>OY288260.1:6294520-6822395 GCA_958450325.1 Agrostemma githago
TTGTCCACTCCATTCTTTTGAAAGAATGAATAAAGAAGAATGATTTTTCCATGGATAGAGTAACCATTTTTCTCTATTCTTTTCCATGAATGAAGAATGGAGGATGGATGGGGAGGCTCTTAGCTTGTTTTATACCGTGGAGTATCATATACGGAGTATATAATAATACTCCCTCCGTTTCTAGAATTTCTTCCACCTTGAAAGTGACACATTTCTTAAGAAAAACTATAAAATAAGTAAAAGTAGAGAGAGAGTAAAGTAGGTGGGCCACTAGGTAAGAGAGAAGTGTGATAGAAAAAAGGAAAGTAGAAGAAATCAAAGAAATGATTGAAAAAGGAAATGTGGAAGATATCAAAGAAACAGAGGGAGTATAATATATCTACGTCACTACATCACACGGTTTTATGTCTAAGATATCTTAGTCTATTGATTAAGTGGTATTAATTAATACTCTAAATCACTAATGTACTTGACCTGGGGTTCAAATATTCCTCCTATTTTCCTCCTCTCATTTATTGCAAATTTGTAATACTTGGTAGACTCATTTAAGGCTAGGTGTAGAAAAAGGAAAAATGAATGATTGTACCCTTGTACGTGGTCGAGCCATAAAACAACCATAAGCAAGAGGCAAGAGCTACTAAAGACCATGCTTGCTCTTTCAATCTTATTTCAGGTCAATTCAATTAAGTTAGTTCAATTTAGTTCATCTTATTTTAGTTTAATTTAGTTAGATTCACTCACTCAATAAGAAGAGTCATATTATAGGTACACTACAAGAGAATTGCAATTTAGCTACTAATTTAGCAACCGTCTAAAATTCAGTCACTAAATATATAAATTAGCTGCTACCTCTGAGACATAAATATATTTAGTCTCCATTTTAGAGATCAAAATATAGTGGTAGCTAATTACGTCGTTATTATAAAGACTAAATAAAGTCAATAGCAAATTTGGTATCTAATTTAAGTTTTTAGATACGGAAAAACGTCAGTAGCTAAAGTCGTCTCTATATATATTGACATAAAATTGTAAATAATGTATTTAGTTTTTATATAGGAGACCAAAGTAAATTCGTAGATAAGTGTAGTAGTTATTATAAAAACGAAACCAAGTGAGTAGCAATTTTAGTATCTAATTTAAATTCTTAGCTACGGAAATAAATTGGTAGCTAAATTTAGTTGTCGGTTGTTGCTATCATGTATTTTTTTGTTTTTCTTATGATATACTCCCTCCGTTCAAGTCCAAGCTTCCCTTTTACTTTTTTCACATTTGCCAACGCGCATTTTGCATCGTTAATATCTTTCGTAACATATTAGTAAAAATTATGGAAATTGGATATTAATAATCTACTTTTAAAGACGAATCAAACAAGATCTCACATGCATATATTTTTTCTAATAGATTGTCGTGAATATCGAAAGTTATCTGTGATTGCAAATAGTGTTAAAACAAGGAAGGGGAAGGTTGGAATTGAACGGAGGGAGTAATATATGTATATTATTATTGGAGTATTACAAAAATATCTTACAATCCACATTTTAATGATTAATTGTATCTTTAAGTATACATTCATTGTCTAAATGAACATAAATCTTCAAGTGGTCCAATGGTTTGAATGTTGGTCAAGTGTTTGAAAGTTATGGGTTCGATTCCTCTTGCGAACATAAATTATCACGCTACTAATGAAATTTAGTCGCAAATTCGGTCTCTAAACTAATTAGCTACGGAATATTGAAGATTTGCTACCAAAACTTCCGACTCTAAAGTGACTTTACCTTGTAGTGTAATTAGACCATGCATCAAGTCCTCGACATGCAGGACACTCACTCACTTAGAATGTGTTATACACTTATACGGGAGTACTTAATAATATCAAGCTTATGACTTATCTTGCTTCGCATCAAGGCTATGCGTACCCCATTAACTAGAAAATGAGTAATTACTTCTCGTATCTTAAATTAATACACATTAAATATTTACAAAAATTGTTTCAATTTTTATTTTATTTTTGTGCGAATGAGAGGGAGAACCCAAAAACGAAATTACTGTGAATACAAATTTCCAAAAGTGTCCGCAAGAGTGGAGTCAAGTGGTTAAAACATGTGGCCATAATCTCATGAGTCTCAGGTCAAACCCCTGCAAGTGCGTTCTTATGAAAGTTATATGGCTTGAAGTTATGTCATCTAAACTTCGAGTTTGTCGCCCAAAAGTGGCTTACATAGTGTGCGTGGTTTGCAGGCTATTGCGTATACCCGTGGTTAAACCAGAGCGCACCAAAGATAATGGCTGCGGATTCCCTCGTCACCAAAAAAAATAAAATTCCAAAAGCGATTATGAGTTGATTTTGCAAAGCCTATTGACAAGTATCCATTTGAAGATTCTATATGTTCGTGTTATTAGTCATTTATCTTACTTTTAATGTTTAATACAGTTGCTCCCTTCATCTAGTTCATTTGTTATCCTTTTATATTCATTGTGAGTAATATTTTAATCAAAGGCAAATAAATGAACGACACGAAGGGAATAATTATGAGGTTTGGGGTAGAAAAAGTTTTGTTCTCGAGTTACACAACCAAGCTAGGTTGTGACTTGTGAGAGATTATTTGTAGTTGGAGTAGATTATATATTAAAGAAACGTATATGTAATATCGGTTTTTCTAACATGTGCCCACTAGGCACACGTTAATAAGTTAATTATAACAATATTAACATGGATATTATCCTGATAAATTGAAATATTAAGTTCTATTTACAATACTTAGACAATATTCAGGATAATATTGCAATAATTAGCTTATTAACGTGTGCCCAGTAGGCACACGTTAGAAAAACCGATGTAATATAGTCGAACTATACACAATACTCTTAAATGCTACTCCGTATTAGTATAAACTATAAAGGCATTTCCCAAATTCATGCTCTCTACTGTATTTTTATAATCAAACAATGAAACTTGTTATCCTATTTTTCCAACGGTGGGTCTCCCTTGTGACGGGCTTATCCGTCATAATAATAAAACGGGTCAAATACATACCAAATGCAAGAATAAGACAAAGTGTTTGCTATGTCCCACCTATACTTTATTCTTATTTTTAGTGCAGTACTTGACCGTTAGAAGTTTATGACGGATACTTCCGTCATAAACAAGAATTTGTGTTTTTCCAATCCTTAGTAATTTCTCTATTCAAAGACACCCTAAGATGCACATGATTGACGCAAAAGCCAAAGGGAAGCACTGAGCTAAGACGCATAATATTGCCGACACCCACAAGTGAGTCCACAAGTAGTCAAGTCTCAAAGCAGAGAGCAGATATGTGTAATGTGTAATGTGTGTGGGGTCAGGTCACTTCCATCCTGCAACAAAGTCAGCCTACTTGTACATACTACATCGACCCACTTCCAAAATTTGGCCGACCTCACTCACTCACTCACTCACTCACTCACTATATATGGGATTTCCTTTGGAAAGCGCACATCACAATTCACAAATGATTGAACCAGGCCATACTTACAAACTTACAACTTACAATAAAAAGGAAGAACGAAGAAGATATTTTATGTCCTACATACTTCATTCTTCCATTTCGAATGCATGCTCTATATCCATAATCATTGTTCACCTATTAACTTACGGGTTATATAATATATGGAGTATATATATTACGAGTGGATTATTCAATAAATTGTCTACTCCCTTGATATATTTGGATTTTGGGTGGAAAATAAGGAGGAGAAAATGAGTGGCTCAAAATAGAAGAAGAAAGAGAGAGAAATGAGTGGGTAATTGTGAACAACATATTTATGACCTAAAATAAAAAATAGGTAAAAGATCAAACTCAGCCAAAAAAAGAAATATGTGTCAGTGATTGGAACTCAATATGTGTCAGTGATAGGAACTCGGATGGAGTATATATTAACCTATTCGTTACACTATTAACACCCAAAAGCTAGTCCACCCAATTACCCATTGATCCACCAAAGAAACGAAGTTAGCTAACAATCTAGTACGGAGTATAAAATGATCCAATGTTATTCGGTATTATTAAAAGTGATAGGAGTATTTGATACAATCACTTTTACTAAGTTCTTTATATAATAAAAGGGAATCCAATAAAAAAAAATGGCATGTGTCGCAATCTCATTAAAAAATTCTCACCTAAAAACTGAATTATGGTTAATAGTACTTGGATTTCAGAATAGTTTATAAGTAAGTCCAACATACGAGACTCATTGCAATAATTGATTTAATGAGCTTTTAAATAAATAATGATTTAAAGTACCATCTAAATTTTATTTCAACGTTTTGTTTCAATTGAGAATTAAAAAATTAACCTAAATTTGTATGTTATATATTACAGTAAAAATTATTTATATCGATAATATTTGACCAAGAGATCATCTCTATAAGCCGTGCATTTGCACGAAATTTAAACTACGGAGTAGTATATAGAGTAGTCCGTATGTATCTTAGTATGTCCTCCTTTCGTCTTAGTCAATAGTTCACACTTTTCTCTTTTGCATGTATCAGTTAATAGCTCACATTTTTCTTTTTGGATAAATTTGTGAACTATCTATTGAGATGGAGGGAGTAGTTGATTAGTTAGAGAATTGAGTATGAGCCCATGACAGAATTGAGTATCAGCCCAAGCACCTAAAATAAACTCATGTGATACAACCCAAACTGATTTGGTGGATCCATTCATTTGACCCCAATGACACCAAAATAAAAGAACAATCGTTAGATACTCGTAGCTCTAATAAGTGTATTTATTTGTTCAATGATAAACACCGAATTAATTAGGAGTACTATAAGTTATTTCTATTTTATGTTTATTTCTTAAGTTAATTACGTTATTACCCTTTAGTTTATTTTATAAGCCTAATTTCTCATTTAGATGTAATCAACTAAGAATTTGATTAATTTGCAAATCTATTGTCGTCATCTTCTTCTCTAAACCTTCATTTATCTTATTTATCTATAATCCCAAGTGGTCATCTCTACCCAAACCCACCCCAGATTATAGTTTATACAATCTATCGATTCCAGAAATCGAACCGTTGTAACATTCAATTTAACTAAACCATCATCTTTTTATTAAGAGAATAATTATTCTTCAAAATTTTCCGTCTAAATTGCATTACAAAATTGGGCCTCATTGGTCATGGTCCATGGATGTTTTTCTACCCATACCTTAATTATGCATTTACCTATACCTATTGGGTCTAATTTTATGAAAAAATAAAAATAAATATTCTTTCTTTAGCTCTTGATTGTACGCATTACAATTGTAAATTTTATATTTAAATTCAAAATCCGATTAAATATTGATTATCATAATTGATATCTTTTCTATGCTAGAATATGATATATCTAGGCTACTAATCATAAAATAGGTACGAATAAAACCTAAAGTAAAATATGTTATACAGAGACCGTCTTTCCCTAGACTTTGTGCATATCAAGAACAATCGTACATACATGCGGGTTCTACACTAATGTTTATATCAAAAATATTAGGCAAGATATTTCCAAAAATTAAAACAGAAATATAAAAATTATAGAACGCAAGATATGAAGAATATGTAGATGACGTAGGTTTGTACTCCGTATTTGTTTAAGTAATTACTTGGAGTGCAAGTAGTGTTGAAAATATCTTAAGTAATATCCTTCCATAGTTTGAAGGATAAAAGATATAGAAAAAGTAGCAAGTAATAAACTAAGATTAGGAAACACAATATACAGGATAATATTACCTTATTATTTTAGGAAACAGTCTTTGTAAGACTGGTTATTAGTAGCTAGGTTGTTTCTACTACTATAAATACATACGGGTGTTATTATGTAATCTTTATTATACATTAACATTAACAATACATACATACATACATACAATTGTAGTTGTAATTGTAATTGTAATTGTTGTTGAGGAAATAAAGATGAAGATTGTTTGCGCATATCTGTTGGCGAGCTTGGGCGGCAACACGAGCCCTTCGTCGGGGGACTTGAAAAAGATCCTGTCCTCAGTCGGGATCGAGCCCGATGAGGAGAGACTGGAGTTGTTCATGAGCCAGATATCCGGGAAGTCAATTGAAGAGGTTATTGCTTGTGGAAGACAAAAGCTTGCCTCGGTCCCGTCTGGTGCTGGTGGTGGCGCTGCTGTGTCTTCGGCCACGGCCTCCGCTGGTGGATCTGCCCCTGCTGAGCCTGCCAAGGAGGAGAAGAAGGTTGAAGATATCGAAGAGTCTGACGATGACATGTGTATCAGTATCTTCGACTAATTAATTAATTAATTAAGCAAGCTTGTTGCATCGCATTGCATTGCATTGCATGGGTACCTCCTTATTAATTACTGTACTTCATTCTCAAGGAAGTACTGTAGCTAGTAATTGACCTACCTACTTATTTCAAGTATAGCAGCAGCAGATTGTTTTGTTAATTTTGTTTCATGTTTAATTTGTGTTTTCTTTTGGAATTGTTATGCCACAGACAATTACCTGTGAATCTGTGATGTTTGATTGTGTTCCGCCTTTCCCCTCTTCTTTTAAGAAATCAATGCAAAGGTTCTTATTTATTTCATACCACTATACATTCCAACAAATTTATTTGTTGATTGTTTTGTCTAATTTTTTTTTTTTGACTGAATTGATAATTTCATTAATAAAAAATTCATGATATCTACAATTTATATCGAAATTAAACGGATACAATACTACTCCGTTTAAAATTTGATTAAAATAAGATCTCATTAAAACAAAGATTAGTTAGATCCGTTCCGCTTCAATTGATTTCATTTAACATGAAAAATTGTAGCCGACAGTTCACATATTTTATGGATTGTAATCGACAATCTGACATATTTTATGGAGGGTAACATTTATTTAGTTAGAGGACGAAGAAGGTTTTTTTGGAGAGTTTTTATTTTTATTTATTATTATTATTAATTTTTGTTTTATCTAACTTAAATTTTTGAGTATTTAGTTTATGGGTCAGTCGTATTAGGTAAAACAACCCTATAATCCTATATGTATGACAATCTGTGACTTTGCTGTTAACAACCCAAAATGAGATATGGCCCATGTGAATGTTTCCCTAGACTGCCTATTTTCGTGGCCTCGTTTCACTACAACAAAAGTTGGGCCATATTTTGGCAACCCTATATGATAATCGTGATATAGAGAATAAGGCAAAGAAAGGTGCTTACCATTTTTTTAGTACGGAGTGGTCCCTATCTAACGAGAATAATACTCCGTATCAATTACAGTTTAACTTCATAAAACATGATTTAGATGGCATGAAAGTGATCTATCTATAATCTACTTTTGTATATGTCGCATTTTGTATAATCTACTTCAAAGCTCAAATATACTTTTGTATATGTCGCAGAGACATTTATTCAAAATATAAAATTACCTTATTTATTAGAAATTACCTATGATAATATGTTTTAATAACTGAAAGTGATTGTATTAATGGAAATGCTACAAAATTATTGACTCCCTAATATTTAACCAAAAAAGTAGGCCACATACCCTAACATGATATGATCTCAAAGTATATTTAAAAAACAAATCAACTACTTCATAGTATATATTTCTTAGCTCTCTTCATAATATATTAACCATAATTAATACAGTACTCGAAATATCATGAGTAAATATACTCCGGATATATCTTCAAAAAATTTAATGCCTAGCAAATAGCATGTATAGAGTAACAAATGATACGAGTAAATAGCAAGAAATACAAAAGAAATATGTAAAGTATATACAAGAAGATAAGTACTCCCTCCAATTTTTAATCTTCACCTCATTTACTTTATACACGTTTCTTAAGAAAAAAAAATAAAGAACAGAAATGGGAGAGAAGTTGATACAAGTGGACCATATTAAAAAGTATTAAAAAATGAAATTAGAGACACTAATATAAAAAAAAATACGAATGAAATGAACAATAAAAAAGATCCAAAGTGAGAAATGAAACTAACATAAATGGAGGGAGTATATTATTATTATTGATAATAAAAAAATTATACAAGAAAATGTATATAGTAGATATAAAAATATTAATGTAATACTATTTCATTTGTTTGGTAGTATTAATATATTAATTTTTGTGGGTGAAAAAAAAAATTTCATTATTGCATGCGTGTTAGAATTGGGGGTATGTAGCATTTTACGTGATAATAAATGAATATTATAACAATATTATTTTATACATGTATAAACATTACAAGACAAATTTAGAAATCTTTTTAATTCACGAGATAACAGTCACACATATTTGGAGTTTCGTAAATAAAAGTTTGAAGTTTTTATTGAAGCCTATATACCATAGACATGAATGATTTAATCAATTCATCATTTTTGGTAAGAGAAACTTTAAAACTGTACTCTCTCTGAGTTCCTATCGTTGACACGTATTTCTTTTTGGGTTGGATTTGATCTTCTTCTCTCTTTTCATTTAAGGAAAGTTTTTTTTTTCACTCAATATTCTCATCTTACCTTTACTATTTTTCTTATATTATTACACCAATTACCCCTCATTAGTTAATACGAAGTACAATATAATATTTATCTCTCTTAACTTTTCAATTCACTAATCACTTTAATTAATATAATATACTCTCATAATAATTTTCACCCAAAAACGAAACTTATCAATCACAGGAACTCAGAGGAAGTACAAGTTTTAAAAATTCTGTTTTAATTATAACGTGATGCATCTTCTGATTGGTTAACAACTTAACATTTATTTATTACTATCAATAAATGATGTTTACTAATTGTTTAAATGTTACACTTTGATTTTTATGAGATAAAATTAGAGACCAATTTTTAGTCGTAATTTCTTAAAAAAAAGTTGTGTTATGATTCTTATATTACGTTGGTCTCTACTCTCTACTAGGTGTAACCATGTAAAGTTTATATTATTATAAAAACATAAACCAAAAATAATTTACTTAATGAATAATCATATCAAAGTAAGGGTAAATTAGGTCTTTGTTTTGATTTTCGTGTGTAGACCTCGGGTTAATTTTAACTTATATTTTTTGTATTATTTTAAATAATTTGTGCTATAGGTTGACCACTAATAACGAAATTATCCATAATTTTTTTATCCTTACACCCGTGCAAATTTGCACGGGTATTAACCTAGTTCTAAGATATGATATAACCAGTTTTAACGACCTTGACTTGTATTCCCTCCATTTTCCCCAAGTTTTCCTCCATTTCATTAACTTTTCCCATTCTCCTCATTTTATACATTCCCTAAGGGGGCTTTGGTTCATCAAAGGAAAGGGAATGAAATCAACAAAGGGAAAAAAATGTGATAACCCCAAATTTAGGTTGTTTGGTTTCAATGAAAGAAAATGAATTTCACCCAACATTCACTCAAACCCGAAAGTGTGGTGATGTTCGTAATGGTGGTAGGTGGGCCTTGGTGGTGGTGGTGGTCGTAGTGGTGGTGGGTGGGCTTTGGTGGTGGTGGTGGTGATGGTGGCAGTTATTGGTGATGGTGATGACTAGGTTGGTGAGTGGGGAGAGGAAATCTCATTACCTTGGGGGTGGGGGTAAGAAGTTAGAGGAGTGGGAATCATGAACTTTGATTCCCTTTCCTGAATGCCTCAAACCAAACGGCTCCTTATTCTTTTTTTAAAAAAATGTTATTGATTTTCCTCCACTTTCTCCCCAACGTATACCTTTGATTCAGAATGATCTTCTCCTTTGATTAAAATATACCTCACATATATTAAACAAAGGGAAAGATCATTCTGAATCGGATGAAGTATTATTTAGCTTAAAAGTGACATTTTACTAATTTCTAACGAAATTAATTTAATCACATTAAAGCATTGATGTTGCAATTAAAATAAAGAGTGAAACCATTATGATAAAATGAAGAAAAAAAATCAGAAATTATACCTGCAAAATTGGAAGTAGTGAAATTATAAGAGACGAAGATGAAAATTAATTAAGATTTTTGAGTAAAATAATTGTAATTAGGTCACGGGTATATATGGTAGAAAACAGAAAAATTAGAGAGTACAACGTAGAAAAGAGTGAAAGAATTATAACCGAAAAACGTAGAAAAGAGTGAAAGAATTATAACCGAAACAAATTACAAGAAGTTAGTGGGTAGCCGAGATACTATTTGGACACCCAATCCCTTAGCAATAGCAAAGTTAAATCTACTGAAAATAAATATAGTTGTGCGAGTCCCCGCATCCTGAGATAGAAAATGTATTATTATTATTATTATTATTTTATTATTATTATTATTATTATTATTATTATTATTATTATTATTATTATTATTATTAATAATGTGTCTGAACTGAGTTGAAGTGGACTTAACTGAACTGAACTGAACTGAATGTGTCTAAACTGAACTAAACTGAATTGAAACTGTCTGAATATAAGTCAGAAAGACATGGCCTAAATGATCTCCGTTTCTGCTCAAATTTCAGTGTGGTCATTCTACTGAACCTAAGCAACAATCCGTGCAGTTTTCGACCATTTTTATTACGGGCCCCGAATCTCCGAAAACCGTTAATTATACATTCCAAATTGAGCAATTCAAGAGGTAGAACATGTTAACATTTCATTTTCTACCGATTTTTACAAAATGTGTGTGGGACTGTGAGGTAGCTTCACGATGTACCATATCCAATTTCAATCTCAAACAACAACTACACGTCAAGATTGTGCGACTAATCGATTTTCGACTAACGTTAGATTATCACATTCTGGCACACTCGAATTGTCTCCATTGCTGCTCAAAATTTTGTGTGTCTATTCTATCGAACCCAATAATGAACACTTCATACGATTTTCGCCAATTTTGTTTCGACCCTAGATTTTCGCAATTCGTGTATTATACACTACGATTTGGGTTGTTCGGAAGTTCTTACCAAGCATGGTCTCGTATTCATTCGGTTTTCGTACCACGTCTCCGTGGACCTTTCAGGTTATCTCCAGTTCAGTTCCTCAAATAACAAGTGCAGGTTCATTTGTACGAGTTTTTCACTTTTAGTCGACCCGAGTTTATAACTTTCCAATACTCTCAATTCTTCTTTGTTGGTGCTAAAAATCTGGGATGACGCGTTATTCAACCTAGGGAATAGACCAGTCAATTTTCGGAATGTTTTGCTTCAGGGGTCCCGGATCTCTTAAAACCGTGTATTATACACTACGATTTGGACTGTCCGGAAGGTCTACCGAGCATGGTCTCATAATCATCAAGTTTTTCATTTCTCCGAGGACCTTTTGGGATATCTCCAGTTCAGTTTCGCCTCAAATAACAAGTACATGTTCATTTGGACAAGTTTTCCACTTTTAGCCAACCCTAGTTTAATTTATAGTTTTCCGGTATTCTCATTTCTTCCCTGTTGGTGCTAAAACTTTGGAAGGATGCCTTATTTGACCTAGGGAACCAGTAAATTCTCGAAAAAAAATAATTTGGGGTCCCGGATCTCCGAAAATCATGTATTATATATTACGATTTAGGATGTCTAGGAGGTCTTAGCATGGTCTCGTATTTATCCAGTTTTCGTTTCATGTCTCCGTGGACCTTTAATTTCGGGATATCTCCGGTTCAGTTTCGCTTCAAATAACAAGTACATGGTCATTACTTCATTTGGACAAGTTTTCCACTTTTAGCCAACCCTAGTATATATAGTGTTTATGATCATGTTCTTTTCGGCTAAAGTAAACTTAATTAAACCGAATTGAAGTAAGTAACACAATAGTGAACCGAACTAGAGATGAATCCGTTCATATTTTATTCTTCTTACAAGTGATGATTGTTCCATAAAACACAAAGCTCGAAAAAAAGGATGGAGTTGTAGAGAAAGGAGCAGATTGAGGGTAGAGATGGATGAGTATCATGCATGCATTGGCGTGGAGTAGTGAAGTGAGAACTTAGCTTCCTCAGAAGAAGCCTTGATAAGAGTTGGAGTAAGTGACACATACATCAATTAGCAACAACCTCGTGGCTCACAAAATATGACATGAATTGGCAAATGGAACGATCTAAAGGAGGAATGTACGTACATAGAGTTGGTTGTATCACAAAGTTGTGCAGTTTTGCCGTTTAAAATACATAAACATATTGCATGAGTATATCACATTATCACCTCGATCTTCTGTGAAAGCCAGTCGGGTTAAAGTCTTCCTTAGAACAAGCCTTCCCTTGGTAAAACCCTTCCCTTAGCTTCCTACTTCCTACTTTACTCTTTCCTCCCACTTGTTATTTTCTCACATTTCTGACTCTTGTCAGTGAAACAACAAAATTTTGGATGAATTCACGTATTAAATTCCCCCCCTTTGTTTTCCCAAATTAACTATCTCAACTGTCCAATGGGAAAGCTCCAACTAGTTCTCACATAGTCTTTAGAAAAATACTCCATAGTTATTATGTGAGAGACGGTCTCACGTCGTAAAACGGTCTATTTTGTGTAAAAAAGTTCATTAATATATACTTCCTCCGTCCGTTCAATTGTTGTCATTTTCTATTTTGGGGCGTCTCAGTCAATTGTTGTCCTTTCTATTTTAGGATTGTATTTGATAAATAATTTGATCTTTCCCACCCAATTGTATCAACTTGTCATCTCTATCATTGCTCCCCTCCTCTTTCTTTGGTCTTTGTGCCAAAATCAAAAGATAACAATTGATCGGGATGTAGGAAGTAGTAAATTGTTTATCTTTTTACCGAATTTGACCATTTTACACTATAACTAGTTTTTTCATCCGTGCAAACGCACGGGACGTGTTTGTTTTATGTTGAGAAGAATTTATATCCCCTTTGTTTTAGCCTTGAAGTGTTCTATAGTCTCGAAGAGGCCTGAGACAATTTTTGGGGTTTTATTAATATTTATAATAGACGTAAATTAGATCTTTAAATCGTTAATTACTTGTTTAATTATTTTGTCTAAATATTTTTTAAACTTATGCAAATGATTAAATTTAGTGTTAAATAATTGTTTAATTATAGTTTATGTCATGATCGTTTAATTGTAAAATGTTAATTATGTGACTTATTATTGTTAATCTCATTAATTACCGTCGTTGGTTATCAATTGATATTTTCCGCTTAAATTGTTAACATCGTTAGTTATGTGTTTAATTATCATTATCGTCTTTATTATTAAGTTAAAAAATATATTAGAAACTAATTAGGAGGGAAGGGTATAAATGTCATTTGTGTAATTAATGTCGTCATTCTAAAAGCAACATGCTAAATTCTAAATTTTGCTATTTTATAATTAGAATAAGTTAAAAAATATTTTTATAGAAACATAATATCTTTTGATTATATTTATAGATAAAAGTACAAAGATACTTTGAAGTCACCAACTTGTTAATCTTCCGTAGTGATGAATAAAAGGAATCAAACACCTTCATTTACACTTATCATCAAAGGAATTTTTTTTCTAAAACAAAAAATCAAACACCTTCATTTAGTAGCCTAATGATTGAGTTGTAGTGATGTCACGTGTCGGCTTGTAGTGATGCCACATGTCGGCTTATTAGAAAGGAGACTTATTAGTTTTTGTCTTTTTATATTAATTATTATATAGATTTGTACCTGAAACATATTTGAAAATTTCTCCTAACTAGATAATTAAGATATAAAGGATGTTGGATGGTTACATTAAAATGTGGTTGAAAAAATACATTGTGTTATTTGTGTATCATTGACTTTATGAGTTACAGAGTACTCCCTCTGTTCCGTTCATTTGTTTGCTTTTATATTTATCGTGAGAAGTACTTTAATCAAAGGCAAACAAATGAACGAGATGGAGAGAATACTACAAGTTAAAAAGAATGTGTTTATTAGAGTACATACATGATGCTATCATTAGATAAGATTTAGCTCGATTATACTCCAAAAAAAAGTATTGAAATACAACGGAAAAGAAAATGAAAGTGAATAATGAGAAGAATCATGGGAAGGATACTCCAAATATACGTTACTTTCCTATATATGAATATGAGCACAAGTTGAATGTTGACGCAAGTCTTGGCTGCTACCATACCTTCACTCGCTCGCTGTCTTTCCATAATATATACTTATACTCTATGAGCTAGCTGCTAAACGTACGCGATTGGATGCTTCATTCTCAGCATACCAACTTGGTTTCGCCTGCAATCATGCATAGCTTTTGACTATTCATCCCCCTTCGCAATATAATTCTGCAAATGCGATTTGTTTTTTTTTTTTTTTTTTTTTTTTTGTATTTATGTGAGAATACGATATTAGCTGATCATTTCTATCAAGTAAACACGACTAACTCAAGGACGTCTAACAACATGTGCGGGGCGTGCGACAGCCAAAGAAAGCTTGGTTAGATGATGTCAATGGACACGATAAATTTATTTTGAAATCTCTCACATATAACGATATCATTAAGATTACTCGAGACCGTCTATCCCCCCAACACTAAAAGACAATTTGGGGATGTCATAGAACATCCCATTCATGAAAAACTTCACTAGAAGTTTGGATTATATTGAAAATACCATAGTTTATTTTATTTTTTCCATCACATGAATGGTAATACATCTCAATAGGAGGTGGGCGAGTGCACCCTAAAAAAAGGTTCATTAGTGCATGCAAGTCTCAACAGCACAAAAGTTCATCAAGAAACAAAAATGATTTCCTCTCCAATCTTTACACAAAGCCGCAGGTGAGTGACTAATCAATAATCATCACACAATTATGAGGATTAAATTTCCCCTTAATTAGAAGAATTAGACAATCCCATATTATTTTACTCACTCAATTCATCATACTCTAATTAACATTATGGTGATAATCATACTTAATCAACCTAGCATCATCCAATGGCGATGGTGAAGAATAGCGCGGATAAAACACATTCCTAAGCTCCTCATACTTGTCAACATCAAACTCCTGAGCCTTCATAAGCCGCTTCTGCTTTGAGTGGAAGCGGCTTTGGTAAAACCCTTCAAAGGAGGGCTCTTTCATTGTCCTGAGGAAAAATGTGTAACCGATCATGAAATAAGCGGAAGTGACATAGAAGCAGATGGGCTCCATTACATCCCATGACAGTTCCCAAAATGTAAGCCTCATGAACGCGGCGGTTTGGACCGCCATGTAGCCTAACCCCGCCCATAATTCACGGCGCACCAATGCCTCGGCCTTTAAGTCGATCTCAGCTTTTTGCTCCTCCATCAGCTCTAGCTCCTTCTTCCTCGGGTCGTTGGGGTCCGCCAACACAGGAGGCGTGACTAGGCTATGAATCACTTTAGCTACCTGTAACCAAATGAAGATGATGAGTAAAACTAGTCGATCTCACACACCTATATTGTCTGTTGATTTAGGTGATTAGACCGAAACACACACAAACTAATACTCAAAACGTAACTCACAAGAATAGAAAGAGCTGGAAGAAGTATCTAACACGAATATGTGTGGAATGTCGAACTCAACTATTTTACGTATTAATTTTGGTGGAGAAGGGGAGGACCACGTGTCATAAGTTGATAATCATATAGGGTGTCACTGTCTGAGTGACAAATATAGGTGCATAAATAATTAGTGATTGAGCTAATCCCACAAGTCACAACCAATTAACCGTAATCATAAGCTAGAATGAAAGATAATAAACGTGGACGGTTTAAATGCCAACTAACTTAGTATCATAATCGTTCTCGTGGTAATTTGTAAAACAGAAGAAAAAAACGTGGACGGTGGAATTGGAAGGCAATGAAGGATAATGACAAGCTAATAGAGAAGGGAAGATGAGGACGATTTAAGGGTCGCTTTCTGTGTAAAAGGAACTGCCTTTCATATTCAATCATATAATTCACGCTTCAAATTTGGGTGATGGAAGCACCCAATCCAAGTAAGTAATTAAGTAATCCACCGCTATCAAAACCAAGACCTTCTCCTACTCATATACCCCAAAATATTGAACTTTTCTCGGAAATCATTTTTTAAATTATTTAATGATTTGTGAAGCCAGCCTCTCCTTGACCAATGTTCAATTTGATTTTTGGACGTCAACAAACAGTACGCGTAGTACCAAGAAGATATGGCGTATTTTATGATAATACTCCGTAGATTTTTTTATTACAAATATCATTTTGACGAAAATGGTTTTAGTTTTTCACATAAATGTAATTATAAAGAGTCATTTACTTCATATAATCGAGTTTACCCCTACACTTCATTCATACAAACTTCTACCGAGCTTATAAATTAGGTTTAGAGCTAAATAGAACAAAATACTCCCTCCGAGTTTCTAACATTGCCCCGTATTCCTTTTTGGGCTGAGTTTGATCTTTTACCCACTTTCCACTTTGGGTCATAAAGGTGTGGTTCACATTCAACCACCTATTTCTCTCTCTTCCTCCTTCTTTTTTAACCACTCATTTTCTTTTCCTTATTTTCCACCCAAAAAAGAAACGGGGCAATCATAGGAACACGGAGGGAGTATTACTCCGTACTCCGTACACTATGATGCTAATTTCCTTTGACACATGTTTTGACAAATAATACGGAGTATCTACTTGACTTTTGTTAATTTCCATGACACTCGTTTTGAATTTTGACAAATGATATCTCCTTCACTCGATCTCATGATAAAACGAATATATCCATTTTAATTATAGATCGCTGTAAATATTTGAAATCTAGATTTTTACACTAACTGACTGTAGCATCGTTTTGAGGGGTGGACTGACTAGTGACTACTCGACTCATCTCCCATCCTCATTCACCCCGTAAAAAAGTAGGAATACGTAAGTAGCAACGTAACTCTCATACGGAGTATTTTACTCCGTATTTGTTTGTTTTAGTCCAAACTCCGGACTACAGTACCTCATTTCACGCTCTAATTTACGGAGTACCTACGCAAAGCAATTAACAGTTTATTTCCTACCACCAAACACAAAATAAAGAATTTTTTTTTTTTTTTTTTTTTATATTTTAATCAATGACGAAAAATAATAAACATCGAGTAATTTTTTATTACTATTATTTTCTTTCGTTTGGTCTTTACTAATTAATCTCGCCAGATTGGCCCTGATGGAGAGAGTCTTCCTACTCTGGTTGGGGTTCGATTCTACACGCGATATAATGGGCTAATTTGAACCAAGAAACAGTTGGCTGATTTTTTTTTCCAGAAAATACTAAAATTTGATGGAATCATAGATCGCAATAATGTGTGGAACCCTTTTAGATCTGGCGTACCAATGCTCTAATTTTCTGTTCATCAAATACAAAAAATAAATGCACATATAAACTCAAAATCCATAATAAAACAAATTCATTGATAAAAACCCAAATCAAAAACACATAAACAACATCTAAATTAATCAAAAATAAATCATGGGCTACTTTAAAATTAAAATAAAGAATAAGAAAAAATTAAAATAAAACGAACCTGTTGAGGGCGCAGGCAAACGGAATTCCCCAAAACAATAACCGAACCGGAATCATCCAAGGTTTGTGCAAAATGAACCGCTTGTTCTTTATTTCCACCACAAAACTCCTCAATCATTCCCACAAATTCCTTATAATTCACCCAATCTTTCTCAATCCCTCTCAATTTCCCCCTTATCATCTCCACTTGCGTCGCCCTCAGCACCTTCCTTACCTCCCTCACACTCAAACCCTCCGGTTCAAGCAGAATCGGTTCCGGTTCAACCGGGTCCAGTTTCGGGTACGCAACCAGACCGTCCAGGTTTAACCTCCCTCTCGTAATGTCCATCCCCCTCAGCGTCTCCGACAGCGCATCTCCGGACAGCGGAAACAGCCGCATGGCGGCCGAACCGGGGGCCGTGAAATGGTGCATCGGACGGCGGTTCTTCATCCGGTCCGGGGTGGGGTTTGGGTTGGGTTCGGGGAGTTGGGGTTTGCGGCATAGAGTTGGGGTGGAGAATCTGGAAAGGTTGAATAGTCGCTGTACAAGCGTCTTCTTGAACGCCATTGTTGTATAAACTAGTCTACAAAAGAAAAGAAAAAAGATGGGTTTTGGTTGAGATGGTTAATCGAATGTTACGAAGACATGGATGGGTACATAGATAAATGGATGGATGGGTGTAAATGGTGTAATGAAATGGAAGACTGGGTTGAAACGCTTATATAGGTCCTGAGGTTTGGGAAGATAAGAGAGACAACCCAGCTTAAATGTAACAAACCAACAAACTAAAGAGGAAAATATTTACTAATAAAAATATAATATTATAATAATAATAATAATAATTAAATAAAGGAATGGAAACGTTTTTTATTTTTCCTTTTTTTCATTTGTTGGGAGCTTTTCTTTTACGAATATGCGAAGGAGAAAAAAAATAATCCTTTTATTTACGTCATGTTTTTGGGATATTAGCCGTCCACGTGTTAGGCTGACGACAAATTGATTCCTGACCGTTTGATTGGGTTTCATCATTTGACGTCCGTTAGATTTAACGGCATGGGCAACAGTAACTCATGTTAAAACTCCTGTCATTGTCATTTTTTTGGTCGTGTGGGAAGATAAAAAAAAGTGTACTCCCCGGTATGTTTTTTTTACAAATATTAAGAAATTAATAACGAGTATTTATTTAAATTAAATGAGGTAAATAATGATATTTTTTGTAAATATGTAAAATTTAAAATATTAAAATATTTTTTTAATATTAAAACAACGACTAAAGTGGAAATTGGAAGTTTGAAATTAAACGTTCCAAAAAAGAATTAAGGAAAGGTTCTTTTTGGATGGAGGGAGTAGATGACTTGCATGAGGACGATGTTTGATAATTTAGTTTTAACTGATTTAGAATAAATTGTCGTAAGAATATATCACTCGATAAATAATTGGAGTGTTACTTACAACTTACGAGTATAAAATATCATTACTAATGTCTTTTATAAAACTCAAATTTTATGTGTCTGTTAAGTAACCGTCTAATTCTATATAATCACATTTCGAAATTTACCTCCCGTATAAAATATCTTTAGCTTATTTCATAAAAAGTTAGTCAACCAAAAATATGTGAGTTATTATATAAATGATAATTTTAAATAATTTCCAATTGTAATGTGGTGAAATGGTGACGATGATATTTAGAAAAAAGAAATTGGATTGAATTAAATAGTGGGTATGTGCTAATTTGTGTGAGTAGCGAGATTTTTTTGTATTAAATGGTGCATTGTAACCGTTCACGCAAACGTGTCGCCACATATATCATGTATATCATCAACATACAGCAAATTAATTTAGAATGGATTAGAGTGTAAATGCGTTTAACAGATTGAATTTAGTCGTCATCTTGTTAAGGAACAAAATTAGTGATTAGAAAGAAATTATCAAAGCAAGGAAAGTAATCTGGCTGATACTACTCGTATTAGAGACACAACTGCTCTTGATTATTCGTCAAGACTCGACGTCGTCCAGCTACCTACCTACTAATAACTACTCAACCTTCTCATTTTAGGGAACCCTTTATTACTTAATCTACCCTTCTTAAATCAGAACAATACTCAGTAATAATTCAAATATTATTATAGCCTTCCCCAATTGTCACCTTAAATATCTTGTCCTCTTCATATTCGGGCTTTGAATTACGAGATATTTCGTACGTCATATGTTGAACCCTTAAAAATATATGAGTGATGTTTCAGGTCGTCGTCATTTCAGTCAGGTCGTCGACGTTTTTTAATGTAAAAAGACGACCATGCCCTTCCGTAATTACATTAATTAACAAAGTTAATATAATTTTGGGAATGAAATTATGTTAATGAAACTCGTTGATGAAGCGGTTTTTATTTTTTCAAACCATCACGTTATTACGTTATGTTATATACTATTCCCTCCACTCATACTCCACTCACCATATTATATTTTGTTTTCTCTCACCTAAAAAACCATTTTTCTTGAGAGAAACCCAACTTTCCTAAACATCCGACTTTCCTAAAAACCCGACTTTCCCCAAAATTGATCAACAACTCACGCACATTATGTACGGTTGGTAATGATATTAAAAACTTCACGAAAACAAACATTTTATCAAACTTATGTATTGTAATGAAATTGTAATGTATTGAATAATATGTGAGAGTACAAGAGTTTTTGTTAATTACATATAATGAGGATATATATATATATACTAGATACCTCTTCTAGCTAGTTATCATAACTGACAAGTTAACTAACTGCATAACTAATGCATATATAGTCAATATCCCCCCCTCAAGCTTGACAGGGAGAGAATCGTAAGCCAAGCTTGGTGGACAAAAATCTATGATGCTCTGCCCCCAATGGTTTTGTCATGAGATCAGCTAATTGCATTCTGGAACGTACATGTTGAGTGAGCAAGAACCCTTCCTCCTGTTTTTCTCGAACATAATGACAGTCTATATTGAGGTGCTTTGTTCTTTCATGAAAAACTGGGTTTTGGGCGATGTGGATTGCAGCCTTGTTATCACAAAAGAGGGGAATTGGAGCAGGAACAAGAACCCTAAGCTCTTTCAGGATGTTACTGATCCATACCAACTCAGAACTTGTGTAAGATAAGCTCCTATACTCAGACTCCGCAGTACTCTTACTAACAGTTTTCTGCTTCTTCGTCTTCCAAGACACCAGCGAGCCTCCTAAGAATACGTAGTACCCACTTAGTGAACGACATGTGAAGGCACACTGTCCCCAGTCTGCATCGTTGTACGCCAAGAGAGAAAGGTCTGAGTTTGAAGGGTAAAAAAAGCCTGTGTTTATGGTCCCTTTCAGATATTTGATCACATGAATCGCCGCCTGCATGTGAGGAACTCTAGGTTCACTCAAAAATTGGCTAAGATGTTGAACTGAGTATGACAAATCGGGTCTTGAGGAGTTAAGGTACAAAAGCCTTCCTACCAGACGTCTATACTGTTCTGGCTGTTGGAGAAGCTCACCATTATCAATAGACAGTCGCAAATTCCTTTGCATAGGAAAATCTGCTGCCACACAATCTTCCATGTTAAGATCCTTAAGGATGTCCATTATATATTTCCTTTGATTCAAAAGAATGCCTGATTCATTTCGTGATACTTCGAGCCCCAAAAAAAAACCTTAGAAGTCCCAAATCTTTGATGGTAAATGTTTTGTCCAATCCTTCTTTGATTTGATGAATCAGGGCTTGGTTATTTCCAGTCAAAACTACATCGTCAACGTAGACAAGAGCAATTATAAACACCTTGGATGCAGCATCATACAGAGTATATAACGAATAGTCATATTTAGACTGAGTAAAACCAATGTGCAGCAGGTATTTTGTGAGCTCCTTATTCCACTGACGTGAAGCTTGTTTCAACCCATACAACGAGCGTTTGAGCCTGCAAACCTTCCCTTTTGGAACTGAATACCCTTCAGGTGGAGTCATATAGATAGTCTCATCCAAAAACCCGTGCAAAAAAAGCATTGTTGATGTCCAGCTGGTGCAGCGGCCACTTCTGTGTAGATGCAATGGCCAAGAGAGTTCTTACAGTCGTAAATTTCGCCACAGGAGAAAAAGTATCAGTATAATCCTTATCTTTGATCTGATTATACCCTTTTGCAACTAAACGAGCCTTGAATCTTTCAACCGATCCATCAGGCAGATACTTGATCTTAAACACCCATTTACACCCAATGGGTTTGTGATTTTCAGGTAGATCAACAAGCTCCCAAGTATTATTCATCTCAAGTGCTTGTACCTCCTTTGTCATTGCATTAACCCACCTAGAATCTCGCACAGCTTGTTTATATGTATATGGTTCATGTTCAGCTATGACATTTGCTAAACTTGCCACATACTCCCTAGCAAACGGAGCAAGATCATGAAGTACTGCTGAACAGAATGATTCAGATCTAGACTCCCTGGACTGCTGCTGTACTGGAAGTCTCATGTTGCACTTATATGGATTCAGTTTTACTGAAACCTGTCTTTGCCTTGTAGATCTCCTGAGTTCAGTCTGTATCCCAGCATTCTCATTGGGTTGCTGATTTATAGTCTCAGGAATACTAGACTCAACATGATTACTTGGTCCCACAAACGCATCATCATTACTAGTACTAGGTCCATTACTAAGTACTTCGTTGGTGTTATTGAATTCATTACTAAATTCAAGACTATTATTATTATGACTGCTACTGAAATCATCACCAAAACCATGGTCAGTAAAATTATTTCCACCACTGTCATGGGAACTATGGTCAGTAAAATTATTTCCCCCACTGTCATGTGAACTAGAAATATTATTAGGAATCATAGGAACTATCAACGTGGATGAGGCAGGATTCACCAGAGGAAAAACATGATTATCATGAATATGAACCGACTTCTTAGCATGAAAAGGAAATACATTTTCATCAAAAATCACATCCCTATTCACAAACACCTATCTAGTAAGCAAATCAAATAACCTGTAACCCTTTTGATTGCAAGGATACCCAATAAAAACACATTTTCTAGCCCTATTACCAAACTTGTCTTTAAAGGTAGGTGGCATTGTGGCATAACAAACACATCCAAACACCCTCAAAGTGGAAAAGTCTGGGTCTTTCTTGAAAAGCATAAAATGAGGTGTCTTCCATTTCAGGACAGCAGTAGGCATCATATTGATAAGGTGAGTAGCAGTTAACAAGCAATCACCCCAGAATTTCAAAGGCAAACCTGAATGAATCCTGATTGCCCTTGCTACCTCTAACAAGTGTCTATGTTTTCTTTCCACCCTTTCATTTTGTTGAGGCCTACCAACAATGCTACTCTCATGTTTAAGTCCTTTGTCTCTAAACAACCTACCACAAGTCTTATTAAAAAAACTCAGTTCCATTGTCTGACCTAATGATTTTAATGTACGCATCAAACTGTTTTTCCACATATGTAAAAAAATCTTTAATCATGCCTGGAACTTGGTCCTTTGTTTGAAACAAAATGGTCCAGGTTGTCCTAGAATAATTATCTAACAAAGTCAGAAAGTAGCGAGCTCCTGTCAAACAAGGTACCCTATAGGGTCCCCAAACGTCTAAATGGATCAATTCAAAACAAGAACTTGCATGAGAACTACTACTTGGAAATGGAAGCATATGATGCTTGGCATAAACACAAGTTTCGCAAAAATTGTTCTTTATATGATTCACATCTGAATGTATATGTTTAATAGCATCAAAGGCTAAATGCCCCAATCTAGCATGAAACAGACTACTATCAACATTGTTTACTGAATGTGCAAAAGCCTTTATTACATTAGAAACAATGGTATTTAACGACTGCTGCTGACTACTACTCTGTAATCTGTAAAGTCCTCCTATTCTTTTGCCTTTAGCCACAATTTTCTTACTTGAAGGGTCCTGAAAAATGCAATTAGAAGCATGGAACACAGCACGAAGAGCATCATGATCAATCAACTTGGAAACGGAAAGCAAATTCTGAGTAAATTCAGGAATGTAAAACACATTATGCAGAGTGATTTGATCCGTTATTTTAACATCCCCAATTTTAGTCACTTGCTTTGTATGTCCGTCAGGCAATCCAATTACTATAGGTTTATCAAGTTTTCTAATATTGTGCATTAAAAACAAATCATGTGACATGTGATCTGATGCACCAGTGTCGACTATCCAGTCCTGCAACTTATGCTTAATACTCGAATTAAAAGATGGAAGAGTGATCATACCAGCAAAGTTAGAACTACCCGCAATATCAGTGTGATTAGCCACAGATCTGTTATCTGAAATCCGCTGCAGCACTTGATCAACTACTAAAGTCACCAATCCATCAATCATCGTGTTATCAAATGTCATACCATGTGCGGAAGTAGTCTGATCATCTAGTGGAGTATCATCAGAAAACACATCCACATTGTTTGCAGTTTTCTTGAAATTTTTGCCTTTGCTCTTTCCTTTCTTATCAGGATAGCCAACCAGATCGTAGCACTTATCAACTTTGTGCCCCTTCTCCTTACAATGAGTGCAAAATCTCAATCTAAAGCAATCTTCATTGTTATGATTATCCATGTTGCAGTGGCTGCAGTGCTTCTTTTCGCTATCTTCTTTCTGCTGCTTCTTGTTCCCTCCTTGAAATGCTGCATAAGCTGCACTCTCCATCGCATTCTCTGTCTATTCAGTGACTTGCTTCTGACGCTCGATCTTTTGCAAAAGCCCCAATGCCTTATTAATTGTTGGTAGGGGTTCCATAGCCAAAATCTGAGACCTTATGTTCTCATAGCCACCATTTAAACCCATCAAGAACTGGATCAGCTTTGCATTATCCTCTCTTTCCATCATTTTCTTGACCAAATTACAGGTACAAGCTGAAGCTTTTCCACAAGTACACTGCGGAATTGGATCCAGAGAATCCAAATTTTCCCAACAAATCTTTAGCCTGCCATAGTATTCTACCAATTGAAGATTCCCTTGAGAAATCTCTCCCAACTCTTTCTTCAATTGATATATCTCTATTGCATTTGCCAACCCATATCTCTCAATCAGTTCGTCCCACAATCCTTTTGCAGATTTGACATATTTCATGTTATCTCGAATCGGTTTATCTAACGAGTTCAATATCCATCTCATCACCATTAAGTCTGATCTAACCCATTGGTGAAACTGTTTATCATTTGCAGCTGGTTTTTGTGATGTTCCATCGATGAAGCAATCTTTGTTCTTGGATGTTAACGCCATAACCACTTCTTGTCTCCAACCGAGGAAATCACTACTATCGAACGGACATGCTACAATCTGAGCAAATGGCTGATCCGACGAGGATAGATACAACGGTTCGTCATAGTAGTCGTAGTTGCCATTGTTGTCTGCTTGTCCTGCCATTGTTGATTACAATTTGCAAGATTTTGAGCTGATGCTACTATGAACAATTGAATGTGCGGAAAATTGAAAAAACAGAATCTTGATTTAACTATTGCAACAGAATCAATTCTGATGCTCTGATACCATATCAAACTTATGTATTGTAATGAAATTGTAATGTATTGAATAATATGTGAGAGTACAAGAGTTTTTGTTAATTACATATAATGAGGATATATATATATATATATATATATATATATATATATATATATATATATATATATATATATATATATATATATATATATATATATATATATATATACACTAGATACCTCTTCTAGTTAGTTATCATAACTGACAAGTTAACTAACTGCATAACTAATGCATATATAGTCAATACATTTTGTTACTATTTTCGTATCATAATAATTTCAAACATACATAATAACAAAACCCGAGTTACGATACATTTATTTTCAAAATTGAAGAACAAAAAGTATTGAAGAACGAAAACAAATTAAATATTTATTAGAGAACAAAAAGTAAAAAAAGTTTTATTTTCAAAAATAATATTGAAGAACTAAAACAAATTAAACGGATATCGTAACGTATAACGTCGTCCGAAAAAAAATAAAAAAATAAAAAAATAAAAAATAAAAACTAGGCCTGAGCACCAGAAAATCACACCCAGGGCCGGGGACCTCCCAGGCGCCAGAATATCACCCCCAGAAGGCCCCCCAAGCGCCAGAAATGGGTGCCTAAGAGACCCCCAGATGCCAGTTTCTGGTGCCAAGGAGACCCTCCAGGCACCAGTTTCTGACGCCTAGAAGACCCCAACGCGTCCAAAATCGACGCCCGAGCCTTTCTCCACGACCCCTCTTTATTTTTTAAGCACGAAATCGAGCACAACATTGAATACGACAAACCATAACTACTCAAATCGAGTACTATATTGACTATATATTCAAGCAAAGGGTAGATACAGGGAGCCTAAACTATCAACTTAATGAAATTAATCTATCTAAATAAATAGAAATTTTCTAAAAAGATTCTCGAGTTATATTGAGACACGTGTCTCAAAAACCGTAAAAAACTACAAAAAAACGTAATCTTAAATTAGTCGGAAAATAATGATTACATTAAAGAAAATTAATTAGTATCATTACTCATAACTACAGAAGGACACAAAGATAAATTCACGTATAAAGCGCCGACGAGCTGGCTGATATGCCGACGACTTAATGTATGAGGGAAATATTAGAATATGAACCTAAAACGTTATAGAGAATTAGTTAACTTCTCAAATCTATCTATATTAAAACTCAAACAAAACATCTTTCATCGATCATTTGCCTCATTCTATCACTTAATCAATCCACATGTATTAATCTAATCAATCAATATCAATCAATCAATCAATATATACATATATTTTAGGCTTTTTTCGAGCGATCTCATTAGTCCGTGTGGACATGACATAGGTCCAACCCGAAGCGGCCACGCGCGGGTTTGGGTAGGCGAATGAATCTCCATATGAGAAGGATCGAATTGAAATTTAGGTCTATGTGGAGTCGCCACCGAATTTTATGGTTATTCGGAACCGTTCGAGCCCACTCTATGTCGTAGTGGGCCGTATACAAAATACGGCCCATTTCCGATGTCAGAGTTTATTGGCTCGTCCCTTTGCATTTGATACCGATACCGACATTATCGGATATCGTGTATTGAATGACTCTCGTGCGCCAACGGTTTCGGGCATCCGGAAACCGAGGTTCTGAGTAAGGGGTGAGGGTACGTGTTGGGAAGCCCACAAAGGACACCCAACCCCGCCCGCACATTAGCGGCCTCTACTAAGAATTCGAATGACTTTCCAATACGCGCGTTATTTAAACGAGAAAATGATATGCAAGAATTATTTTCCCTAGACATGTGAATGGAATTGAAACGGGTTTCTATGTCAATTTAATGCAATCAATTCTACGTCAAAGTGGAATTTTAGCATGTGGGTTCATTTAGTACAATAAACGAACAATAATTAAATTGACAAAAGAAATAACAAACGCATTAGTAACGATATAGTGACATAACGAATAATAACGGTTTATGTAAATATGAGATGAGATGAAAATGTGCAAATATGAAGATGCACGATTTGAAAAGATAGTATACATGTGATTGATTATACGCATGTTGACCTAAGTCGTAAAATACTATCGAGTTTGAAAAATAGAATAATGTACGACTTGCGTTTTAGTCGTTATGAGGCTACTCGATCGAGTGGTCGATGGACTCGATCGAGTAGGCCTGTAAAAAGTGATTCTGTTTTGCATTATGGACCGTACTCGGCCGAGTTATTGACCAACTCGGTCGAGTACATGGCCACTCGACCGAGTCACTGTTAGACTCGATCGAGTGGTGATCGTGATTAGCATTCTGACTTGATTTTGAGGTGCCACTCGACCGAGTGGGCTAGGCACTCGGTCGAGTGCCCTCTGTACGAATTAAGATTCGTTTGTAAAATCGTGTTTTATGTCGAAAATCGTTTTAAATTGATTATTGAGATGTGATTAAATTTTCTCCGCGTTAATAATGTCATAATTTTAAAGAATTGTTTTGACAATTATTTAGCATCAACGAAAATTGCCCTAAGTTGATTTAATGCGATTTAGAAAGATTGACTCTTTGATTAAATAATAAAAGAACTTGATCCCCTCGACTTCTCCGACATCGATAAATCCCTAGAGATTGTGATGTCGGATCCGTGTCAACGGGTTTCGACCCTTACTAAAATTGGTTTTAGAAAATTCGATGAATGCAATATTAAAGATGATAACGACGAGAAATAATGACGAATTCTTGTTTAAGTTGACTCATCTCAATAATCAAATAATCGGGGTACCGGGATAAGCGACCGTCAACGCTGTGTGCAGTACATTTGTATGTTCGTGTTTTCTCATCCCGATATCCTTCTTACTTGACACAAATCAATGAGTATTTTAATATTTTGATACTAACGATATTACCGATATTATGACGCAATAATGATAACGAGGTAAATAATAATAATAATAATCGTAGTAATAATAATAATAATAATAATAATAATAATAATAATAAACGTAATAATAATAATAAACGTAATAATAATAATAAACGTAATAATAATAATAATAAGCGTAATAATAATAATAATAATAATAATAGTAAACGTAGTATAAATAATAATAATAATAATAATAATAATAATAATAAACGTAATAATAATAATAATAATAATAATAATAAACGAAAAAAGGAATAAAAAAAAGAGATGGACGACGAGAAGAAAAGGGAAAGGAGAACGAGGTTTGTCACCCTCAACCTACATGTTCTTGTCTCGGTGCGGACTCGTAACCGCGGCTTTAACACAAGAGTCTTCGAGGTGTATGGAGGCTAAGTTATGGTGGCTCGGGTTTGATTCCTAAAACTAGGTTTAGGGTTTTTGCTAGTGTAGAATTGCTAGGGTTTTGAAGTGTGTATGTGTAGATGTGTTAGGGTTGTCCTAGAATGTACTAGGGTTTTTTAAGATTGCTAAAGGATTGGTTGCATGTGTGTTGCATGGGGGGTATATATAGGAAAGGCTAGGGCACCCGGATTAGGGTTACTCGACCGAGTATGAGGCCAACTCGGTCGAGTGGCCCGTGAAGCCTGCCGTCGGGCTTGAAACAAGCCCACTCGATCGAGTGGGTGGGTCACTCGATTGAGTGGCCCAGTCGGGTTGCACGGGTCCATTGTTTTGGACCTTTGACTTTGAGTTTGATGGGTTTTGTGTTTGACTTGGACTTTTGATGATTGATGGGTTGTTTTGTGTGTCTCGGAAGTGACTTTGACCGGGGTTGACCCAATTGTAAAAAGTCGGTTTTATTTTCGGTGCCGGTTTTGGCCCAAATTAGTCTTGTTTGACTCGGAATGATCCACTGGGCCTGGATTCAAGGATGATTTTGTGAAATTTGTACTCTGTAAGTGTGTTAGCCAACGATTAATGGATTTGAGCCCGTATGCGAGCGCGTAGAAACACGTTAGCGTCCGATCATCATCGGGTGTTTTTTTGGAAACTGCCATAGACACCTGGCAGTCAAAATGCGGGTGTCTACAGAGCCCCCATTCTGACTGAGGCTTGGACAAGGCGAAAGTCAGAGTAGCTACCAAGCCCGTTAAGACCTGGTAGGCTTCCGGTCGGGTCGTTTATAGTCCGTTAGACTCGCGTGAAGGGCTCGCCAGCCGCAAGACAGAAATCATACCTGAGCTTGATGATTGTACTCCGTGGGGAATTTGGGCTTGTCGCGTAAGCCCTGGGCGTGCCTGTGTGTTGGCTCATCCCGTGCTATCCCGGAAAATGCTGCTGGGGAGATTTGATGACTTGCATGCCTTTGCTTGAGTCGTACCTGTATAAGTCACATAAAAATGTATGCAAACCGTAGGTAGTAAAATGACTCGTGCTGGGGAAAATGATTTTTGAAGTTTTTGAAAATTTGAATTTGAAATCCTGAAAGCAATCACGAGCTAGGTTTTCAAAATGGAAAGGGGTAGAAAAGAAATTCGCAGTTTAAATAGATTGAAATCTGACCTTGTCGAAAAAGATCTTTTTTTCAAATGGCTAAATTTTGCAAATTTCAAAGTGGAATTTGAAGAGAGGGGCCTATCGACAGACTCGACTCTGGAAACGATAGGACGAGTTGACTGACACGGACTTGACTCTCTAAGGGTTGGACCGTGACTCGATAGGGATGTGGGCCGCCTAACAAGACTCTTAAGTTGCGCTATCCCGTAGTCTAGGCGAGTGGCAACACGGTCGTACATTGAAATGGGATAGATATGCTATGGGGGATTGCAGTAGCCTGTAATGAGACTGTTTTAGTCTGGTGCCCTTCTGGATTTCCTATTTTAGGATACATTTCCAAAGTGGGTATTGTCTCGAGTCCTGACAGATTCTTGTCTTCGACTGAGCCGAGTACTAGGACACACTACGGAAAGGAGGCTAGATTTTTTGTTGGGTTTATCTGGATTTTGTGAGCGGATGGAGAACTTCTGTTTAGGAGAAGACCCCGGGACAAAAAAGCTAGCTATTGAGAACATGATGGTGTCGTGACCGGAATGATAGTACTTTTTGAATGTGTGTCAATGTGGGTGGTTGTGCCTCTGTTGAAAGGTTGCCTACGTATTCACGTGTGGTGAAATCAAACCAAGCCGTAGTTCAGTGGATTGAGAGATATGTTATGGTGCCTAAGCTAATAGGACTTTGTGTGTAACTAGCCATAACGATGGTGTAGGCTAGGTGCATTCCCAGTGATGTCTTGATCAAAGGGCTTGAATGGTTAGGATATTAATCCTGTGACTGTGAGCGTTCTCCGGGGTAGCCCCCAGAGGTGGTGTGAACTATTTGGGCATGTTCTATGCCGACTGCAAGTTGAGTTCCCGTGTCTGGGGGTGGTAACTGGTTTGGATGTGAAAAATTGGGATGTGATTTTTACGAGTTTTGCTCTCGGGATTTGATGTTTTTGGGAATGTGGTGCTAGGAATTAAGTGGCCTTGATGACTCAAAATTTGGAGCTCGGTTCTGTGGAGCTGAGGCTTCGAGAGCCGGTTTGATAATGAGGTAAATGGCCTTGATAACTCGAAATCTGGAGCTCGGTTCTGTGGAGATAAGGCTTCGAGAGCCGGTTTGATAATGAGGTAAATGGCCTTGATAACTCGAAATCTGGAGCTCGGTTCTGTGGAGCTAAGGCTTCGAGAGCCGGTTTGATAATGAAGTAAATGGCCTTGATGACTCGAAATCTAGAGCTCGGTTCTGTGGAGCTAAGGCTTCGAGAGCCGGTTTGATAATGAAGTAAATGACCTTGATGACTCGAAATCTAGAGCTCGGTTCTGTGGAGCTAAGGCTTCGAGAGCCAGTTTGATAATGCGGGATCTGGTTTCCATGTCTGGCCCTAGTGGTTAGGGGTATCCTATGAGGCTTGAATCCTCAAAATTCCGGGCTGTCTCTAGCCTGGGTCTCGGGGAGGTCTTGAGGGTTGTAATGTGGGAAGGCTGAGTGTGGTGTTATCTGACCAGCTTGATTGTCACTCCCCTTTTGGATGGCATGGATAATTTTGAATTTGACCGTACCCCGGTCAAAGGATTTTCACTTGAGTATTTGATTATTTGATTTTTTTATTGACCTTGCGGTCATGGGGTTTTGATAATTTTGACCGTACCCTGGTCGTGGGGCTTTCACTTGAATTGACCGTTGACCACGGTCATGGGTATTCTGAATTTTCGATGATGGCCTGCCTTTTTGTTTTGGCCTTTTGCTCTTTTTTTTTCATGGACTTTCGATTTTTTTTTTGTGTCCAGTTTTCTTTTTTTGATGGCCTTCTTTTTGCTTTGGCCCTTTCTTTTTTTCTTTCTTTTTTTGCCGGTCAGACTAACACCTAAGGTAGGGATTGGTCAGTCTTATTGGAGGGGTGTTTTATTGTGGGAAATGGGCTTGCCTCCCGTCTTGAACCCAAACTAGGAGATTACCTAGATTAGTCATAGGATTCGATACCGCTCCTGCTACGGGTAGTTGTGTGGTTTTTTTCTATACCAGACATGGAATAGGTAAAAAGAAAACACGGGCTCGGTTTCCTGCAGTCATTATAGATGTGCCTATAATAGCCACGTGCGTGTGCTCACAGTGTATGATGGTGTTCATCATGTTCTCGGAAACACATAAGGAAAGTATATATGAGAAACAGGAAAGCTGATTTTATTGGATTTTGAAAAAGAGGACAGAATACAACTGACTCTGACTCTGACTTTGACTTTGACTTTGACTTTGGAATAGAACATCCTAGACTCAGACTCAGACTCGGACTTAAATCAAATCCGGACTCTTGAGTGCATGGGAGGTAGATTGGATGCTTCGGTCATCGGGCCCTGTGTAGTCCACGAGGGGCTTCGCAAGTGACAATGTTTCCAAAACGGAAGTCTTCCCAGCATCGAGGAAGCCTTGAATGAGGTGTTTCAGCTTCCAGCATTGTTCTGTATCGTGTCCCCTCCCTCTGTGGAATTTGCAGTAATGCTCGGCGTTCCATGCTTTGGAACGTTTCTCCACAAATGGGTCGGCTGTTGGGCCTATAGGTAGCACTAGGCCCTTTGAGACTAACCTCTGGAAAGCGACGGTGTAGGACATATCCAAGTGGGTAAATGTCCTTTCCTTTGACTGGTTCTTGATTTTTGGAGAGGTGACTTGAGGGTTACCTCTCTCGGCCTTGCCATCTTGAGGGTATCGGACAGTTTCGTAAGAGTGCTCACCCTTCAAATGGCTCGGTTGGGTGATTGGCTGCCTTACCCGCTCTAGTTGTGTAAGGCGGGATCGGGTTCTTATAAGATCTTCTTCGATGATGGTTACCCTGGAATTTAGGTTATCTAGGGCAGTATTGATTTTCGAAAAGATGTTGTTAATGGAGCAAGATAGCATAAGCATACTCCCCTGGATATCCCCTTTCATGACGGCGTGGGATTTGTTGTGGTTTGGTAGTGTCTCGTTCATAGGGTCCCTGATCGGAAAAACGACAGGTGTTAGAACTCGCCTAAGCTCGGCTTTGCGCAAGAGACAGAGTCAAACTAGACATGGCCCGGGGTGACGAGTCGACAAAGACTCTTGGACCGGGATACTTGAATGTTGACCTAGACGAGGTAACGAGCGTAAATTAGACTCGAACTGCAGAAGGGTGAGTTCGAAAATGGGGCGATCATGTTTGACTCGGGTTAGACCCTCCTAAGACAAATATGTAGAGTACGATTCTCGGAGTGACTGTGATTAATCACTCCGTCGGAGAATAGCCCCCAATGTGAAACTAAGGGCTCAGATGGTGTGACATCTAAGTGACTTGAAGGTGGAGTATGTGAGACACGTGTAAGACATGACCCTTAGAGCAACCGTGATCGATCGCCCTGTAAGGGGTAGCCCGGAGTGGGATATATAATTTTGTTAAGACTCAAGTGTCGGACGAGTGACCCTTAGACGTAAGGACCGTGAACCTTTTGTTACAAGGCTATACCTTGTAAAAGGTTGACTCGGAAAAAACACCTGGATGGGTGACTTGTGCCAGATGGGCCTTCCTTAGGATTCGGCTATGTGGGCCTAGTCCTGTCCGAAGGAAGGTTGACTCGATTGTGTAAACGGGCCTTCCTTTGTAGGAGTATGTCCTACGTAGGTGGGCCTTGCCTTAGTCTAATAAGGCGGACTGGGATAGGGAAGAAACTCGTGATGTAAGAATCGATGGAGTTTCGACGCTAAAGACCTTGACAACTTAAGACTCGACCCGACACTGCTAAATACGGGAAGTCCTAGAAGTGGAAGTTTTTGAAAATTGATGATTTTTTAAAGAGGACCGAGTGGACTCGGTGAATGGCCCAAATTTCCGAAAAAAAGAGGCCGAAAAGTCATTGGGCCACAGTTCTTGAAAGTTCGAAATAATTTTCGAGTTTTGAATCGGGCAGCATACCGTCTAGAAAATAGGCTATTTTGAGTAAAATCATAAGTCCTAAATTCGGTATGTGTCCCGGGTTTTGAAATTGAATAGTTTGAAAAAAGATGCAATTTTGAAAAATTGACGGTTTTTGAAAACGACTCGGAAACCAAGTAGCACGTAGTCACACAAGCATTATAACGACGCCATGTATGCTCTATATTAAGTCTCGGTCGGTCTATAAATGGTCTATACCAGTGTACATAGTCTAAACGTTGATCGGGACGGACTTCCTAAGTCGAGTTAATCTTAGAACATGCCGCGAAACCCACTCGAATCGACTATGGACACCTTTTGACATATCCATATTGGAGTACATCAACGGTATAGTGGGACGTCGGTCGCGAGTACCGGCCCGGGAAAATATGGGTTATGCATGAACCGTAGAACTAAAACGCGTACTGTATTCGTCAAACGATTTCTATTCGAGTCTCACCCTGAGGATGCCGATGGTAAGTCATGCATCAGTTAATCCCCAGCGGAGTCGCCAAATTGTGGACATGACATAGGTCCACCCCGACGCGGCCACGCGCGGGTTTGGGTAGGCGAATGAATCTCCATATGAGAAGGATCGAATTGAAATTTAGGTCTATGTGGAGTCGCCACCGAATTTTATGGTTATTCGGAACCGTTCGAGCCCACTCTATGTCGTAGTGGGCCGTATACAAAATACGGCCCATTTCCGATGTCAGAGTTTATTGGGCTCGCCCCTTTGCATTTGATACCGATACCGACATTATCGGATATCGTGTATTGAATGACTCTCGTGCGCCAACGGTTTCGGGCATCCGGAAACCGAGGTTCTGAGTAAGGGGTGAGGGTACGTGTTGGGAAGCCCACAAAGGACACCCAACCCCGCCCGCACATTAGCGGCCTCTACTAAGAATTCGAATGACTTTCCAATACGCGCGTTAGTTAAACGGGAAAATGATATGCAAGAATTATTTTCCCTACACATGTGAATGGAATTGAAACGGGTTTCTATGTCAATTTAATGCAATCAATTCTACGTCAAAGTGGAATTTTAGCATGTGGGTTCATTTAGTACAATAAACGAACAATAATTAAATTGACAAAAGAAATAACAAACGCATTAGTAACGATATAGTGACATTACGAATAATAACGGTTTATGTAAATATGAGATGAGATGAAAAGGTGAAAATATGAAGATGCACGATTTGAAAAGATAGTATACATGTGATTGATTATACGCATGTTGACCTAAGTCGTAAAATACTATCGAGTTTGAAAAATAGAATAATGTACGACTTGCGTTTTAGTCGTTATGAGGCTACTCGATCGAGTGGTCGATGGACTCGATCGAGTAGGCCTGTAAAAAGTGATTCTGTTTTGCATTATGGACCGTACTCGGCCGAGTTATTGACCAACTCGGTCGAGTACATGGCCACTCGACCGAGTCACTGTGAGACTCGATCGAGTGGTGATCGTGATTAGCATTCTGACTTGATTTTGAGGTGCCACTCGACCGAGTGGGCTAGGCACTCGGTCGAGTGCCCTCTGTACGAATTAAGATTCGTTTGTAAAATCGTGTTTTATGTCGAAAATCGTTTTAAATTGATTATTGAGATGTGATTAAATTTTCTCCGCGTTAATAATGTCATAATTTTAAAGAATTGTTTTGACAATTATTTAGCATCAACGAAAATTGCTCTAAGTTGATTTAATGCGATTTAGAAAGATTGACTCTTTGATTAAATAATAAAAGAGCTTGATCCCCTCGACTTCTCCGACATCGATAAATCCCTAGAGATCGTGATGTCGGATCCGTGTCAACGGGTTTCGACCCTTACTAAAATTGGTTTTAGAAAATTCGATGAATGCAATATTAAAGATGATAACGACGAGAAATAATGACGAATTCTTGTTTAAGTTGACTCATCTCAATAATCAAATAATCGGGGTACCGGGATAAGCGACCGTCAACGCTGTGTGCAGTACACTTGTATGTTCGTGTTTTCTCATCCCGATATCCTTCTTACTTGACACAAATCAATGAGTATTTTAATATTTTGATACTAACGATATTACTGATATTATGACGCAATAATGATAACGAGGTAAATAATAATAATAATAATCGTAATAATAATAATAATAATAATAATAATAATAATAATAAACGTAATAATAATAATAAACGTAATAATAATAATAAACGTAATAATAATAATAATAATAATAAGCGTAATAATAATAATAAGCGTAATAATAATAATAATAATAATAATAATAATAATAATAATAAACGTAGTAATAATAATAATAATAAACGTAGTAATAATAATAATAATAATAATAATAATAATAATAAACGTAGTAATAATAATAATAATAATAATAATAATAATAATAATAATAATAATAAACGAAAAAAGGAATAAAAAAAAGAGATGGACGACGAGAAGAAAAGGGAAAGGAGAACGAGGTTTGTCACCCTCAACCTACATGTTCTTGTCTCGGTGCGGACTCGTAACCGTGGCTTTAACACAGGAGTCTTCGAGGTGTATGGAGGCTAAGTTATGGTGGCTCGGGTTTGATTCCTAAAACTAGGTTTAGGGTTTTTGCTAGTGTAGAATTGCTAGGGTTTTGAAGTGTGTGTAGATGTGTTAGGGTTGTCCGAGAGTGTACTAGGGTTTTTTAAGATTGCTAAAGAATTGGTTGCATGTGTGTTGCATGGGCGGGGTATATATAGGAAAGGCTAGGGCACCCGGATTAGGGTTACTCGACCGAGTATGAGGCCAACTCGGTCGAGTGGGCCGTGAAGCCTGCCGTCGGGCTTGAAACAAGCCAATTCGATCGAGTGGGTGGGTCACTCGATCGAGTGGCCCAGTCGGGTTGCACGGGTCCATTGTTTTGGACCTTTGACTTTGAGTTTGATGAGTTTTGTGTTTGACTTGGACTTTTGATGATTGATGGGTTGTTTTGTGTGTCTCGGAAGCGACTTTGACCGGGGTTGACCCAATTGTAAAAAGTTGGTTTTATTTCCGGTGCCGGTTTTGGCCCAAATTAGTCTTGTTTGACTCGGAATGATCCACTGCGCCTGGATTCAAGGATGATTTTGTGAAATTTGTACTCTGTAAGTGTGTTAGCCAACGATTAATGGATTTGAGCCCGTATCCGAGCGCGTAGAAACACGTTAGCGTCCGATCATCATCGGGTGTTTTTTTGGAAACTGCCATAGACACCTGGCAGTCAAAATGCGGGTGTCTACAGTCCGTTTCATCAAACTTCAAATTAGGAAAGTATAATAAATAATAATAAAAAATCAATTAGAGAATCTTTTGATTATTACAATATATATTTAATCTATTATATTAATATGATGTTTTATAATTCTTAGTTAAAAACCTTTAGAGTTCATTTTTTAAAAACATTATCATAAAATAAATTATAAAAATGAAATAATTAGATTCGTGGTAAAAAAATGTTTTCATTAGAGTATAAATATCATATTATTTATTTTACATTATGTGATGAATTTATTACATATAACAGTTTTAAATAAGTTCTTCGATATCTACCAAAAGTCTTTTGAATCTAAAAAAGAGTTCCTAAGACTATAAACCTTACGTAATTATTCTACATCGAAAAATTACGATGAGCTGATGAATTTTTATATTATAAAGAAGAGTTATCATTCGGTTTTAAATAGATATCGACCAAGAAAAACATTTAAATTATCCCACATCGAAAAATTATGATGGGTTGATGTAATTCTATATTATAAATAATAGTAATCATTCAATTTTAAATATCGATCAAAAAACTTTTAAGTCTTAAAAAACTTTTAATATATAAGAGTACAAAACTTAAAATCATTTCACATTGAAAAATTATAATGAGTTGATAAAATTTTATATTATAATCAAGAGTAATGATGTATTTTTTTTAGTTTTAAAAAGAGTTTTTAAGACCATAAGCTTAAGTAAATTATCTCACAACGAAAATTTATGATGAGGTGATGGAAGATTATAAACTTTTTTTTTTTTAAAGTGAAGATCAATATCATTAATAATAAGCCATACGGCATCTACAAACGATGTCAAATTGAACTGAATACAGATTTGTGAAAAATAAATAAAGAACCATCATTGAGACAAAGATCACTATTAGAATAATGCGCTTCTGCATAGCCTTCTATATATCGTTGTTGATTGATACAGCCTTTCGCGAAGGAATCTATAGATCTGATGAAATAGCCTCCAAGATGATGAACTTCCTCTATTTTGACAAATAGTAGACCGAGATCTGACCTCAATTGTATCGCCGTACGTAGGAATTCCATTGCTCTCATGATCTTCCACGTAGTTCTAGAAAACTAAGCCCTATACTAATGTAAAGGACTGAAACCTCGAAATAAAGGAGAAAACCTTGAAAAAAAGGACGAAACAACTCTCATAAAAGAAAAATCAAAAAAACCCTTCGTTTCTCTGGTGATTTCCGGCGGTACTGCAGGCGAATTCCGGCGTGAGTATTGCGGCGTGGAAAGGCTGGCCAGGGTTGGTCCTGTTCGTGCATTTTGATGAGACAGAAAACGAAAGCAGTCTCGAGAGGGACAAAACCAATGAAACCGATTAATCGTAAGGCAAAAGAGGAACTTCTACGTAAGGCAGTCAAGAACTCGAATTTGGATGACAATTCAACGACGGAGAAAAACCCAATACTGAACGAAATACCAGGCTTGAATTATGTGTCTGATTTTGAGGATGACGATGACCCGGATTTCGTTTCGGAGACGGGTAATGAGATGAATATGGATTCGGGTGGATGGAAACAGAGGGAAGGAAAAAAAATCGTCGACATGGATGAAGAAGAGGAACTTATGCGCTTCTCAGAGGATGATGTGGACGAGACTACTGGAGCTCTGCTGTATACTGCTTCATAATGGGTGCTAACCCACCTTGGGAAGTGGTGGAAGGATTTGTGAAGAGGATATGGAAGGAACATGGAATTGACAAGATTTCCTTCTTGCCTAATGGAATTTTCTTAGTCCGATTCAAGGACAAGGAAGCAAAGGTAAAAGTTCTCGATCATGGTCTTTATATGTTTGACAATAAACCCCTGATTGTGAAAGAGTAGTCTCCTGATGCAAAATTAGATAAAAATGATGTCCATGAAGTGCCTGTTTGGATTCAGTTACATGACCTTCCCTTGAAATTTTGGGGCAGATGTTTGCCTAGGATCGCTACTCTTATTGGTCCATACGTCAAGTCTGACTTGGCTACGGAAGAACGCACTAGATTAGGGTATGCGAGGGTGATGGTCATGGCTAAGGTGGGACAGAAATTTAGGAATGAAGTCAAATTTCTTGATGAAAAGGGAAATGTGATCGAAGTTTCTGTCAAATATGAGTGGAAACCTATATGGTGTACTAAGTGCAAGGGGTATGGGCATGAGACTAGTGAATGTAGGAAAGATGAGTTAAAGAAAGCGAGACAAGATGCGAAACAGAAGAAGGCTGAGGGAGGGGGTGCCGTGAAAAATCCTAAACCGAGGCTTATCACAGGGGCCAAACCCAATGCTGCTCCTAAACCGAATGCTGCCACTATGAGAACTAGTTCTCGCGATTCGGTTGGGGACACGTCTAAGGGACTGAGTATTGCTAAGGAAGTGGAAAACGGGGTATCATATGCTGATATGGTCATAGGATCTCCGAGAAAAGAGGCGGGTGTGAGAAATGAAGGGGTTGGGCGAGAGTTAGTGATCCATGGAAATACATAATATTGGATGTTGGAATGTGCGCGGCATGTGTAACATAAATAAACAGCGCGCAATTAGCGAGTTCATTAGGAAACAACAAGTAGAAGTCTTTGGTATACTTGAGACTAAAATAAAAAAATAAAGCGTATGCAAAAGTTCAGCAAAATGTTTTTTCTGAATGGAGTATTACGACCAATAACCATTGTAGTGAAGGTGGTCGGGTTTGGCTGTTATGGAAACATGATAGGGTAAATCTGACGATTTTGGAGTATAGTACTCAAAGTATTCACGTTAAGGTGAACCCAATCTCGGGTAAAGATTATTTGCTTACATTCGTGTATGCCTTTAATTCTGCGGTAGGGCGGGTTGATCTTTGGCGAAGACTTGAAACCTATGCACACATGGGTCCGTGGATGATCTTGGGTGACTTTAACTGTGTTATTGATGCTCGGGAACGCCTTGGAGGTAATTCTTTGGATGAGGATATGAACCAATTTCGGGATTGTATTGCTAATTGTGAAATTGGTGACTATAGGGCGAGTGGATCGTGGTTCACTTGGAATAATAAACATCGAGTTGTGGAAACTAGAGTCTTTAGTCGTATTGATCGGTGCTTGGTGAATGACGATATGGTGAGGTTGTATCCGAATGGTTTTGCTAATTTTCTACCGGAAGGGACCTTTGACCATTGCCCGTGTGTGGTTCAGTTAGGGAGTCCACCGGTTAGGAAGAATCGTTGCTTCAAATACATGAATATGTGGAGTAGATCATCGGAGTTCTTGAACTGTGTTGGGGCGGTTTGGGGAGTGCCGATTAATGGTACTAGAATGTTTCAATTGGTCTCGAAATTGAGAAGCCTGAAAGGTCCGCTGAAGCAGCTCAATTCGAGTTCATTTGCGGACATTGAAAACCGTTGTAGCCTGGCGGAAACTAAGCTGGCCGAACTGCAAACCAGGCTGCGAACTGATCATAATGCTGAGTTGCTGCAGGAAGAATCGAGGGCGAACGATCAGGTGCGCGAACTTCAGGCTGCTCGGTCTGATTTTTGGGCCCAAAAATCGAAACAAAAGTGGATTAAGGATGGCGATGTGAATTCTGCGTACTTTTATGGTATATTGAGAGCACGGCGAGCTCATAATGCTATTGCGAAAATTATTGATGCAGACGGGTTAGAATGCTCGAACAAGGAGGAGATTGAAGGAGCCTTCCTTCGATACTATCTCACACTTCTGGGTGAATCGAGAAACGTTGAATCTATCAACTTTGGCATAGTTCGAAAAGGGAAATTATGTAACGAGGAGCACAAGGCGTGGCTCAACGCGAGTGTCACCGAGACGGAGATTAAGCAGGCGTTGCATTCAATTCCACGAGACAAAGCGCCGGGTCTGGATGGTTTCTCTAGTCAATTTTTTATTGACTCGTGGGACATTATTGGAGGCGACGTGGTCAGAGCTATACAAGATTTCTTTTTTTCTGGTAAGCTTCTGAAACAGCTGAACTGTGCTATCATTACCTTGATCCCGAAAGTGAGCAGACCTCAGTCTGTGAAAGAATTTAGGCCGATTGCGTGTTGCAATGTTGTATACAAATGTATTGCTAAAATCATTTGTTCGAGATTGGCCAAAGTTCTTCCCCAGATAATTTCGCCAACGCAGGGTGGTTTTATCGAGGGCCGTAGTATTGTGGAAAATATTTTGATATGCCAAGATCTAGTAAAGATGTACAGGAGAGGGCGTGTGTCGCCTCGATGCTTATTCAAGGTTGACATCCACAAGGCCTATGATAGTGTGGAATGGAGTTTTGTAGAGCAAATGTTGAGAGCATTAGATTTTCCGGAGCATTTTCGTCGCATAATCATGGAGTGTGTGACTTCAGTCTCGTATTCCCTCTGTGCTAATGGCGATAACTTCGGTTTTTTCCGTGGGAAGAGAGGTTTGAGGCAGGGTGATCCGATGTCGCCATTGCTTTTCACAATTTGTATGGAGTATTTTTCTCGTATTCTGACGCATGGCAAGATGGATAGGAATTTTAAATACCACCCAAAATGTGGCCCTATGAAGCTTACACATCTGATGTTTGCTGATGATCTACTTCTCTTTTGCAAAGGGGAGACTGAATCGATGAAATTCTTGTGGAGGGCTTTCGCTATGTTTAGCAGGGCCTCGGGGCTCAATATAAGCATTGGAAAATCTCATGCTTATTTTGCTGGGGTTCATGAAGATAAGAAAGCTGCTATACTCCAATTTTCAGGCTGTGTGGAAGGTACGATGCCTTTTCGTTATCTTGGGCTTCCTATCCAAAGTACTCGACTAGGTAAAATTGATTGTGAGATTTTAATAGCCCGAATTATATCGAGAATTTCTAGTATTGGTGCACGTAAACTATCCTATGCGGGTAGACTGACCTTGGTCCAGGCCGTGCTGTCTCAGCTGCATAATTATTGGGCAATGGTTTTTATTATACCGGCATATGTTATGACTAGAATTATCTCTTTATGCCGCAATTTCCTTTGGAATGGTGGAGTAGAGGGAAATAATCGGGCTTTAGTGAGTTGGGAGAAACTCTGTTGCCCTAAGTCGGAAGGGGGTTTGGGGCTGCGAGACCTGTATGCTTGGAATCAGGCTGCTGTGGCAAAATTGGCTTCTTGGGTGTTTGATCAACCGGATCATTTATGGGTACGGTGGGTTAATAGCATTTACCTGAAGGGGCATGATTGGCTTGGTTACCAACCCAACACTGATGTCACTTGGGCATGGCGAAAGATCTGTCAGGCTAAGGACAAAATTAAGCATTTGTATGTGAATGGACTCTGGCATGGATCGTGTTCTCGCTATGCGATCTCGGGGGGTTACGAGGACATTCGGTCTCATAAGCCGAAGGTCCCTTGGGCTCGCCTAGTGTGGAGTGGTTGGAGTGTCCCTAAACACAGCTTTATTTCTTGGCTTCTGTTTAGGGGGGCTTTAAACACTAGGATAAAATTGGTGAGGTTTGGAGTGGCTGAATCAGACAGGTGTTTTTTATGTGAAACACAGGAAGAGAGCTTGGAACACCTTTTCTTTGAGTGTGGGTGGAGCTCTCAGATTGTGGATATGTTGAGTGCTTGGGTGAAGAAGCACATACCAAGTACTAATACCCTGATTTGGGCGAGCAAAATACGGGGATCGAAGTTGCAATGCAACATCATTCGTGCTATGTTCAATGCCATGATTTATCATGTTTGGAGGCAACGGAACTTATGCAGAATTGAAGGATCGGTACAGCGGCCTCATATTATCATGAAAATGATCAAATTGGATGTACGGGATAGAATTATGTGTAAGATTAAATACCCATTAAGCACTAGAGACGCTAGATGGCTACATAATTTGATGTAGCCATCCACATTGTACATTGATCCATATTTTTTAATACATTCTTACCCTTTACCAAAAAAAAAAAAAAAAACTCTCATAAAAGAGAGACTTTTATTGAATAAGATTTGATAACTAGTAAAAGAGACTTAAACAATTTTTGAGGCTTACCATTGATTAATCATCGATGGAGGCCCCAGATCGAGGAGGAAAAGTAGGTTTTTTTTGGGGGGGAAAGAGGAGGAAAAACTAGGGTTTTTTTTAGAGAGAGAGATTCTGATTATAAACTTAAATAAATTATCCAACATCGAAAAATTATGATAAGTTGATGAATTCTATATTATTAATAAGACTAATAATTCGTTCTTAAATATCAATCAAAAAAACTTTTAAGTTTTTAAAAGTCTCTTAGTAAGACTACAAACTTAAGTAAAAATAATCTAACATCGAAAAATTATAATAAAGTGATGAAACTTTATATTATAAATAAGAGTAATCATGTGCTCTTAGATATTAACCAAAAATCTTTTGAGTCTTAAAAATATATAAAGACTATGATGGGCCGGATTTAGTCGTAGTTATTACGATGGTTTTTGTGTAGTTTTGTGAGCTTAATCGTGTGTTTTGTGGTGCATTTGTGTTATTTCGGTACGAGTGTAATACAAGCTTTTTTGGAGGATTCTAATCTCGATCGTTAGTTGGGCTAAGAACGAAGGAAAAGGAAGCCCGCTTGAAGACCCGGAACGATAAGAACGAAGAATGACACGAAACAGTAACAGCTCGCCCCGCGAGTCGCCCAGCATTCAGGCGAGTCGCGCGATCAGGCGAGTCGCGCCAGACTCATGCGACTCGCGCGGCGGCCTGTAACGTACCATGCGTTCCGGCTTATTTTGTTTTAATTTATTACGTTTTAAGACTTGGATTTTAATTAGGAAACTTTATTATTACCTTAGGATATTTTTATTATTATTTTATTATTAGTAAACTTTTATTAGGTTAAGTTTAGCTTTAGTTTTAGATTCATATTATTCACATCTAGTTTTACATTCCATCAAGGAAGAAAAGGGAGAACTTTGAAGAACCCTAATTTTCCGTCGCAAGTATGTGTAACTAATCTTCTCTACTTAGATTCAAGCCTTTGAAACACTCGAGAAACGTTTGTGAGTTTGAATGTTTTGATTATTAACCTTGATTATTATTAATTGCTTTGTTATTAATTTTATGAATGTTGTTGTTGATTGCTAGGTGTACAACTAGTATTTAATTGCATCGTTCTATCGTTAGTATCGTTAATTGAGTAGGATTTACTGATTAACTTTACATTAGTAACAACTAGGAACTAATATTGAACGGGATACGTTGATATTAGTACTTAGAAGCAATTCACATAAATATCTAAGGCGCGACTGGATTGTACGTGCTATTTATTCTCTATCGAATTCTCAGATCTATATTGCTTCCGTCTAATTGAACCTAGAACTGGATTGTTTAGGTTGTTTTACGGTTAGGGTTAATTAAGAACGGGATTCGTTTTAATTAATTATTCTTAAGAGAATTGGAATTTCAGGTTCACGATAGAGTAGTCAAGGTTATTAATTGAAACCGTCTTACGATGATCAATCGCTATTGAGTGTGGATTTGTGCTTGTGTCTAAGTTCTTTCTCATCATTTGATTTAGTTAAAGTTTTAATCTTTATCAATTGTAGTTGTTAGAAAATCATCCAAACCCCCCCCCCTTTGGTTACTACGGTCTTTAATTACGTTAGAGGTCGATTTCATCTACACTTTAGTTAGCATAATTAGGTTAATCTGATTCCCTTGGGTTCGACCCTTATTTCTACTTTACTACGTTTTAGTATTTAGATTTAAGTGATTATAAATTGTAATTTGAGGCATACGACTTTAGCCTGTCAAATTTTGGCGTCGTTGCCGGGGAATCGGTATTAATTATTTTTGTGTTTTCTAGTGTAGTTTTTAGTTTTCTTTTTATTATAGCTAATTTTATTTTATTTTATTTTATTTTGTGTAGTTTATGTATAATACTCGTTCTTCTAACCTGAACCTCGAGCCTTTCGACTCAGAGATTGAACGCACTCTTCACAGGTCACGGAGAATCGGAGAGGGAGCAATAGTTATCGGAACACAGGAATTCGAGGATCTAGAGTTTAATAACGATATTCTTGTTATTCCAGAGGTGAACGAAGTTTCTTCCGAATCCGAAGACGAGTCGTATACCATGGCTAACACAATTAAGCAGTTGACGGCACCAGATCTCGCACAACAACCTTTGTGCATTACGTACCCACCGTTGGGTGCGAATGCCACTTTCGAATTGAAGTCAGGTTTGATCCATCAATTACCCACGTTTCATGGCTTAAGCGATGAGGACCCTAACAAGCACTTGTCGGATTTTCATATTGTATGCTTGAGTATGAAACCGGCATCTGTCACTGATGAGCAGCTGAAGCTAAGGGCCTTTCCCTTCTCATTGAAGGATTCTGCGAGAGATTGGCTGTATTACTTGCCACCGGCAAGTATAGATACGTGGGTGAAGATGAAGAAGGCGTTCCTCGAAAAGTACTTTCCGGCGTCTCGAGCCTCCCAATTGAAGAAGCGGATTAGTAATGCGGAGCAACGAGACGGTGAGACGATGTATGAGTATTGGGAACGTTTTAAGAAGCTATGTGCTACATGCCCATATCATGGCTACAATCCTCAAGACCTTGTGATGTACTTTTGTGGAGGTCTTTGTGTGGAGGATGCCCGCACTGTGAATGCGGCATGCGAGGGATCGATCGTGAACAAGAGCCCAGATGCCGCTATAGAGGTGATTCAGGAGCTAGCTGAAAGGTCTCGAGATTTTTCTCGAAAATATAAACGAGGAGTGCATGCCGTAGGTAATTCACCATCCTCGAGTCTCGAACATAAAGTTGATAGCTTGACAAACCTTGCCCAAAATATGATGTCGGGGAAAACAAATCAAGTTATGGTGTGTGGTATTTGTTCGAACGAGGGACATCCGAGCGAGCATTGTCCTCAAATGTACGAAGGTCAAGAGGAGGTGAACGGAGTGTGGGAAACCGGGCAAAACAAAAAATGGGATCCATACTCTAACACTTTCAATCCCGGATGGAGACATCACCCAAACATGAGGTGGAGGAATCGGGAAGGCGACCAAGAAATTAATCAAGGAAATCAAGTTGGTCAACCGAAGCAACAATTCTTTGCTAAACAACAAATTCCTAACACGGTTCCTACTCCACCCCCACCTAGTGGTCAAATGTCCACCGAAGATATGATACGTGCTTTGGTTGCTAATCAAGCTACGGTAACCACCCAAATGTCCAATCTCCAAGCTACGGTTCTTCAAAATCACACTGAGAACAGAGCTAGCATTCAGAATTTGGAAGTTCAAATGGGCCAAATGGCGACCGCCATTGGTAGGTTGGTGGCTCGAGATTCGGGAAAATTACCTAGTCAAACCATTCTTTCGAAGGAAAACGTGAGTGTCGTATCTTTAAGGAATGGGAGACAATTGGTGGAGGCCGACAAGCCGAAGAGGAAGGCCAAAGAAGCTATGGTTCAAGAAGAGGAGCTAGTGATCAAGGAAGGTGAGGAAACTCCGAATGTGCAAGAGAAGGGGTTAATTACTCCTACCACACCGGTGGCAGAACCAGATGTTCCTTTTCCCGAGGCACTCAAGAGGACCCGTCGTTATGAGCATGACAAGGATATTTATGAGGTATTCGAAAAGTGTGAGGTAAACATTCCCCTTCTTAATCTTTTAAAGAGTATTCCTAAATATGCTAAATTCTTAAAGAAATTATGTACTATTAAAAGGAATAACAAATCTAAGGGTACTAAGAAAGGGAAGGTTAGTGAATATGTGTCGGCTATATATCAAAAGAAATTACCCCCTAAGTGTGGCGACCCGGGCATGTTCACTATACCTTGCACCATAGGAGATACCTTGTTTGACAAGTCTATGTTAGATTTGGGAGCCTCGATTAATGTCATCCCTCTTACCATCTATGAATCTCTTAGACTCGGTCCTATGAGGGAAACCGGGAAAGTAGTGCAACTAGCGGATCGATCGAGTGTCTATCCTAAGGGAGTTGTAGAGAATGTTCTAGTTAAAGTTGATAAGTTGGTCTTTCCGGCCGATTTTTATGTTTTGGACATGGAACATGACTATAGTGCAACTCCTATCATTCTAGGACGACCGTTCTTAAAGACCGCGGGAACAAAAATCGATGTCCCTAGTGGTTCACTTAGCATGGAATTTGAGGGTAGAGTCATTAAATTCGACATAAATAAGCCTAGTTCTCACTCTCCGAAAGACAATACCTTGTGTCGTGTTGATATTTTTGATCATCTATCTACTAACTCACAAGAAGAAGTGGTGAAATCGGTTCCTAAACCGATTTCGTCGACCTCTTCTAGCAAGGAATTGTTGTTTAAAGATGTGCAAGAATCTCCTTCTAAGGGACCCAAGTGTGTCATTCTTTGGGAGTCGCGTAAGGACGCGGAGTTAAACAAAAGTAAAACGAGATCATGGTTCGATCAATGGATGGTTCGGAAGAGCTCAAGCAAGCGTCCAACGGTCTTGCAATTTCAAAATGGAAAAGTGAAAGATGTAGTCGGCATAAGGCTTAAGCCGACTCATACAAGGAGTAATGAATCGGATGTCGGGAGAAGCAAGCTCTTGGACATGACGTCTTCTACCTAACCTCCGTCGCAGTCGAGCGAACGACTTTAAACAAAAGCGCTTCCGGGAGGCAACCCGCTTTGTAGACTTTTATTGTAAAATTTTATTTTACGGGTCATAGATCGTAGTATTAATTTCTTTGTTTTTCTTAATCGTTGTTTTTCTTAAAACTTAGTTTTTATTACTAACTTTTGATGTTTTATTAGGAAAAAGCGTCGATTTTCCAGGAGATGGTGCGACTAGCGTGGATCTTGGGCGACTAGCATGGAGATCCTTCGAAATCTGAGCGAAAATTGAAGAAAAAAAGGGGACGGATTTCCAGGCATCCGCGCGAGTCGCGCGGACCCTATGCGACTCGCGTGGACCCTCCTCTCACAGGTTTGTTTTTTATTATTTAATTAATTAAAAAAAAATCGAAAAATCAAAAATTTGAAACCGACTCCCTCTTTTCACTTCATCTTTCCCTAATCTAATTACCCCAAATTAAAAAAAAAAAAACCTAACTTCTTTTCCCCCAAATCAATTTCAATCTCCTTCTTCCCTAAATCAAATTCAAATCCTTCACCATTACCATCAATCCTTCCTCCTCACTTCAAATTTCAATTCAAGCTGTCGGTTTCTGCGTAAATTTGTGCGTCGTCGTGGTTGTCGGTCGTGTGTCAGCTGTGGTTGTCGTCGTCAGTTTGTCGTCGCTGTTCGTGGGCCGGTGAGTGGTCAGGCGAGTCGCACAGGTTCTAGGCGACTTGCGTGTTCGTGTGTGGGTCTGTTCTGGTGGTCGTGGTTGTCGGTCGCCGGTGGTCTGTCCCTGTGTGCTCCGGTAATAGGCAACTCGCAAGTAGGTACATCGCTGCTTTCTGTCGAGTTCGAATACAAAGGTTCGAGTTTGTTTGTCCTCTTTGTCAAGTTGTTTATCGTTCCTGTCAATTTGTTTGTCAATTTGTTTATCATACTCCCTCATTTGTGTTCAGTTCAATTTGTTTGAGTTGCTGATTCGAGTTTGTCAATTTGTCAAATTGTGGGTGTTGGGTTTGTCTTGGTTGTGTGTTGTGAGTTGCTGATTCGAGTCATAGTCCACCTCCATTCTCTGTCTAGTTGGTCAGTTTCGGTAGTGGTTCTGTCTCGGATTCGATTTGGTTGTCTAAGTCTGTGTAGTCATGGCTCCAAAGAAGCAAAAAACGACCGCGGTGGATTATATGGGATGTAAGAATTTGAGTGCGAAACAGAAAGCGGTATGGCGCCAACTATTTGATCGAGTTGTTATGTCGACTAAGTTTGTCGATAATTTGGCATTGAGGTTGCTTGGGATAATTGATGAGGTGTATATGTTATTGACTCGTATTGGTTTGGCAAGCTTTTACGATATGCACGCAGACACGTATAAGCGCTACACACTTGAATTCTTGTCCACTTTAGAAGTCCATCGTGATGACGACCCCCCTCACATTACTTTTCATCTCGGAGATTCAGAACGAAATGTAGATTTCACGGAATTGAGGGAGGCGTTGGGTATAGCACCGAGAGGGGGGGCGGAGTTTTTGACCCCTACTTCTCGAATGATGGATGCGTTTTGGTTGAAAATTGCCGGCCATGCATATGGTAACGTAGGAGCTAAGAATGCTGATATTCGTCACCCTGCCCTTCGTTATGTTCACCGACTTTTGAACTCCACATTTCTTTGTAAAGGTAAACCGACCCATCTACTTAGGGCGGATTTGATGTATTTGTGGGCCATGATGCCCGAATGTTTAGGAACCCCGGATTGGGTCGATATATTCTTGACTCGTTGTGAGAAGCACCAGAAGGCGGTCTCGGGGAATATTCCTATGGGAGGTATGATTACTCTTTTAGCTCGGTATCTTGGACTACCCCAGATGACGGACTCTCCTGTCGTAGGTGATACTACTATTAGTATTAAGTTCATGGAGAGTTGTTCTATGATTTCGCGACCGATTGCTAAACACCACCTAATCTGGACGCTCGGCACGTCCCACCAGCATTTCTTAATTTTGCCTCGTCCGGATGGGAAACCGTTACCATTGGGGCCTACTGCGGCCGAGTTTTACATTGAACATGATGAGGAATTTCCTAGACCGACTACCGAGTCTGGTGCCCCGGTTGTGGAGGAGCCCGAGGGTACGTCTGATTTCGATCGTTGGAGAGATTGGCGCGAATCAATAGAAGATCGAGTCGAAGAATCGGTTGATAACAGTAGGTTGGCCGCTGAGTTCGGTCGGTGTATGAATCGGTTGCAGTTGAAGTTGCACCCTAATGACTACTCGGAACCATCTCCCGAGTTTTATGGAGAGCTTGCAGCCCGTGAGCAAGCAAGATCTTGAGCCATCTAGGAGGGCGGCACGTGAGGCTAAGTCACGTGGCGTCGGCTCCTCTTCCCACTCTTGAGCCCGAGGTATTTCTCTCCCCATTTCTTTTAATTGTCCTTAGTTCACACATTCGAGGACGATGTGTTATTCAAGCGTGGGGAGGGGAATTATCTCGTTGTATATAGTAGTTAGCTTGTTTTACGTCTTTTAATTTGATAAAAAAAAACGGAAAAAAAAGAGAAAAAAATGAACAACAAAAAAAAATAAAAAAATAAAAAAATAAATAGACCCAGCTAGGTGAAAACCCGGAAAGGGCGCCTAAGCAAGAATGGGGAATGTGGCCGAGGACGGAGTGAAAACCCGAAAGGGCGCTCCGGGTAAAAAGAAAAATCGAGTTGCGTGCCACGAGAGTAGTGTGAGGAAAAATGAAAGCTAGATTGAAAATCCGCAAGGGCGGACGCTCTAGGCAAAATGAGGGAATTAGGAAAAAATCACTACTACTTTCTCCGTTTTTGGTGTTGGCGTCATAAGAAGGGTGACATAGAATGCCGGAAGGGTAGGATTAGTTGGCTAAGGTGAAAAGAATCGCGGTGCGGTGTAATCGTAGCACTAAATTCTATGCGATTGGTGATATTTTGTTTGGTATATTGAACTATTAGAGGCGTTTGGGATTGATTGCATGTGTGGGTTGTGGAATATTGTGGTATATGACTTGTACCACCGGTGACATTTGTAGCACATGCGATCCGTTCTAGGACTGGAGAAATAAGGGGCGTTATGTGAATTTTAGCTTATATTTATTTGCTAATGTGCCTTGTTTTGATGAATTGGGTCAATGATAATAGTTTGATATTGGGTGGGTTAAGTCAATCGAGCCTTTGAGTTGAGTTTCATGAGAATGTTATTAGAAGGTGCATTATCTAAAAATGAGGGAGTTTGGTGGAAGACGAGTGAGGGCCGGTGTGTAATGTTATTCTCACGCATTTTGGACCAGTGACGGTTGTGTTTATTGTGTTCCTTGAGCTTTACTCGAGGACGAGCAAAGGTTCAAGCGTGGGGATATTTGATGGGCCGGATTTAGTCGTAGTTATTACGACGGTTTTTGTGTAGTTTTGTGAGCTTAATCGTGTGTTTTGTGGTGCATTTGTGTTATTTCGGTACGAGTGTAATACAAGCTTTTTGGAGGATTCTAATCTCGATCGTTAGTTGGGCTAAGAACGAAGGAAAAGGAAGCCCGCTTGAAGACCCGGAACGATAAAACGAAGAATGACACGAAACAGTAACAGCTCGCCACGCGAGTCGCCCAGCATTCAGGCAAGTCGCGCGATCAGGCGAGTCGCGCCAGACTCATGCGACTCGCGCGACGGCCTGTAACGTACCTTGCGTTCCGGCTTATTTTGCTTTAATTTATTACGTTTTAAGGCTTGGATTTTAATTAGGAAACTTTATTATTACCTTAGGATATTTTTATTATTATTTTATTATTAGTAAACTTTTATTAGGTTAAGTTTAGCTTTAGTTTTAGATTCATATTATTCACATCTAGTTTTACATTCTATCAAGGAAGAAAAGGGAGAACTTTGAAGAACCCTAATTTTCCATCGCAAGTATGTGTAACTAATCTTCTCTACTTAGATTCAAGCCTTTGAAACACTCGAGAAACGTTTGTGAGTTTGAATGTTTTGATTATTAACCTTGATTATTATTAATTGCTTTGTTATTAGTTTTATGAATGTTGTTGTTGATTGCTAGGTGTACAACTAGTATTTAATTGCATCGTTCTATCGTTAGTATCGTTAATTGAGTAGGATTTACTGATTAACTTTACATTAGTAACAACTAGGAACTAATATTGAACGGGAGACGTTGATATTAGTACTTAGAAGCAATTCACATAAATATCTAAGGCGCGACTGGATTGTACGTGCTATTTATTCTCTATCGAATTCTCAGATCTATATTGCTTCCGTCTAATTGAACCTAGAACTGGATTGTTTAGGTTGTTTTACGGTTAGGGTTAATTAAGAACGGGATTCGTTTTAATTAATTATTCTTAAGAGAATTGGAATTTCAGGTTCACGATAGAGTAGTCAAGGTTATTAATTGAAACCGTCTTACGATGAGCAATCGCTATTGAGTGTGGATTTGTGCTTGTGTCTAAGTTCTTTCTCGTCATTTGATTTAGTTAAAGTTTTAATCTTTATCAATTGTAGTTGTTAGAAAATCATCCAACCCCCCCCCCCCCTTTGGTTACTACGGTCTTTAATTACGTTAGAGGTCGATTTCATCTACACTTTAGTTAGCATAATTAGGTTAATCTGATTCCCTTGGGTTCGACCCTTATTTCTACTTTACTACGTTTTAGTATTTAGATTTAAGTGATTATAAATTGTAATTTGAGGCATACGACTTTAGCCTGTCAGACTATAAGCTTAAGTCAAACTATTAAGAATTATTCCTTAGACATCAACTAACTTTAATTAAAAAAATTATAATAAGGTGATGGAATTCTATAATATAAATAAGACATAATAATTCCTCCTTAGACATCACCAATTTAAGTAATTCGCTCACATCGAAAAATTATGATGAGGTTATGAATTTCTACTAAATAAGAGTAATCATTGTTTTTAAATATCAGTCAATAACATTTTGAGTTTAAAAGGTCTTAATAAGACTACAAAATTAAAATTATCCCACATCAAGACAATTAAAATAATGTATGGTGATGATTCTATATTATAAATAAGAATACAAATTTTAGTTAAATTATTCCACATCGACAGATTTCTATATTTTAGTTAAATTATCTCACATCGACAAATCATACCACATCGAAAAAGTATGATGAGGTGATGAAATTTTATATCATAAGTGAGTGATCTTATGGTTTTAAATATCAACCAAAAAATTTAGAGTCTTAAAAAGCTTTTAAAAGGACTGGAAACCTAAAATTATCCCACATCGAAAAAATTAAAACAGGGTGATGATTCTATATTATACGGAGTAAATAAGAGTAATCGTAAGTTTCTCTAAAGTCTTAAAAGCAGATCTCAAGACTATAAACCTTGAATAAATTATCCAACATCAAAAACTTATGATGAGACGATAGAATCTTATATTATAATAAGACTAATCTTTCGTTCTTAGATATAAATCATATCAACGTTCTTTTGAGTTTTGGTGATGAAATTCTATATTATAAATAAGACTAATCATTCATCCTTAAATGTCAACAAAAAAACTTTTAGTTTTAAAAAAAGTTCTTAATATGACTACAAATAAAGTTAAATTAAAATTATCACATATCGAAAAATTATAATTAGGTGATAGAATTCTTCGTAATCTTTCGTTCCTTAGATATTAACCAACAATTTTTGACACTTAAAAATTATTTTTACATTGAGATAATAATGTCATTGAAAGATGTTGAGTTTTTTAGTAGATGATTTGTCTCACATTGAAATAATAATGTTGTGTTTTTTAGTAGGTGGTAAGAATAATGTCACTGTGAAAGTTACTACCCCCTTCGTCTCACTAAGATTGTCCTATATTTCTTTTCGGATAGATTTTTAAAGATTGTCTCATTTCTCAACTTTTCTTATTAGTCTATCATATCTCACATCGAAAAAATTAAAATAAGATAATGATTCTATATTATAAATAAGAGTAATCATGTGTATTTTTGGCTCATAAAAAGAGCTCTTAAAACAGTAAATAATCCAACATCGAAAAATTATAAAAAAAAAATTATATTATAAATAAGAGTAATCATTCGTCATTAGATATCAATCAAAACTCTTTTGAATCTTAGAAAAAGTTTTTAAGACTATAAGCTTAGGTAAATCATCCCACATCGACTCTTTTGATTCTTAAAAAAAAGGGTTATTTAACAACAATAATACCAACTATAGGGCGTCTTCCCAAAATAATATCAATTTCAATAAATCTGGGAATAATACGTATTATTGGAGTAGTTAAACCAGAGTAGTATAGGTGACCGGTTACCTGTAAGAACCCTTCCACTTTCCTGTTTCACCTTTAATTTTATTTAACGATAATAATACCAATTATAGATCATCTTTCAAAAATAATTCCAATTTTAATAAATCTGAGAATAATACATATTTTTCAAGTAGTTAAACCAGAGTAGTATAGATGACCAGTTACCGGTAGAACTCGTTCCCCTTCCTTTTCGTCTTTAATTTATTTCATACTACTTCACTCCTTTTCACTAACTCAGTGTACATGACATTAAACGTCATTAATGTCTTCCGTATTTCTCTTCCTTCAACCTCGCCAAATCTAGCTAACAATACAATCCTACACCAAAATCAACACGTTAATCTAAACGAAACGTATAGAAAAAAACTGAAGAATGATGAAGGGTAATGGAGAGAGAGGATGAAGGAGAGAAGTAAGGAGAAGTAGAGCTGACAAAACTAACCCGACCCGAATAAGCCAAACCGAACCCGACCCGACACCCGAACTGAAGACATGATTTTGACCCGTAATCCGAATTGACCCGAGCTAACCCGAAACTGACACGACTATTATTATTGAAAACGAGTGGATAACCCTAAAAAAAGTTAAAAACAGCAAACCCGAGAATGACCCGAACCCGAAATTATCTGACCCGACCCCAAGTAAACCCTATTATTATAACCCGAAATTGGCCCGACCCGAAACTGACCCGAAACGGTTCACCCGTTATCCAGGTCTAAGGAGGAGGATGGAGAATAAGTAACAGGTTAAATATTAATTAGGTGACCTGATGTAGCAGGTGATAAACTTACTTATACCACTCTTGTTTAACTACTCCAATAATACGTATTATTCTCAGATTTATTGAAATTAGTATTATTTTGGGAAGATGCCCTATAGTTAGTATTATTGTCATTAAATAACCCTAAAAAAAATTTAAGACTATAAGCTTAGATAAAATTATCCCACATCGAAAAATTAAAATAAGATACGGTTATGATTCTATATTATAAACTAGACTATAAATTTTAGTTAAATTATCCCACATCGACAAATTATAATAAGATGATGAATTTCTATATTATAAATAAGACTAATTATTTGCTAGACTATATATACTTAAGTAAAGTATCGCAAATCGAAAAATTATAATCCCTCTCTTTTAAGTCTTCAAAACTTTTGAGACTATAAAGTGTCATAATTACCTATACTTAAGTTCCTTAATTTGTGAGCTAAAGTTAATGGAACAATCTTTCTGGGACGGAGGGAGCATAAGCCTTAGATATTTTTTTTCTTCTATAATTGTAGTTAAGGTATAAATTATCAATTTATCCTTATTTTTATAATCACCATATGAGATCTTTTATTTTTATATTTTTTTTACAATGTAATTAAGCCAACTAACCACTTAACCAGTACAGCGTACGAGCTTTAATCTAGTTGACTATAAAACTAAGACCACTAACTAATTTAAAAAAAAGTATCATTAACTTACTCTAAGCTCCTTCATCTTCCATTTCATTTCATCTTCTCTCATCATTATAACCGTTAGTTAACTATCAATAGTGGACTCAACATTAATTAGATAGCAAGAACCTCAATACAGCACACAAGTGCGCAATAACCAAAACGACCTAATTCCCCACACCAACCAACATTGATAGATTTGAAGCTTTGGGTAACATAAATATAATTGTAGTTTTCTTTTATAATTTTTTTACTTGACATCTTAAAACCATTGTAGTGAACTAGTGATTGACTAAACAATAAGTCTCTTGTGAGACGGTCTCACAATAATATTATTGTAAAATCTCTCACATGGAAGGTTAGTATTATCGTGGGACCTCCCACATAGAGTTAGTTACTAATTAAGTTAATTAAGTACTCATAAATTAGACAATTAATCCATCTACTTAACATTATATTTGATGGATACTTGACGGAATGTAAGTTAAGGGGTACCGTTATACATTTCTCTTATAGTTCAGGGGTATCAATGATAATTGATAATATGAAAACTGTAAGGATACCCCATAAAAAAGTCAATAGTTCAGGGGGTCCCAAAGAGCAGTGGCGGACCAAGAAATTTTTGAAAGGGGGTGCACTAGACTGGTAAAAACAGACATGACCCAAAAAAATCTTGAAAATCATCGCCCAAAAAAAACCCGAACCGAACCGAAAAGCGATCCCACCCGATAATTCCCTACATAGTATATATTTAGGGTCGGGACTCGTCCGACAAGAAAATAGTTATATTTATAACTTTGAAAGTATATTCAATTAATATAAAAATGATAAAAATAATACGGAGTATATACTTATCGATCATCTTAATCAAAAACTACTCCGTCTAACGATTTTTTCTAATTAAAATATTAATAAAAAAAAAAATTTGGTCACAATATGAAATATTAAATCAGGTAAATGTTTTCGTGCACGTGTTTCTAATAACTATCAATACTTCGTATAGAGATGCAATTTCTAATACATCATCCAAACCATGTTTATTTTTACTAGTATCATTCGTATTAAATTACTTTTACAAAATTAAAATTTTTATTATTTATAATAAAAAAGTGCAAAAATTAAATGTTTGCAAAAGACGTTAATATGACTCGTATTTGACCCAAAACCCGTATAAATCAGATCGAACAAAATCCCTATTTTTCAAGCCCATATAAATTGACAGCAATTTGAGCTAATGGGAATTCGAACCCACGACTCCCCCTATGAAAAACAAGCACCTTACCACTGTACCACTACCCATATGTACACTACTTTAGCGCGCAAATCTTTTATTAATAAAAGAAGAAACCACATAATCCTACGTGGCAGCTTCCTTGCACAACTTTGGTACCCTCCACGAGCTCTCAGCAATCCAGCCAAAACAACATACCAAACTTATAATATTTGCTTAATAGTCCCCACAATTTTCGTGATTTGTAACACAGTCCTCATCCCCACCAACAATACTCAGTTTCCGAGGAAGAGATTAATTTCTTGCTTCCCAATTCCCATAACCCTTATTTACTCCTCCCAACCATCACCTCGGCAATCCACTCCTTGAGAAATGGTTGATGACCCTTTGATCCCCTCAAATCAGTATAAGATTGTCAATCCTCATTAACTATTCATAATTCCCCCTCACCATATTCTTATAAATGGGTTCCGATGTCTCATTCATATTTCGCTCCGCTCAGATCTTTTCATTCATCAATTTCCTCTTTTAGGTTTCTTAAGAATCTGGCAATTATATCTTCGGAGAAATTCGTCGCCATTTCTGTGTTGAAGGCAAGAGGCTCGAGAACATGAACATGAGGCCATGAGGGTCATACATCGGTGGACACGCCGCTTTCAAGGACAAGAAGAAGACAGACTCAATTGAGATGTTGCTGATTGATGAAACGGTATTATTCATTATTTGGCTGTTCTGATGTTTCTCATAGTTACATAAGTTATTAAGTTCGTTACTTGGTTTTATCATTAGCACAATTTCATTTGATTGTTTGTTCTCCATGTATTGTTTCATGATTTTTGTCTTAGTGTTGCTTTCCCTTTTCCACCCAATCCACGCCCCCTCATTTCTTATTCATTTTTTTTGGTAGAACCAAATAATTCATGGTACGGTTCGTAAGCAAGTGCTGTCGAAATTTACAAAGTCCTTAGAAGTTGAAGTTGTATACACAATAAAAAATGTAAGTGTTAGTAACAACATTGGTTACGACAAGGCTACTCCCGGTCCTTTCCGCCTGCATTTTGAATCGGCTGTGACGGAAACATCAACGGCTAATAGTTTTGTTATTCGTAGCTTACATTTTTAAATGTGCGCAGTTGACATATTAGTTAGTGTCAACTCCAACACCCAATTGTACAGGTTCAAGTCAAGTTTTTGGTGTCCGACATCGAAGACGAGAAGATTCATTTCGTTGGTTTCGATTCACAAATTGGGGAGCTCATCGAGCCATCAGCCAAGCAACTTAGAGACAAACTGGAAGAGGTAACTATAACGCTTACATAATTTCACCATGATGCGCCTTCATTTACATTCGTCACTATACAAAAGTACTTATCTCCTTTTTTTCACCTTTGTTTCCCATTAATATTGCCTTAGGACGGAGAGCAGGATTCCATACCGGATGAATTTGAGAGCAGTACTCGAAACTCTGCAATCCTTTTTACGTGACGGTACCAATATAATTTGAACTTGATTGGCAATTTGAATTTCATCTTCCCGTTTCCGTTTGCACGCTTCTTTCCGTCTGAGTGCGAACAGCAAGTCCTGCACGTAGACCGTAAATTTGGCAAATATTTAAGTACCTCCCACTCAATTTAAAAAAAATGGTTAGATCCAGTACTGAATTTAATCTTGGCTGTAAAACACCAATTTCTTGGTTGCATAACACGTCCCTGAAATAATTCCCGCTCACTAAGTCGTTCATAATTTGATAGCCTGTCGTACAGTAGAGGCGCATGTATGTCGTAGCTAATCCAAGAAGTCAAAAACATAAAAAGAACGGAGAAGGAAAAATGCATTACAAAAGACTTACTGATTGTAAAAGTATGTATATCAACTTTCCTCCAATGATTCTTCCTCCTATTCCACATAATAAATTGTGGATCAGAAAATTTGTAACTTACATTCACATGCAAACATCTTGGGACACAAATTCATGTCGAAAAAATTGATCGAATAGTTAAGTTAAAATTTCTGAATATATGACAATTTATTCACATTTGTGGCCTCCAAAAGACTTAGCTCCAGAATTTACTACCAATCTATTTAATTCATCCGATCCGGAATGACGCGAAATAATCCCACTACAATATCGTCAATGTGCAGCTTTTATTAGTGTTTTCGTTCTTCCGCATTTGGGTTCTTCCCCATCATTTATTTGTTAGCATCTATGAACAGTCGTGCAATTTGCAACATTGAATATCCCAAGTCAACAAAAACTACCAACTTCCAATTACATTCCCAAAGATACCTATGATTACTCAATGGACATGGCCTTTACAACTCTACACTTCACCACATGTTTTGTGCTTATATATTCATAGTTCACATACATTGTATGTAAAAACTAGACATATGTTCACATTACCTCACTGTCATTCTTCTTTGACATAATGGTACGTTCTACGAATGTCACACCGTCCATGTACCCGGGATCAAATAACCTGTGCCACGATGTTGAAGGTAAGAATTATGAACTCTGTTTTCACCTCTTAACATATTAGTCTTATCACGAACACGAAGTAATTCATTTTTTTGGACGTGGAAGAGAACATTGCTCCCACACTCCACACAAGTACTGCTTATTCAAACAACATTGGAGGCGGAGAAGGTCTGTCCACGAGACAGGGAAAGCAGAAGTTAGTGGATGAAGTTGTTGTTTCATAGTCATCGTCTGTAAAACAAACATCAAGTCAGTGTGACATTTCACTATATCATAAAAAAGTCTACTTTTATTGTATTCATCCTACCGACCTTCATTACCTTGCAGATAATCGTCGTTGTCAAATTTCGTTATTTCATGATAATAATACCAACTATAAGGGGACTTCTTAAAATAATCTCAACTATACGTAATCTCATTATAATATGAACTATGCATTCATTCATCTCATTTCGCTATGGACAAAATTATGACCTGCTATTACCGGTAATAGTGACCGGTTGTGACTTTCTAGGGTCCTTGAGTGTTCCGTCGTCGTTCATGAAAGCCAAAACAACAAGAAAATTAAATAATTTTTTTCATGGCTTCTATAATACTAACCGGGAAAAAAAAAATGTAAGATGAATTTTGGAAAGATTCAAAAAAAACATAACTAATAGTCGAAACTGAAGATGAAGGTTCAACCAGTTTTCCAGGTAACCGGTCACCTATATCAATGAGAGATTAATGAAGGCATAGTTCATATTAAAACGAGATTACGTATAGTTGGGATTAATCTAAGAAGTCCCTTTATAGTTGATATTATTGTCATGAAATAACCTTAACTAGTATAGCCCCCGTGCAATGATGCACGGTATTTTTTGTAAATTTATTTAATAATATATTTCATTTTAAGTTTTCAATTATAAATTCAATTCTTTTATTTTTATACATCTAACAATGGTACATGTATAAATGTACCTTAATTAGGTACATATAGAAAAAAAATTACATTGCAAAATAAATCAAAATAATTGGATAATATTTTGAAATGTCAGTAATTGTGTATTTTGATGAAAATATTACCTATATTTTTCATACTCCATATATGTCATTAGGTGTGCAAAATCCGGGTCGGACCCGGAAAATGGACCGGACCGGACCGGAATCTATCGGACCGGATCCGGAATAAAAAATTCCGGTCCGGTCTCCGGGCCATCATTTTGGGCGATTCCGGGTTCCGGTCCGGTCCGGTCCTGACCCGGTTTTTTTCGGTCCGGACCGGTTTGGACCGGAAAACCCGGAATTATGCTTATTTCTTAAAAATTCTGGGTTTTCCGGTTCAAACCGGTCCAACCGGGCCGGAATTTTGGACCGAAATTCCAAAAAAATTGAAAATTCCGGGCCAACCGGTCCGGTCCGGGTCGGACCCGGTATTTTTCCGGACCGGACCAGGGTCAATATTTTGGTTTCCGGTCCGGGTCCAGGGTCATGAAATTTGCCGATTCCGGATCCGGGTCCAACCGGGTCCGGTCCGGGTCGGACCGGGTCGGCCCGGTTGCACAGCCCTATATGTCATCCGCTCCCTCCGTATCTATATGTTCGTCCACTTTCAATATAATACTCCACCCATATATTAAACAAAGTGGAGGAACATATAGATACGGAAGGAGTAACATTTAAAGATACTCATTTTCTCTTTTCAATAACAATTTTGTAAAACAAATGTGTACGGATTGATGAAAGGTTTTTTAGTTGCTACGGTGAAACAATCTCACTTTATGAACCAACTTTTTTGTATCAAAAAACTCTCATTTTTCAATAGTAAAATGAAGATTCTTTTTTTATAAAATGAAGGTTCTTTTTTTTACAAAATTAGTTGTTTCACAGAACTCACTCTATATAATTTAATTTGTGAAAAAAAATTCATGGAGAGTTTATTGGTATACTCCGTATTTTGTATACCTTTGTAAAAATTAAATTTCAAAAACTCATCTCGAAAAAAAAATTACAATTCAGATAAATACGTTTTTTGTCACAAAGTTAACGACAGTATATTAATTTTTCAAATTGATTTCATAAAAAAAAGTTGTCATTTTTGCATTAATGACAATTAATAGATTGTGAATTTTAATGTATGGAATATTTTTTCTTTCCTTATTTAGAGTGGTGAAGTTTGGACGGAAAATTTTTAGAGAGTGTTATTCTCTTAGTGAAAAAGGGGATGTGATGACCTACTCGGATACTCTTCTAATTTTCGACTTTAGCTTACCTCTACGAACCACTTTATCATGCTACGTAGTGGCACTAACGATATTTTGTTATACTGCATCTGCACCATAAGCGACACGTTCTTTCGGATTAAATAAAATTAGAAATCACTTATAATTATTCTGAAGTACGTACTCTGATCCACAACGCTAATGTAACATATCAGTCACAACAGTTTTGACATCATACATACTCTCTAAAATGACATGTATCACCTATCTGACTTATTTTCGTCTGACATACAATTTCTATTATAGTCATTACATTTTGTGGTATCTTCTTAAACCCCTATTTCTTCAAATGTTCGCAACTTATCTACCAACCGTATATTGAAAATACAAAAGAAACTCCACGTATCATTCTTTGTTTTTCATACCTAACTCATATTTGAAATAGTTAACAAAAACAGAACAACCCCGTGATTTATCACGGGTTGTATACTAGTTACTTATATTCTGAACCTTCAATTTTTTTCAAAACAGAGATTTCAAACCCAAGGTTACGCACTTGAGGTGCTGTGTGCACCCCTGGGTCCCCCTGCCCGAGAGAAAATTCCAAAATTTAAAAAGCTCTACGAGTATAAGATAAAAATAATATGCTAAAAATAAAAATCTTTGTGCCTCTCTAAGAATTTCTGCATCCGTCACTGTTTAGAGGCCTATTTTATAGTCACAATTACTTGAAATGCAACAAATATTCAGTATAAGTTAAAACTAAGTTAGTTGATGAATGATGAGTTGATGACTCCTCATATTTATTTTAAGTTTATACATTTTCTAATATGTTGTACTTTGTAAATTGTTTGTGTTAGAAATTGAATATTTAAATAAGATTATCTAAGTAACTCAATTCATGAATATAAACTATTGTAGTATTACTAGTATAGTCCCCGTGCAATGATGCACGGTATTTTTTTGTAAATTTATTTAATAATATATTTCATTTTAAGTTTTCAATTATAAATTCAATTCTTTTATTTTTATACATCTAACAATAGTACATGTATAAATGTACCTTAATTAGGTACATATATAAAAAAAATTACATTGCAAAATAAATCAAAATAATTGGATAATATTTTGAAATGTCAATAATTGTGTATTTTGATGAAATTATTACCTATATTTTTCATACTCCATATACTCCCTCCCATCCATTCAATGGTTTACATGGAGGGTTTCACAAATTTTAAGGAAAGTGATAAAAGTAAGGGTATTATTGGTAAATCAAATGGTTTTATGGGGTCCACCAAATTTAAAGTAAAGAAAAAGTAGTGGTATTTTGTGTAAATAGAGGAAAGATAAGAGGGTTATATGGTAAAGTCTTTTGCCAAAAGAGGAATGTAAAGAATTGATTGGATTGTTCATTTATAGTAAGTGTAAAGAATTAAATGGATGGGAGGGAGTATGTCATTAGGGGTGTGCAAAATCCGGGTCGGACCCGGAAAATGGACCGGACCGGACCGGAATCTATCGGACCGGATCCGGAATAAAAAATTCCGGTCCGGTCTCCGGGCCATCATTTTGGGCGATTCCGGGTTCCGGTCCGGTCCGGTCCTGACCCGGTTTTTTTCGGTCCGGACCGGTTTGGACCGGAAAACCCGGAATTATGCTTATTTCTTAAAAATTCCGGATTTTCCGGTCCAAACCGGACCAACCGGTCCAACCGGGCCGGAATTTTGGACTGGAATTCCAAAAAAATTGAAAATTTCGGGCCAACCGGTCCGGTCCGGGTCGGACCCGGTATTTTTCCGGACCGGACCACGGTCAATATTTTGGTTTCCGGTCCGGGTCCAGGGTCATGAAATTTGCCGATTCCGGATCCGGGTCCAACCGGGTCCGGTCCGGGTCGGACCGGGTCGGCCCGGTTGCACAGCCCTATATGTCATCCGCTCCCTCCGTATCTATATGTTCGTCCACTTTCAATATAATACTCCACCCATATATTAAACAAAGTGGAGGAACATATAGATACGGAAGGAGTAACATTTAAAGATACTCATTTTCTCTTTTCAATAACAATTTTGTAAAACAAATGTGTACGGATTGATGAAAGGTTTTTTAGTTGCTACGGTGAAACAATCTCACTTTATGAACCAACTTTTTTGTATAAAAAAACTCTCATTTCTCAATAGTAAAATGAAGATTATTTTTTTATAAAATGAAGGTTCTTTTTTTACAAAATTAATTGTTTCACAGAACTCACTCTATATAATTTAATTTGTGAAAAAAAAATTCATGGAGAGTTTATTGGTATACTCCGTATTTTGTATACCTTTGTAAAATTAAATTTCAAAAACTCATCTCGAAAAAAAAAATTACAATTCAGATAAATACGTTTTTTTGTCACAAAGTTAACGACATTATATTAATTTTCAAATTGATTTCATAAAAAAAAAGTTGTCATTTTTGCATTAATGACAATTAATAGATTGTGAATTTTAATGTATGGAATATTTTTTTTTTCCTTATTTAGAGTGGTGAAGTTTGGAGGGAAATTTTTTAGAGAGTATTATTCTCTTAGTGGAAAAGGGGATGGGTTGATACCAAAAATGCCGGAAATGTGTAAATATTAATGTGAAATACAAGGTGTATTGGAAAGATGATTCCTAACGTGAATAAGAAAATGAAGGTGAAACGAATGCCATTTGCCAACTTCATTTGGCATCTCATCTCTACATGAATTCTGAATGTTATACTACTTCGAATTGTTCTCTACCCAGCTTTATGAAAAATCACCTAACTCTATAGATTACCCACCAATGCTATTATCTTAACGAAGAACATTGGCTCCCAATTTCTGATTCATGCCTATATCTTACTATCAATCCGGTTGAATATACACCTTTAATTTTGTAATTCTGCTCATATATTAAAATCCTTTTCTTTCTTTTTTCATACGCTACATTAGATATTCTTTATTCCAAATAGATATGAGAATAAAAATCAAGAATTAAGAAATGACAAATTATTATATGAGAGAATTAATCCTACGTTATATGACGAGCCATAACCACAATAGTTCAAGAATCAACTACTCGTACGTAATAACCATCTTCTTTAAGTTGGATTTAGCCTCTTTTGGACCGTGCTATGATATATAGGATGATCCCATAAAAAAGTTTGTCAAAACACGGAGTGAAGCAAGAGGGCGCGGAGCCTGGTATGGGTCGATGGTGGGGGTCATTGCCCCATCCGACGCTGGACATCCCGATTAGAGGAGAGGACATCAACAGAAACAGTAAAAGGCAAATCTCCAAAGGTTAAGGCAGCACAAATGGAGTGGATGATGGTGAATGAGGTCAGTATATGGAATCCACGCACGCAGCCACCAATTCGGAGAATGAATGACGCAAACCCGAAAAGAATCCCATTATTGTTTACTCCATCCCAAATAATCTCTCCTCTATTCCTCCATTATCAGTACCTCTTCTAATGCAGTCTGACATTTCATCCCATTGTTAGTGTCATCCCATCTCTACCTAACCACACGACGACACTCCCTCCTTTGCCTTGTTCAATCACCTCTCTTCTCTACGCCCTCCTTTACTCATCCACTTCTCTTCTTGCTCAACTCCATCTACCTCGCACCTCCAACATTCCAGGATTCGATTTCGTCCTTACAATATTGCCACTTGATTTATAAGTAGTACGTATGATTTAGGCCTTGTTCTTTCCGGTCGAAGTGAATTTGAATGAGCTCGATCGGACTGAATTGACTGTATCAACTTAATGAACCGAAAATAAGGCCACGTCATATCAAGCATTTGATCACTCCCATCAAATGAACGGGAGAGATTCCCGTGGTATCTAGAATGACAAAAGAAAGAATATTGACGCATGCAAGACATATATACTCTGTATTCATTATTCGTATAATGCAAAGAAGCATGAGATATATGCATGAATGAGAGGTATGATAAAAGAAAGGATATAATCTTCTAATCCAAATCCAAACATTATTCGATTTATTACTTCATTCCTCCATCTAAATCTAATCTTACATCAACCACACGTTCTATTCTAATCTCTTAAACATATCATGACAATGCTACAAGTATGTAATGCAAGTTATGCATGCCGTAGGCGAAAGCCTATAAGCGGCTGTTGATGAAGGAGGAGGAGGATATGTTTTTAAATCAGATTTATTTCAGTCTCATCTAGGATAATATAATATAATATAATATAGGCAATCATTCATGGATGCTGATTCATTCATTAGCTAAATGCCTAAATAAAATTAATTAGGCCACCCCACCCCACCCCACCCCTTTTTATATCTCCATCCATTATTCATGCTATGTGCGTAATTAACTGTTGCTTATTCCATTCATTACATCATCCATCTCACTATATTTGTTTATATACCTAAGTTTAAGATGACGAAGAACATAAGTGTTATGGTTAGAGATGGAAGTGCACACGGGTCGGTGAGTTGAAATGCTCCAACAGGCTCATGGCATGCTATGGGTTATGGGGTCGCGCTTATGTCTAGTCCACACACAACACAAGACAGTAGGACACGGCACGTTTGGGCACACCCAAAAATGCATAGAAATAAGGCAAAGGTAGAAAAATTGCTTAGGAACTTATGCAGTTACGCCCAACCATATGCATGACATGGCATGCTATGGGTCGGGGGTCGTGCCTGAGCCGCCGTTCTGTTTCGCCAGCATATGAAACCCACCTTTCCGTGTCTGGGCCATGTAATTTTATCCTCTCATTATGACGATACGGTCCACTTTCATCTCTAATTATGGTACACATACATGCTAAACATAAACATTCGTTTTAAGCATAATCACATTGGCAAGTCATGTGGCACAGGGAATCAAGGATGATTAATTCATAAAATAGATTCATGAATAGTACGGTGTGACAAGAATAAACAAGCACCACATGCTAATAGAACCCAAGACAAAATAAAGAATCTAATCCACCATAATCCTAGTAATTAAGCATATACTCCGAAGGAAGTCAGGAACCATGAGAATTAAGATAATGTTCTGCCGTACAACGGCAAGGTTTTAAGCCTTAAATCTTGCCTTTTGGTTTTCTCCATTATGCAAAGTAATAATCCATCAAGAATAAGTTTGTCACATGCACATAAGCCCAAGTTACATAATAAGATGGTCTCACGCGTGAAAACGGAAATCGTCCACTAGTGAAAAAGTATCTTCATTTATATTACCGAGTCCTATTAATAAATGAATGAGCTTTGTACGTGTGAAACCGTCTTACACAGAATAACTAATTTCACATAAGACTTTCATTATTATAGTACTCAAGATTTAGGTAGCAAACATTGATGTGATGGCATACAAGTCATCAAGCAATTAGTTAGCAAAAACAAATGAAACAAAGTTGACATGAAAGACAGAGTCGTCATCAAGCAATTAGAGACAACATAAGCAAACACTAAGCTGAATCAATACCTTTGCCAAGAGAAAGTTATCTCCATACACTCTCCAATCAGCAACTAAGAAGGCCATGATAGGTTATAATATGTTGGGAGCAACGTAAGGAGCGAATAAGTGGTCGAAACAGCTGATTCCAGGAACAGCGATAAGAGCAGTGTATGTCATGATATCAGTGTGTTGTGACACCATATACTTTGAGAGCATAACATATCGCAGATTTTTTTCCTTCCACCAACACAACACTATATTTGTGACATGATCTTTCCTTACCAAATCAAAGCTTCTGTTTTCCCTTGAGTAGCTCAGCCACCCATTTGAAATTTTGAAGATTCTTTAGGAGAATATAGTGCGTACGTCGCTGGTGTCCCCTGAATTGCTTTCTCCATGGCATTTATTCGGAATTCCAGCTAGGTGTCTATTAATATTAGTGTAGGGCGAAGTTCTCTTAGATTCCCAGTGAATTGAGGAAAGCCAGTCAGGGCTTGCTCCGGATGACATTAACAGATGTACTTAGGTCAATAGGTGGGTAATTAGCCCAATTCCATGGAACCCCTAATGATTAAATAAGCAACAAGTGATGGTTTAGACAACAGTTTGAATTGAGCATTGCCTTGGCTATCTGCAAGATCTTTGATAATTCATTCTAATCAAACCCCTGAAAACTGAAAGATGAGCTACTTGTCCATGTAAAGTAGGATTTGCCCAGCCATGATATTTACTGAGACGAGCCTGGAGTGCCAACAGGTGCACCTTGTCGAATGTCATGTTATCATCACCTGCAATATTCAGAGTTCCATGAGAATATCTATATGAGATAAATAGGAATACATGTACAGGAGACCACAGTTTTAGCTCTGAAACAGTGCTATACATAATATTCCACATAGCTCTGTCAGTTTGCATCCCAGTTTCTTGCACTTCTATAGCAAAGAGGACAACGAAGGCCACAGGTGACCTAGCATCAGAGGGCATCCTAGTATAATGATCAATGATCATAGCAAATAAAAACAAAGTCATGACTAAGGCTCGCTCAAAATAGCTACATGAGTGATCTTCTATATAGACAAGCAACTGATGCAATCCCATGAACGTTATTTTCAAACAAGGATAAATAATCGATAATTAATACCCACTTTTCATGACTAATATATGCAATGTTATGAAAGATCAAAAATCAATTGACGGACCAATATACACATATTAGGAACACTTTCACTTGGCCGTATAATCGAATGGAGTATGAGACAAACGATCTTTCTAAAGAGATTTGATTCAGAACTACTATATGTCCAAGGTTCAATATTGAAAGAATTTCATCTGAATCACCTCTAACTTGATTTGTATCCACAAACATCCAAAGAATGATAAACAAAAAAGATCGGTTGTACTACTTTGATGAATAAATATTTGTACCAATTTAAACAAGTTTTTCCCAGAGTGTCACAAATCAGCAAAATATAATGCAGTACACTTTTTAGAGAGACAGAGGAAGTACTATCATTCAAATGAAAATACAAATTAATTTTATGAATGTCGAAAAGGAAATGGCCATCAAATTAAACTGAAACTAAAGTTATGATCCTTGCCTTTGAAACGGTGTCCAATTCAACATGATTTGGTTACATAGAGAACCCGGTACTCCTCGTGGATTCACCATGATCACAAATTGATTATACTGGAGAGAAATTAAGCCAAGATTCTAATGATTTTGAAGGTTCTAGCAATAAAGACTTCACACCAGTACACCACCAGTTGTAACAATGCTCCAAAATTAAATGTAGGACTCCTAAGACCTAAAGTATTCTAACTAATACTCCGTATAAGGTTTTGCGCACCGCAACCTTGTCATTAGTTAACTCTTAACTACGGAGTACTCCATAGTCCATATATAACTAGCTTAGGCTGCAAATACACGACTTATCTAGAAGATGGTTTAACCATTTCGGTTTGGTAAAAAAAAACTCCTTAATTATATGAGTTCCCTCCTTAGCTAGCTCTACCACCTTGATAATATGTCTTCATAATTTCAAAACCCCTAGTATATGTCTTCTTCCTTGTATTTGGTGCAGAGCCATGATAATGTAAGAGCGAAAGAGTTGGCATAAGATCATTGAAATTAATTTTAGACTAAATACCACCAGTTTATCAGACGGTAAGATCTCAGGAGCCTATTTCAGAGAACAAACAATCGCTTATGAGGACAACGAAAAAGCACTTGTCTCGTGAAAACCGCAAAGAAAGAGGTGTGCACAACCACAATGGCTACCATCTCATATTTGTTTTTCAAAGCATCAAGTAACTATGCAACTAGAAATGAACTACTTTCTTCGTTCCAATCAATTGTATACATTTGATTAAAATATGGAGTACCTCACATTCCATCAATGTATATTTACAGATGATTGGAACGGAGGGAGCAATATGTATCCAAAGTTACTCACTTTTAGACTATAAAATTGTCAACTTTTTCTGCATTGCACTATACGACAGTTTCGAAGGCAATAATCAAAGCTAAGACGGAGTAATGCTTATTGATTCAATCATCTTGTGAGTTGTGACAACGCTTTGTCACTCTTGTGAGTTATACATCAAACTTTAACCACTTGACTGACCAAAGTGGAACTGAAGTTGCCATATGAATAAATCAAATTTGAGTGAATTTAGGGAAATTTCAGTGGCATGAAGATTGAAGAAAGATAGTACTGGTGGGAGATAATTAAGAAGAAACAGAGGATGAATGCAAAATAACATACATTGATTGATTGATAGGGTTCCACCTTCTATTCATCTGCGTTCTGTAAGAGGGATTAATCCCAATCCCAAAGGGATGTGTCAAGTGACGGATTCACGGGTTTTCCCTTTTCACCATTTGATTACCTTCAATTTTGGGACAACATGATGGTCTTGGTCTCACTCCAGAATTGACCATTTCACGCAACTTTTTGTTTAGGGATCCAAACAATGGAACCGAGGTCTTTTGTTGGACCACGGCTACTCTAGCCTAAGCTTGTCTCAAACGGATTTATATTCTGTGGTCAAGTTCCTAAAAAATTGGGTTTTAGAAAGGTTCGAGATGACCTCTTTGATCCGTGGCGGATTTAGGGGGGCCTCGGAGGGCACGTGACCCCTCCATCCGGTTTGAAACAAATAAGTATAGAACAAAGGGTAGAAAAGTCATGTTGGTGCTTGTGTTGTAGTGATAAGTTTCATGTCTTTCATAGACATGCCTTTGGTTTGATTCTACAAAGCTTTGTTGTGATTATCTTAGTTTTTAAAAGACAAGCTCGTGAAATTCGAGATTTTTTTTTTGCGGTCCCGTAGTCGAAAATCCTGCGTCCGCCAATGTCTTTGATGCATATATAAAGTCAATCTTTTTACAAGATGGAGTTCGTGTGAAGGAAATATTATTTTAGAGCACTTTGTAGAGATGTTACTTATTCTTTTATGAATTTGAATATTGAGTATGTATAGGCATGAGCTGAGATTGTTTGAGACCCAAGGAATCGATTACCTTTGGCGCCCTTTCCTTTTGGATATGCCTTGTGTTTGCGCTCCCCATCCTGGCTAATGGCGTAATGTCAGGCCAATAGCCTTATGGGGTCGAGATGTTTGGCCGACCTCCCTTACCCTCGCCCCTCCCCTTCTCTTCCCTTTTACGGAGTATTTTGTTATCTAAACACATATCTTTGCTATGTACTTCAACTGCCTTGCTAATTTGTTTACCTTTGGTTAATGTATTACTCACAATGAATACAAAAGACAAACAAATGAACGAGACGAAGACAGTGTTCGATAAGCTTAAAGTTGAGAAGAAAAACGCATCGCGAAGAACAATTACGAAGTATCATACACACCGTCTAGTATAACGTGCACACTTGTTCTAGTTTTAACCCTCTTGATGATCACTTTCTACCCTTTTACCTTTTATTTCTAAGGAAATTAGTGTAAAAGTATTAGCTTGAATGAATAATTGTATTAATGAAATAAAAGATATAAATACATATCGAGGACAAGAGGCTAACAACACTAGAAGCCGTAACCTAGTATCTACACAATTATATTGTTACCTAAACACTAAGATTACAAGATTTACAATTAAGGAGAATATACTGATATTATTCTATACCCTTATTATTATTATCTCTAATATGCCCCCTCAAGGAGGACGATCCAAAGGATAGACCGATCTTGGAGAGAAGAGGCTCTAGCTGCGGCCGAGGCAACGGTTTTGTGAGAACGTCTGCAAGTTGATCATCCGCAGAAATATGCTGAACTCGAAGGTCTCCTTTCTGAACATGCTCCCGTACAAAATAAAAGGCCAAAGCAACATGTTTCATTTTGGAATGAAATACGGGATTAGCAGCAAAGTGAGTAGCTCCTAAATTATCACAGTAGATAGCAGGGGGAGAAGTGACCACGAGCTAAAGCTCTGAGAGAAGAGATCGGAGCCAAATGAGCTCCATAGTGGCGGTAGCGACAGCACGGAACTCAGCTTCTGTAGTGGACATAGCGACAGCTTGCTGTTTCCGAGAAGACCATGATATTGGATTACGACCAAGATAAATAATGAAGCCGGTGGTGGAGACATATTTGTTCCTGTCACCTCCCCAATCTGCATCACAAAACGCGTGAAGCGATAAAGGAGAAGAGCGAAATAAATTAATACCGATCTGGAGAGTGCCTTTTAGATAACGCAGAAGTCGTTTCAAGGCCAACCAATGAGACTCTTGAGGATCCTGCATAAATTGTGCCAACTTATTGACGCTGAAGGTTATATCGGGACGGGTAAGGGATAGATATTGTAAGTTGCCAATTAGGGCACGGTAATCAGATGGGTTGGATATGGGTGAGCCACTGGTCTGAAGAAGTGGCGGGTAGGCGGTCATTGGTGTAGCTGCGGGTTTGCAGTCAAGCATGGAAGATCTAGTAAGTATATCGTGAATATATTTAGTTTGAGTTAGAGTAAGGCCGGATGATGTGGGAGTAACTTCAACACCTAAAAAATATGACGGGAAACCTAGATCTTTTAAAGAGAAGCGACGAGCAAAGGCATCAAGAAAAGAAGACAGCGCGGTCGACGGAGGGTCAGTGACAATAATATCATCGACTACACAAGTAGATAGATAGGATTTTGATTATGGTGAAAGAGAAAAAGAGAGGGGTCAGACTGAGATTGAGAGAAACCATATGATGTGAGATAAGTTTTAAGGTCAGTATACCAAGCACGAGGTGCCTGTTTGAGCCCATAAATGGCCCGAGTAAGGCGACACACATGATTGGGATACGAGGAGTTGGTAAAACCAGGAGGTTGAGACATATAAACAGTTTCAGTTAACGTACCTTGAAGGAAAGCATTATTAATATCGAGTTGTCGGAGGGACCAACCGCGGGCAAGAGCTAGAGCAAGGACCAACCAAACTGTGACGGGCTTGACAACTGGGCTAAAATTTTCCGAGTAATCCACTCCCGGATGTTGGTGAAAACCTTTGGCGACAAGACGAGCTTTATACTTGTGAATAGTGTCATCGGGATTATATTTAATACGGAAAACCCAACGACACCCAACTACATTATAGGAATCGTGAGGTGGGACAAGAGTCCATGTGTTGTTAGCTAAGAGGGCGGAGTATTCAGCATCCATAGCGGAGCGTTAATTTGGGTCGGACAGAGACGATTTAAGTGTGACGGGTGCGGAAGACCTGGTGGAAACGTGAGTGAGGGCGGCGTACTTAGGGTTTGGTACCCGAATCTGATTCATGGACCGGGTCGTGGGACGAGATACGGGTGGGACAGATACTGCCGCATTAGACGTACCTGCGGCAGAGTCCGAAGAGGAAAGGTCAGGGGTGGACACGGGTTGAGTCGGACTAGGGGAGGGAACCGTGGTGGTCTGGCGAATGGGGTGACCGGCGGCAGTGGTACTGGGCTAGTCAGTGGTGGTCGTGCTAGGGTGGCGAGGGCGACGAGTGTAAACTCTTAGGGGGGACGGGGTAGGATCAGGGGGGTTGGGAACCGAGGGAGAGGTAGGAGATAGCATTGTGAGGGAGACATCACACCAATCATTAGTGGAAGGAACAGCTTCAACTAAGAGACCGGTCTTAAATGGGAATGAGTCTTCAATGAATTGGACGTGTCGTGAAGTGTAAATTCTTTTAGTAGAGAGGTCAAGACAATGGTAGGCACTCTGGGTCGGAGAGTAGCCAATAAAAATACAGGGTTTAGATTTGGGTTCTAATTTGTGTTTAGTGTAGGGGCGTAACCATGGGTAATAGAGGCACCCAAAGCTACGAAGTTTACTATAATTTGGACTATGTCCAAATAGCTTAGCAAAAGGAGAGTCATTCTTGAGAACGGGTGTAGGCATGCGATTTATTAGGTAAACCGCGGTGGTGAAGGCGTAAGACCAGTAAGTGGTAGGCATGTGGGCATGAGTGAGAAGAGCAAGACCGGTCTCGAGGATGTGACGATGACGTCGTTCGGCAAGGCCGTTATGCTCAGGTGTATGTGGTGGTGAAGTGAGATGAGTGATATCGTCAGATGTGATAGTGGGTGTAAGTTTTAAATATTCCCTCCCATTATCAGAATTTTTTTGAATAATTGGTAAGTTGAAATTTTTTTCGACTAGGGCACGAAAACGGTCAAAAATAGCAGAGGTGTCAGATTTTTGTCGTAATGGGTAAATCCAGGTGTAACGAGTAAAGTGATCCACAAATACTACGTAATATTTAAAACCGTCAATTGAAAAGGAGGGAGAGGTCCAAACATCGGAATAGAGTAGTTCAAGTGGTTTAGTAGAACTTAGTGTATTATTAGAAAACGGTAATTTGTGGCTTTTGTGAGTCAAACAAGCATTACAATGCTGAAAATTATTTAAAGCTTTTAAATTAGCTAACTTTAAAATATAATTAATAATAGTAGACGAGGGGTGACCGAGCTTGTGATGCCAAACATGTGGTGGAGTCACGGTGGTGAGGAGCGCCGTAGGTGAAGAACTCGGTTTAGCCCACTCGTACAGCCCGACTTTAAGGCATCCTCGCAACAGCTCCCGACCCGTCAATTGATCCTGTAAGACACACGAATTATGAGTAAAGGAAGCTATTGCGTTATTATCGAGACAAAATTGAGAGACGGAAATAATATTTTTTTGAGATAAATGGAGCGTGAAGAACGTTATTGAATTTAATAGAGTTATGAGGAGAGAGGGAAAAAGAAAAAGAACCAATATTTGCGATATGAAGGGGTGAGTCGTTGCCAATTAAGAGATCATCGGTCCCGTCATAGGGTGCGTGAAGCGAAAGGTTGTGAAGGTCGTGGGTTATGTGATGGGTTACCCCACTATCAATTATCCAAGGAGCGGAGTTAGTGATGTCAGGTTGGGAGGAAGAGGCGGCAGTGACTAGGTTAACACGGGGAGGGTTACGAGCAGTGGGTGGGCGGGGTGGAACTATAGTATTTGAGTGAAGGGATCTAATGGCGGGGCAATTGCGAAGATAGTGTCCCGTGATGTGACACCATTGGCATTTACCCTTAAAGAAGGTAGGTTGGGGTCGGTCGGGGTGGTCAGGATTGGTGGGTCGGTGGAGGGACGGGGTGGGGGTCGAGAGGAGCGGGTGTAGGCAGCGTGAGCAGAGGCAGGGGCGTGGTGGTGGTGATTAAGGTGGGAGGTGTGTTTTAGTGATAAATCAAATTGGATTAAACGCTCATGAAGAGCATCGAAAGAAATAGTGGTGTCTCGGTGTTTGACGGCGTCAATAAGTGAGCGATACTTGCCAGGGTCGAGTCCATTGAGAACCCTAGAAATAACATCCTCGTCATCCATGGCCTTCCCCAGTTGCCTCAATTCATCCACACTTGAGCTGATAGCCTGCATATATTCGGTGGCGGAGAGATCTCCCTTGGAAATAGAGTTAAGACGATCCTTAATCTGCATAATATGTCCACGAGATGGGTTAGCATAAGTTGTACTAAGGTACTTCCAGATCGCGGCAGAAGTGGTGCAAGAGTTAAGGAGAGGGGCGATTGCGGAGGAAACAGAGCCACGAAGAGTGGCCTTGAGAAGTGAATCTTGACGCATCCAAGCATTATATGTCGGATTCGTTGTGACAACGGGCTTGTTGTCGTTTGTTGTGGTGATGGTTTCGTCGGGACATGGAAAAAAACCATCAAGGTACTTCATAAGATCAAATCCGAATAGTAGGTCGGAAAGGGTGCTGGACCAGGCTCGATACGTGAGTGGTGTGAATTTGGTGATACCCGCCAGGTCAATGGAGATAAAGGGGCTGGTGGCATCATTGGGATTTGGGAAGATTGTTGCTGATCCGGTCATGGTGGCAGGAAGGACGGACGGTTGATTGTAGGGAAGTGTAGACACCCGCATTTTGACTGCCAGGTGTCTATGGCAGTCTCCAAAAAACACCCGATGATGATCGGACGCAAACGTGACTTGGTATACTCGGATTTAGGGCTCGGAATCAATAATATCCGACATGGACTTTTAACGGAGTAAAAATCTCACAAAACAGACCTCAAATCCAGGTCCAGTGGGTCGTTCCGAGCAAAATAAGACTAATTTGGGCCAAAACCGACACCAAAAATAAATCCCGTCTTTTAGCGACCGGGTCAAAACCCGGTCGAAGACGAACCCGTCACACAAATCAGCCAAATACAACCCTCGAAACTGGCGCACAAATTAAAATTCAAAAAAATCAATCAAAGCAATCAAGGTCAACTCCTTCCTATTTTGTCTCGATCTTCTTGATCCACTCGATCGAGTGGATTGACCCACTCGGTCGAGTGGAGCGTCATTCAGCAGATCAGGCCCGTTTTGAAGGGCACTCGATCGAGTGCACTAGAGCCACTCGATCGAGTGACCCTAGGTCGTGGGGTAAAGCCTATAAATACCCCCTTAACCCCATTCATTTGAAAAGTTTTTGGCAACAAGCATTCACCCTACATTTTCAACCCTAATTCACCTATACTCTCCACACTACATCCCTAGTGATACTACACAAAAAACCGAGCCTTTTCGTCCCTCGAAAACCGACGAATCATCCATACACACACACACACACCATAACTCGCGTACATCCTCGATACTCCGGCATCCCGTCGCTATTTACGAGTCCATTTCCGAGGTCCCTACCAAGCATGTATGTTGAGGGTGTCGTAAACCCCGTCTCAATCTCTATTATTCCGTCATTTTATTTACATTTTTGCGTCGCATATTGTAATCATATTAATCTAGTAATACTAACACTAACATTATTATACCGCGTATATATATACTAGTACTAAAAGTCGGTTTTAAACACGTTGGACTATGATGATCGCCTAAGGTCCGTCTAATCCCTTTACGAGTAACGACGGAGGTGGCGCCCTTTCGAGGAGCACCGCCCCAATGTACTCAAGGGCGTGACGTGATCGCGATCGGTCATAGTTGAACGTATTTAATCCCATTTCTACAATTAGTGCGGAACCCGTTGACACGAAAACCGACATCACATAATCCGAAAGGATTAGTTTCGATGTCGTGACGTAGAGGGATGCAATTTCGTCACTAATTCAAATTTTCTAATCTAACGATAACGTTTTCATAAAATTCCGATAACGGTATTATAATCATACATACACGATTATAACACCGGAGGCCAAGCTAAATACAAATCGTGCGATATTTGTATTTAATTTGGCCAACCATCGATTTCAATCAAAAAACTAAATGAGTTGTCACTCGTACAGGGGCTACTCGACCGAGTACATAGGCCACTCGATCGAGTAGCACCCAAAAAGCTGGGCAGTAGCTACGTAAAGGACGCACTCGACCGAGTCAGACCACGACTCGATCGAGTGGGTCCTGTAACCCAGAAAACCGAGGGCTTTGACACACATTTCGAGCCTCGTCTTTTTACGACTTTAGTCATCACGTGTAAAGACAATCACGTGACCCTCCTTTCTTCAAAACCCATGCATATCACGACACCTAGAACGACTTTGATCGATTTTTTCGACGTGATAAGTCGGGACAAGGCTACGAGACGTGGGATCGGGCTAGCAATACGCCATAGTCCCATGTTTCCGTCCTCCGTTTAGTGCACAACATAATGTGTATTTAACCGGGGTTCGTCCATCTACATAATTCGCGGTCTAGTTTACATACGGGTCCGTTTCTATCGTTACATTGCCTTTTATTATTTCGTTTTGTGGACATGACATAGGTCCACCCCGACGCGGCCACGCGCGGGTTTGGGGAGGCGAATGAATCTCCATATGAGAATGGATCGAATTGAAATTTAGGTCTATGTGGAGTCGCCACCGAATTTTATGGTTATTCGGAACCGTTCGGGCCCACTCTATGTCGTAGTGGGCCGTATACAAAATACGGCCCATTTCCGATGTCAGAGTTTATTGGGCTCGTCCCTTTGCATTTGATACCGATACCGACATTATCGGATATCGTGTATTGAATGACTCTCGTGCGCCAACGGTTTCGGACATCCGGAAACCGAGGTTCTGAGTAAGGGGTGAGGGTACGTGTTGGGAAGCCCACAAAGAACACCCAACCCCGCCCGCACATTAGCGGCCTCTACTAAGAATTCGAATGACTTTCCAATACGCGCGTTAGTAAAACGGGAAAAAATGCTATGCAAAGATTATTTTCCCTAAACATGTGAATGAAATTAAAAAGTGGGTTTCTAAGTCAATTTAATGCAACTAAAATTAACGTCAAAGTTGTATTTTAGCATGCGGGTTCATTTAGTATAATAAACGAATTAAATTGACAAAAGAAACAGAAAACGCGTTAGTAACGATATAACGAATAATAACGGTTTATGTAAATATGAGATGAGATGAAAAGGTGCAAATATGGGATGCATGGTTTGAAAAGATAGTAATACACATGATTGATTAAACACGTGTTGACCTAAATCATGAATTACTACCGAGTTTTGAAAATAGAATAATGTACGATTTATTGTGTTAATCGTTACGGGTCACTCGATCGAGTGGTCGATGGACTCGATCGAGTGGACTTGTAAAAGACGATTCTGTTTTGCGCTACAGACTGTACTCGGCCGAGTTACTGACCAACTCGGTCGAGTACGTGGCCACTCGATCGAGTCACTGTGAGACTCGATCGAGTGGTGGTCGTGACATGCATTCTGACTCGATTTTGTGATGTCACTCGATCGAGTGACTAAGGCACTCGGTCGAGTGACACCTGTACGAACTTGGTTCGTTTGCAAATTAATTATTGATTTTGAATTTTTGATAATTCGACGGTTTTACCGAATCGGACATAATATTGCACAACTTATGTTCGACTTGGTTTTTTTATAAATCGCGAATTTTGTTGAACCGAATATAAATATTGTTTCATTTATACTCGATTCTAGTTTTGAATACTCATTGTATCCCATATTCGATTATTTGAATCGATACGGAATATTAGAGTGAAATAAAAAGATAAATTGATTTTAGTCGTTTTAAATTAATTATCGTGATATGAACAAATCACGTTAATTAATTCATATGACTTGATTGTTAGATTCGATATCCAATTATGGAATTGGTATCAAATCTAAAATCGACGCTCTACTTGAATAAAAACTTGATTCCCTCGACTTCTCCGACATCGAAATAAATCCCTAGGGATTGTGATGTCGGATCCGTGTCAACGGGTTTCGACCCTTATTAAAAGATTTTAAAGAAATTGATGAATGTAAGATTAATGATGATGATAACGAGAAATAATAACGAATTGTTGTTTAAGTTAATTTTCTCAATAATCAAATAATCGGGGTACCGGGATAAGCGACCGACGACGCGTGTGCAGTACACTTGTATATGCGGTTTTCCTTATCCCGGTATCCTTCTTATTCGACACAAATCGATAAATATTTTAATGCTTTAATATTAATGGTATTATCGATATTACGGTGCAATAAATAAAATAATAAAAAAAAACGAAAAAAAAAAGATGGAGAAGAGGAGAGAGGGAGAAGAAAAGAGGGTTTTGACACCCTCAACCTACATATTCTTGTCTCGGTGCGGACTCGTAACCGTGGCTTCAACACAAGAGTCTTCGAGGTTTTATGTAGATCAAGTTATGGTGGCTCGGGATTGATTTCCTAAAACTAGGTTTAGGGTTTTTTGCTAGTTTAGGATTACTAGGTTTTGATTAGGGTTTGTAAGGATGTAGTGTGTGTAGGGTTGTCCTAGAGTGTACCAGGGTTGTAAAAAAGTTGGTTGCATGTGTGTTGCATGGGGGGTATATATAGGAAAGGCTAGGGCATCCGGATTAGGGTTACTCGACCGAGTAGGTGGCTAACTCGGTCGAGTGGCCCGTTATGCCAGCCGTCGGGCTCGAAATAGGCCCACTCGATCGAGTGGGTGGGTCACTCGATCGAGTGGCCCAGCTGGGTCGCGCAGGTCCGTCGATTTTGGACCGTGATTTGTGTTTGATGGGTTTTGTGTTTGACTTGGACCTTTTGAGGTTTGTATGGCTGTTTTTGTGTGTCTCGGAAACGGCTTTGACCGGGGTTGACCCAATCGTGAAAAGTCGGTTTTATTTCCGGTGTCGATTTTGGCCCAAATTAGTCTTGTTTGACTCGGAATGATCCACTGGGCCTGGATTTGAGGTCCGTTGGTGAGATTTCTACTCCGTAAGTGTGTTAGCCAACGATTAATGGATTTGAGCCCGTATCCGAGCGCATAGAAACACGTTAACGTCCGATCATCATCGGGTGTTTTTTTGGAAACTGCCATAGACACCTGGCGGTCAAAATGCGGGTGTCTACACGTTTATTATTTTTATGTATTGTTGTATTGTGAATTCCGGGTTGTATTTCCGCCCGTGTAACTTGTACGTTATTTATTTTCGAGTTTTATTTATTTACTTGCTTAACGCTTTATAAACGAACCTCGCATGCTAAATCATTTCGACCATAATTAGATGCATTAAATGACGTAGTTCACATACTATTCACATGCTTAGCCCGAAAACGTTGTTTGCATATCATTTAATTATTTTACTAGCGCACGTACACGAACACGAACGATGTCTTAGTAGAGGCCGCCATTGTGTGGGCGGGGTTGGGTGTCCTTAGTGGGCTTCCCAACACGTACCCTCACCCCTTACTCAGAACCTTGGTTTCCGGATGTCCAAAACCATTGGTGCACGAGAGTCATTCTATATACGAAAGCCGGTGTAAACGGTATCGATATTGTAATGCAAAGAGACGAGCCCCATAAACTCTGAAATCGAAGTGGGCCGTACTTTGTGTATAGCCCATGACGACATAGAGTGGGCTCGAATGGTTCCGAATAACCACAAAATTCGGTGGCGACTCCATTTTGACTTAAATTTCGAACCCGAGAACAATCTTACCACGAGATTCATTCGCCTACCCAAACCCGCGCGTGGCCGCGTCGGGGTGGACCTACGTCACGTCCACAGGAAGAGATTAGAATTTTGGTGGAGCGATTTGCTCTGATACCATGTAAAAGTATTAGCTTGAATGAATAATTGTATTAATGAAATAAAAGATATAAATACATATCGAGGACAGGAGGCTAACAACACTAGAAGCCGTAACCTAGTATCTACACAATTATATTGTTACCTAAACACTAAAGATTACAAGATTTACAATTAAGAAGAATATACTGATATTATTCTATACCCTTATTATTATTATCTCTAATAATTAGATGTTATCTTTGGATGAGATAAAAGTTTTACTCGAAAAGACTATACTTACACGCGGTGTATGAAATTTCCATACACAACGAACCATATTGCGCCACGTGTCAAATCTAAAGTGGTTAGTCTAGGGTTAGATTAGTAATTTTGCATCTTTAGTTAATTGTTAACCATAGTCTAGTTAACTTGATTTTAGAAACTTTTTTATTTTGCATTTTTCATTTTTTTGATATATTTATATTGTTAATATATTTTCGATTAATTAAAAATGTACAATTATTTAATATGATTACATTTCTGTGCTTTTTTAAAATCTTAATCTATTTATTATTATTATTATTATTATTATTATTATTATTATTATTATTATTATTATTATTATTTATATAAGGTAAATATATTAAAATAAATAATTTATAATTAAAAATTTGGAAAAATAATATATTAGTAAACATATTGAAATTTTCGAAAATGAAAATATATTAAAATTTTCGAAAAGATAAATAATATATTAGTAACATATTAAGATCACATTCATCTTCTCAATCGTTATTAAGATCAAAATCGAAAGTATTCACCATTTTTTCTAAGCTTTTTTATTAATCATGGAAATATTTAAAGCCTTTTAAAAAAAATTGGAAAATAATGTTTCTATAATTTTACAAATCTTTTTATTTGTTGAATAATTACTGTAAAACTACGTAAATACCATGAATTAAATTAAAATTTTCGAAAATTTTAATTAATGTTTTTTAATATAGTCACGTTTTTTTTACAAATATAAAAAAATACGGAGTATTAATTATAAATGTATGTTCATATTGTAAAAGATTATACGGAAATATTTAGAAAAAATATACAATGGAATGGAAAAAATATTAATTCAGAATAATCTTAATATAACATTGCAGTTACTTTAATTAGTTAATCTTTTATATATTTACCTGTTTATGAAAGTAGTATATTCCCTTAATATAACATTGCAGTATTATTGTAGACACCCACATTTTGACCGCCAGGTGTCTATAGCAGTTTCCGACAAACACCCGATGATGATCGGACGCAAACATGCTTTAAATACTCAGAAACGGGCTCAAAATCATTGGCATTTGGCTTGGGCTCATTATAGAGTACATATCTCACAAAACCAACCTCAAAATCAGGCCCAGCGGGTCGTTTCGAGTCAAATAAGACTAATTTGGGTCGATTCCGACACCAGGGGTAAAACCGTCTTTTAGCGACCGAGTCAAAACCCGGTCAAAGATTTTCCCAAGACACGTGAGTCAGCCGTGACACCTCACACGGCTGATTCGTATTCCAATCCTACAAAAATCAGCTACATAAAAGATTAAACAAATCCGTTTAAGGATGGAATTCGATCTCAAGCAGGAATCCTATCCAAAAACCGATTCAGACACCCGACCGAGTGCAAATACTCGGCCAGGCAGCACAAACCAGCCGTGATCCCTTTCTTCCTTGACAAGAAAGCGGAATTCTCATGCCTTACAGCTTCCTATATTTCCTATCTCTAGCGGTAGTTCAAACTCTCCTAGCCAAGGTCGGGAATTCCCTATAAATAGCCCCTTGCACACACACTTTTACAAATCAATTAGCATCTACAATATACATTCATTATCAATCATCAATCATCTACAACATCAATTATTCCCATACACACACACATAAAATTTAGCATCGAGAAACCGATATTACAAACCCGGAGGAAACCGGCCCGATACCCGACACCCTTCACACGTCACGCCCAAACCGAGCCACCATAACTCACCGACATCCACTCGACGCTCTTGTGCCTAAGCCACGTCCCGACGAGCCCCGATCCGAGTAAACAGAAGCATGTAGGTTGAGGGTGTAACAAAACCCGATTTCTCCTTTTCTTCTCTTCTCCTCCTCGTCCGTCTTATTTTTTATGGGTCGGTCGTCGCTTTTTTTATTTTCTAATATTGATATTATTAAAAACTATTTTCATATATCGAACGTTCTTAAAAATATGATATCGATTCTCTATAATCGAATATTGTATCGAAAAGAATTATATTAAAATCTCGACGATATTAAAAATCGTTACATCTTTCTTTTCGTTCAAACTTTTTTTTACAAAACTTTTTTTATTCATTCCGAATATTCGATATCGATTTCATAATCGAATATCGGATACGACGAATATCGAAAACATAAATCGAGTATAAATTAATTCATATTTGTACGCGATTTATCAAAATTAACAATTTTCGAACAACGAGCAAAACCGGGACAGACCCGCACGCGAGTCGCGCCCCACCTAGGCGACTCGCGCACGGGCCTGAAACCCGAGTCCTTTTTTTTAGCTTTTTCGTTCGTTTTATTTTATTATTCTACGAAACGATTTCAAAATTTATATCTTTTCTAAAACTATTCGAAGTATTTTGATATTGATTTCGTAGTCAATTATCGAATATAACGAATATCGAAAATATTAAGTCGAGTACGAATTATGCAATATTCGTACCCGGTTTAATAAAAGCATCGAATTTTCAAAAAACCGCTTTCGAAATCAGCCCGACACGCGACTCGCCGGCATCCCGGGCGAGCCGCGCGGCCGACTGCCACGACGCGCCTTTATCGTTTTTTTATTATTTTTCGAACTTCGTTTTTTATACAAAACATCGTTTTTAGCAATATTTTCAGATTTCGATTAATATTTATTTTCTCGATCTCGTATATTTATTTTATTTGCTATATTATTATTTACAAATCGATACTAACTCGTTTGTTTATTTTGTAGCAAATTCACATCTTTTTCATTTTTTGTTTTATTATACTAAAACGAACCTCACATGTTAAATTCAACTTTGACGTTAATTTTTCATGCATTAAACCGACTTAGCAACCCATTCAATTCCTCGCATGCTTAGGAAAACAATGTTTGCATATCATTCACCGTATTACTAACGCGCGTATTAAAAAATTCATTCGATATCCTAGTAGAGGCCGCTAATGTGCGGGCGGGGTTGGGTGTTCTTAGTGAACTTCCCAACACGTACCCTCACCCCTTACTCAGAACCGTGTTTTCCGGATGTCCGAACCCATTGGCAACGAGAGTCATTCAATATACGATTAACCGCCCAAGTCGGCATCTATATCGATATGCAAAGGGACGAGCCCAATAAACTCTCACATCGGAAATGGGCCGTATTTTGTATACGGCCCACTACGACATAGAGTGGGCTCGAACGGTTCCGAATAACCATAAAATTCGGTGGCGACTCCAACTTCGATTTAAATTTCCATTTGACCATCTCATGGAGATTCATTCGCCTCCCCAAACCCGCGCGTGGCCGCGTCGGGGTGGACCTATGTCATGTCCACAATTATATCGTTACACGATTTCCTAAGTTAGCTCATACTAACTAACCTAAAATTAGGAGATCATAATAATCCTATTTACAATTAATACCATATATGAATAATATTAACCCAATATATTATATTATTTATCTTTTTCAAAATTTTAATATATTTTCATTTTCGAAAATTTTAATAAGTTTAATTAGTACTCCGTAATATATTATTTTCGAAAATTTTAATTATTAATTATTTATTTTACTATACTTTTACTTTATAATAATAATAATAATAATAATAATAATAATAATAATAATAATAATAGATTAAGATTTTAAAAAAGCACCAAAATATAATCATATTAAATCATTGTACATTTTAAATTAATCGGGAATATATTAACAATATAAATATTTCAAGAAAATGAAAAATGCAAAATAAAAACAAAAATAAAAAAAGTTTTTAAAATTAAGTTAACTAGACTAAGGTTAACAATTAACTAAACATGCAAAATTACTAACATAACCATAGACTAATCACCTTAGGTTTGACACGTGGCGCGATATGGTTCGTATACACCGCGTGTAAGTGTATAATCTTCCAGTTTTACTAGTTCCAACTTCCAAGACAATCTAGTTTTGTTTTTCCATGATATTTAACTAATAATACCCCGTCCCACTAAGGTTGTCACATTTCATTAAAATATTTTGTTACATATTATATGAAAATGAGACAGTCTTTTAAAGATGGAGGGAATATAACTTTAAAATAAATATATCTAGATCCCTTATTTTTTATGGAATAATTTTATTTATTAGGAGATTTTACTTTTCCATATTCCGTATTTTCGTAGGGCAATACAAAAAAAAAGTCAAAAAGTGTGTAGAAGTGAAGAACAAATGAGAATTGAGAAATGAGAAGCAACAAAAATCAAAAATTAATGTACACGTTACTCCAGTTAAAAGTTAAAACACGACTTGTACAGTTGTACAGTTGTATTTGGAAGAAGAAGTCGTCTATCATAATTCCGCTACATTACATCATCATCAACAACAACAACTCTGGGAAGTAATTAGAATATACAGTACATATACTCCGCAGACCGCAGCTGCTCTTCACAGTTAGTTACTCAGTTATCTTCTCCATCCTCACCATCTTCATTTAATACTACATCTCCAATCTCCATATCTGATTTTATTATCCTTTCTTTCTTTCTTCTTTTGTGCTGAAATGATGTGTATGTACTCACAAGACTAGAGGGGTTGGGCTTGAATGATAGCCGGCCTCGCCCGTTTCATTTATATTTATTAATACTAAATGCAACAAGTAGTGGATGTGGATCATATCATACCACTACCACTACCACTACATGAATCCATATGATTCCTATTCCTACATGCTACCACTATAGTTACTATAAACTTCCTCATAAGTCATACATACCATACCCCTTTAGCCCTTAGGCTTAGCTTCTCCATCTGGGTACAGCCATGAAGTAAGTCCTTTCATTCTTCCTATTCTTTGCTTTATTGGATTACATAATGCTGTTTTTTTTATAGTAAGATGTGTGTGTTTTCTTTGAAGATCCATCTGTTTAGCCAAACACTTGCTCCATTTTGACTTAGTCGCATTATAATAGATCAGAGGGGAAGGGATAGGATTGATGCTATTGCTATGGTTCATGACTCATGACCAATGTTGATTCTTTTGCCTAACATATGATGGTAGCTCACAACTTAGGATATACATGCAGTAGTAGCAAAAGCATTTTACTACTGCTGAATGAAGCATTATTGGACAAATCTGCTCTCTAATACCAAAGCTGAAATCACAGTAATGCTGAAACCTGTAAGTTTAAACCCGAAAGAATTCAGCTTGCTCTCACAATGCTACATCTTCTTGTGCTACTAGATACTGTTATTACAACTGGATTTGAATTGTTTCCGATTGTGATATTATTGGACCGTTTTAGTGGTGGTTGGACGAGCATTGTTTCCGATTGTCAGATTCCTGTTACATCAGGATTTGGAGCTTGTATTTTTTTCTTCGATTTATTCTGCTTTAAAATGTAGTGCTCCTTTATACAGTATATATGTTCAGCTCTTTTGCGGTTCCCTTATTTCGTCACTGTAGTACTAGTGACTCGTTAGTCATTGCTTGATAAACATCCTCAAAGTGCTTCTTGTTTCATAGAAAATGGAAGATCTTTGGAGTGTCCCTATCAATCATGCTCATCAACATGGCTGCTATTATGGAGCGAGCCGATGAGAATCTTCTTCCATCTGTTTATAAAGAAGTTAGTCAAGCCTTTAATGTTGGACCTGCAGATCTCGGGTACCTCACATTTGTAAGGAACTTTGTACAGGGATTGGCATCTCCCTTGGCCGGAATACTTGTTCTTCACTATGACCGTCCTAAAGTACTTGCCATGGGAACCATCTTTTGGGCTGTATCAACAGCTGCTGTTGGAGTAAGCAAGGAATTTATCCAAGTTGCTTTCTGGAGGGGAATTAATGGCTTTGGTTTAGCGATTGTGATTCCTGCACTTCAATCATTCATAGCTGACAGCTACAGGGATGGTGTGCGAGGGACCGGTTTTGGGATGCTTAGCCTCATTGGTAGCTTAGGTGGCATTGGAGGTGGTGTCGTGGCAACGGTTATGGCTGGTCATGAGTACTGGGGAGTGCCGGGATGGAGAGTCGCATTTATATTGATGTCCGGCCTCAGCTTGCTGATTGGCATACTTGTGTTTCTGTTTGTTGTCGACCCAAGAGCCTTTGGCTCTTCCAGATCTTCTGACAGGTAACATGGCATTGTAACCTACCTTCACCTTCATTACCCTCTTTACCTATGTTACTCAGACTTAGGTACGGTGTCTCTGCATAAGATAGTCATCAAACAGATTTATTTTCAATTTTTTTCTCAGGATTTTAATCTGAAATGGAGAGATGTTAGAGACGATTTCCTTTTGCTTAAAAATTAAAATTACTCCGTATTAAATATCATACAAAATGCTTCATATAGAGTCCACCACTCTACGCGTGATACACTGATGTCGCTCTCCTGTATTCGTCTTTCTAGAAGAAGTGTCATTAGTAAGTGTCTTATGCCGATTCCATACCATCATTAAGTGTCATGTCGGACACGGGTATGGCCATAGAACTAAAGACTTGAAGTAAAAATAGCTTTTGTCCCTTGTCTGTGGAAGTAGTACTTATGAAGTTTGCATCATTGAACGAAAATTTCTTCTATATGGCCATCTTATATAAACTATTAAGGTACTCATAACAAAATCATGAGGTTTTGAGAGTGAATTTTGAGTTTTCAGGTTTGTAAGCACTGTTTTTGATGCAAGGGAAGTAGAACATAGGTTGGTACACGGTCTCATTGGAAATCTCGTCTTCTGATGCATGTCATGCATCCATTTCTTCTATGCAGGGATGTGATAGGCAAAAGCAAAGGAAGGCCGACATCAGTTTGGAGGGAGTCATGGATAGCAATGAAATCTGTTACGAAAGTACAAACTTTTCAGGTTATTGTTTTGCAAGGCCTTGTTGGTTCACTGCCATGGACAGCTATGGTCTTTTTCACCATGTGGTTTGAGCTAATTGGTGAGCAGCATGTATGCATTTCTTTTTCAAAGCCGGGATCATTCTTCATATCACTTGCATTGGGTGCATCACTTTATCTCTAGCAGAACTCATTGACAGTTATCAATAAGTGAACATACCAGCACATTATTCGTCCAATAAAGTGAAGAACTGATGTCTAGACGTAACTATATGAGAACCCTTTTTCTTCTGCTTTACAGGGTTTGATCACAATGCATCAGCAGCCCTCCTTAGCGTGTTTGCTCTTGGATCTTCGTCCGGGGGTCTCCTAGGTGGGATGATAGCCGACAAAATGGCCCAATTATATCCTCACTCAGGCCGCATAATGTCAGCTCAGTTCAGTGCATTCATGGGAATCCCATTCTCATGGTTCCTCCTCACAGTGATTCCCCAGTCAGTAAACAGCTGGCCCACTTATGCCACCACCCTCCTACTCATGGGCCTCGTCATCAGTTGGTGTGGGTCCGGTACAAATGCTCCAATCTTCGCTGAGGTGGTCCCGGAGAGGCATAGAACCATGATATATGCATTTGATCGAGCATTCGAGGTATCTTTCTCCTCCTTTGCTGCTCCGTTGGTGGGAATCCTGTCCGAGAAGATATACGGATATGATAGGAAATCCGTGGACTCGGAGTCAGGCTCTTCACAGGAAGCGTATGCATTGTCCCGGGGGCTGTTCGCAATGATGGCAGTACCCTTTGGTTTGTGCTGCTTGTTTTACACACCTTTACATTTTACATTCAAGAGGGATAGGGAGAATGCTAAGCTTGCTAGTCTTAGAGAGGAAGATGCTCATAACTCCACATATGTTAAGGACTGATCTTTTGCCTTCTCTTCTGAGAATTGGAGCATACCTTAGAGCTAGAACACAATTTTTGTTGTACATTAGTATTTGGTTTCTGGGTTGCTGCTGTTATTTGTTCTACAACCACAGATGTAAATGCCAAATTTATACACTGATTTAATCCATTTTTTGTAGGACATTGATATTGCCGAACCAAAAATGGGAAACTCACTTTTGTGAGGGTATATCCATATATATTTTTTTGAATGAGTATCTCCATATTAATTTAGTCATACGAAGTACATTTTTGAAATTGAGTGGTAGAACTTGCAGAAGCAATATTGGAGTCACGTGCTGAGTCCCTTTTTTTATAGTGCGACATAATGAGAAAAAGTTGAAAAGATCAAATTGTCAATTGATTTTTGTTTTACCGAATTAATTGAGAATAGGGGATAAGACTAAGCTGAATTGAAATGATTGAATGAGTTTGAATATAAATATACGCGACTAAATTGAATAGGATTAAACTTACCGACGTTGTATTAAAAATGAGACACGTTAGGCAGTGAGTAGAAAAAAGTGTAGCCACCTGAAACTGGAGTAATACAGAGTATACAATACGTGCGAAAATCCCAAGAAGCGCGGTGATTGGAGAAGGACGTAAAACCATATTCAATTGAATCTTCCAAATCCCAGTAATACCAATCCCAAAACTCCGACGACTTTCTTCATTCAATTCAATTCCCACTTACTGTTTCTTTCTTCTTTCGTCACATCACATCAAACAGACAAAAACATAACTGATCAACCTGTTTTAGATACTCCTAACTCCTATACTCCTCTGTTATGTTTATGTCTGTTTCTTACTACGAGTACATCAATTCAGATCTCACAATATTATCTATCTAGCTAACTATATCTATCTATATCGAATCAATCTTTTTTTTTTTTTCAAAATTATAGTAATAATGCCTACCGCTTTGTGTCTGAAGAAACTAGTCTTGCTCTTTTAGTTATCAATCAATCATCCCATCTTTTCAAACTTTATTTCTTGCCATAATACTTTGCCACCATGAGGTAATTAACTCCCTCGCTTTCTTTTTTCCCGTTCTGTTGCTTTTTATTATCGTCACTAAAATACCCGTCACATAGTTTGACATATGTATATAATCGATTGGAATATAACCATACTCGTATATGATTTTGTTTAGTACTCCGTATTTGATAAGGATGATCATTTAAACCATGATTCCCTTAACTCACCTATTTGAGTTTGTTGATTTCTGAAATTTGTGGTATCTAAGACACCTTCTCAAGTCAATGATTCACTCCATTTAATTCGGGTTTTCATCCATTTATGTTGCTCACTCGGATAATGGATGGGTCAATATTTAAAAGTTTCGGGTGATATTGTCATCGATATCTCTTAGGGGTTGTTTGGTAGTCGAAACTGTTCTTACAGAGTACCTATGCTATTTCCTTCTACATTTGATTGGATTTTAGATTTTGAAGCTATATTTCCATAATATTCCGTATTACATATGAGCAGTATTTTAATCAAAGACAAACAAATATGGAGTAACTGATTAACACTTTAACAGCTAGACATGGTGAATTGCCATGGACTGCTGCCTTTCGGAGATTCGACAATTCTTTTATAGTTTGCTTCCCATATCATCTGTAGTAGTACAGTGTTATATATTAAGAGTTGTGTATTCTACTTCAGGGGAAGGAAGATTTTCGGAATTTCTCTCTCAATTATCCTCATTAACATGGCTGCTATTATGGAGCGAGCCGATGAAAATCTACTCCCTTCTGTCTACAAAGAAGTTAGCCAAGCCTTCAATGTAGGACCAGCTGATCTAGGGTATCTAACATTCATCAGAAACTTTGTGCAGGGATTAGCATCCCCCTTAGCTGGGATTCTTGTTCTTCACTATGACCGCCCTGCAGTACTTGCCATGGGGACCATACTGTGGGCCCTATCAACTGCAGCAGTCGGTGCCAGCCAGGAGTTCATGCAAGTTGCCTTTTGGAGAGCCATAAATGGGTTCGGCCTTGCTATTGTCATCCCGGCACTCCAATCATTCATTGCTGACAGCTACCAGGAAGGTGTAAGAGGGGCTGGTTTCGGGATGCTTGGCCTCATTGGTAGTTTAGGTGGCGTTGGAGGTGGTGTCGTCGCCACTGTCATGGCTGGTCATGAGTATTGGGGTGTACCCGGGTGGAGAGTTGCATTTATAATCATGGCCACTCTAAGTTCTTTCATCGGGGTGCTCGTCTTTCTTTTTGTTGAAGACCCAAGAACACTCGGCTCACCTAAAGTTTCTGATAGGTCTACATTTCTCTGTGATATCAAATTTCAAAATTAATATTTTTCTCTGTGTTCTTTGGTCATGTACTCATGCTTGTCATCTTTAAAACTCAAAAGAGTGTATAGCTGACAGCAAATATTGATTCGATTTTATTTATTTATTTTGCATTCAGTAAAGTGTTACCCTTATCTCATCCTATTTATGTGCTGCAGGAATGCTATAATAGGAAAAGGTAGTGGAAGTTCAACATCTATCTGGAAGGAGTCATGGACTGCGATGAAAGCTGTAACAAAGGTTCGAACATTTCAGGTTATTGTTTTGCAGGGCCTTGTCGGTTCACTGCCTTGGACAGCCATGGTATTTTTCACTATGTGGTTCGAACTAATTGGTAAGCATTTTATGCAGTCAATTACTCAGTTAGTCTAGTATCGCATTCTGAATGCCCAACTGTCTGAAATCTCAAAATGCATAATATCATCTTCCCAATAATAGGAAACTTTCCTTTCATGTACGAGTTATTAATTTCATCATTATAGATTCTCTGAAAAAATAAGACAGGAATATGCTGATTTTTGTGTGTTCTTCAGGGTTCGATCACAATGCATCAGCAGCCCTCCTGAGTGTCTTTGCTTTTGGATCCTCGTCTGGGTCTCTCGTAGGCGGGATGATAGCAGACAGAATGACCCGTAAATACCCTCACTCAGGCCGTATAATGTGTGCTCAATTCAGTGCATTCATGGGAATCCCCTTCTCATGGTTCCTCCTAACCGTCATTCCTCAGTCCGTGACCAGCTGGCTCACCTACTCAGTCACTCTCGTCCTCATGGGGCTTATTGTCAGCTGGAACGGTGCTGCTGCAAATGCCCCAATGTTCGCTGAGGTGGTTCCAGCCAAGCACCGCACCATGATCTATGCATTTGATCGGGCCTTTGAGGTATCCTTCTCTTCCTTCGCAGCCCCATTAGTGGGTATCCTATCAGAAAAGATATACGGGTATGATCCAAAATCCGTGAAACTAAATTCCGGGTCAGCTCAGGAAGCCTACGCCTTATCTAGGGGTCTTTTCGCGATGATGGCAGTCCCATTCGGTCTGTGCTGCTTGTTTTACTCACCCTTGTATTTCACGTTTAAGCGAGACCGTGAGAATGCTAGGCTTGCTAGTGCAAGAGAGAGTGAAGTTGCTCTTCCTTTGGTGTATGACAGAGAGTGATTATTTTCTGTCTAAAAGATCACCATTTTCCGGCTGAAACCTGGTGGAAGTACAATATTCTTTGGTTCGAGGGAATATTCTTTTGCTATACAATTTAGTATAATACTGTACCACACACTCACAGTTTCGTAGTCTAGGCTCCTGATGTAAAATGTCGCTTCATATATACGAGTACTGATTTCTCAAACTAGGTCCCTTCGTAGGAAAGTTTTATAATACAGAGTATTATCTTTTTCTTTTTTTTGTGACGTGATCAATATTTCAAGTTATTGCAACTTTACGGGAGCCCTTGGGGCAGTGGGGTAATGTTGTTATGTTGGTCATAACATTGTGATTGTGTAGTATAGAAGTAGCCTTTTTTGCAGTTCTGATTGCAATATTGGTCAAGTATCGATTATTTACAGGCGTCAGATAACCCGTATACAGATATTGTCCGATGTGAATTGCCACAATGTTGCAGTAAATCCCAGTTTATTTGCAATACTGTACAACAGCACAAGTAATTTACATACTGAATTACTGACAGGTTATCTGTTGTATTAGCATTGTGTCGCTCAACTGTTTTTCGTATAGGCCAAACTATCGACTGTTTGTGGCAGCCCTTTACATACTGGAGAATATTGGCCCGAATGGCCAAGATCCTTGCCGGCGCTTTAAAATTTATAAGCATGCAGCACTCTAAACATATCGAAAACACAAGGGAATTGAAGTCTTCACTGGTGTCAAAAGCTCTTCAATGGCTTCAACATAGAGCTGCAAATGGCAGGGGATGTTAACTGTCAAGAGACGTTATGACCTCATGTCTTTTTGTAAAGCATGATGACGACCCGATAGGTTAGTAGGGAAAGGAAATTAATTACCTTACGGGCGAGGGGTAAGGAGCTTGAGGACAAGGGCAGAGCGGATCTCCCATACCACAAATATGTACCATCACGTGACCTCCTCTTCTCTTTCTCACGCCTATTTTTCCCAATTTTTTCCATCGCAGTTGCTCACCATCACCTTCACGGCTTCACCTTGTGAAAACAGTTTTTTTAACCAAAGACCCCAAAATCGACCCCGAAAATACATCAATGTACAAATTACTACTCGTATATCTTATAAACTGTATATATAACGTGGCTAAGTGCGTGTTTTATTGGAAAAATAAAAAAACGCCTCGACTTGTGATTTTGTGAATCGTGAATTGAGAATCGTTTTTTTGGTTCAGCTAAGAACGCACTTAATTGCATTACAAGTGAATTGAGAATCGTGATGCTATCTTACCGGATTATACATGCCGTATATACCAGAGTACTCCGTATCATCTTTTGGGTGATTAGAATTAGAGATATACCCAACATCTTTAGCAGTAGACTTTCAGAGTGGAGTCAGCACCAACCTCAGTCCAAGGGCGCTCCCAACAGCACAAAACTAGCTCAATCCATCCTCCGAGATCTAAACCTCCAAAACCCTAACAATGGCGAACCTCTCTCTTTCTCTCTCCTCCTACCTCACCATTTTCTCTCTCCTCTTCTCCCTCATTTCCGCCTTCAACCCTGATTCCCCTTCCGATCGACGAGTCCTTGTTATCCTCGATGACATCTCTCTCAAATCATCGCATTCCATCTTCTTCAATTCTCTCGCCTCTCGCGGTTACACTCTCGATTTCAAGCTCGCCGATGATCGCAAGATCGCTCTTCAACGCTACGGACATTACTTGTACGACGCTCTCGTCCTCTTCGCTCCTTCCGCTGACAGTAAGCTCCTTCGCCCTTTCAATTCGAATTTTGATTTGATTGTGTTCTGTGTTGATGCTATGTTTCGGAAGATGAGATTGTGATTGTTTTTTTTTTTTTGATGATTTGAAGGTATTGCGGAAGGATCGTTGAAATTGGGTGATGTGTTGGATTTTGTTGATTCTGGTCATGATTTGATTCTCGCGGCTAATCCCAGCGCTTCCGAGTTTATCCGTAATGTTGCTTTGGAATGTGGTATTGATTTCGATGAGGTATGTTGATTATTACTCCGTACAACTTTGCTCTTTTGCATGTTCGTGATCCAATCTAGCTTACTGCAGGAATTTGATTGTGTTGTAATATTGCAGAATGGCGTTGATATTGTATTCTTGATAGTGTGACTGTATGTGGTGCTGACAATGAGGTTACTGTCTGTATAGCAATGCCTTAGGATGGTTTAGGCATGAGTAGTGTTTCAATATCATGACCTTGCTTCGATTTCAGACTATCTAGACGAATCGATTAAGCTGCATTGGAGTTTGTTTGTATTGTGTAGATTTAGAGTTCACTTTTGTGTTTTTTACTTCAGATTTGCATATTAGCGAAATTAATTTTGGTGCTTAATTACGCAGGACTATAGTCCGTTTTTTTGTTTACTCGTACCTTAAAGTGGTTGGGGCTTGAGGTAGGCTGTTTAGAGAACCATGTATCTGTCGAAATTCATACGGAGTATATTTCAACACGGATTAGTTGAGGTGTGTAGTTAGAGTCACAAGTTTGTCTTTACCCCTGTATTTATACATCAGATAAGGTGAGGTGCACATCTTTCAGAGGCTAATCTTTGCAGGATGTGAGGTAGGCGTTTTAGAGAATCGTGTTTCAGGGAACAGTTCGCGTCATCTTCTGTATTTGTCATTATGTCTGGAAGTCCTTGAGGTCCATGTCAGGGACTATATTTGATACTCCATAGTTGTCAGTATTGAGGTTTTGTTTTTGTTTTTATGCTGTAGGACTCGTCAGCTGTTGTTGTAGATCATACCAGCTACTCGGTATCTGAAATAGAGGGAGATCATACGTTGATTGCCAGCGACAATCTTATCAACTCAGATGTGATTCTCGGGAGAGAAAAGATTGAGGTCAGTTTTTCTTGCCAATCTACTTTTTTGAAGGCGTGATGAAACAGCAGGGATTCTCACGCTTTTCCCTGAATCTTACTGGCCTTGTCTTACAGGCCCCTGTGTTGTTTAGAGGGATAGCACACTCAATCAATCCTGCCAATAGTTTGGTAAGTTCATTCCTTGGTCTCGTTGTCAGCTTAGTACTGGAAACTCAGAATAAAGCTACGTTGACTAAAAATCCAAAATGAAATGTTTTAACGGGCTTAAATTTTTCAGGTCGTGAAAGTGCTCTCTGCTTCTTCTGCAGCATATTCTGCCAATCCAAATTCCAAGCTGTCAACCCCTCCAACCATCACTGGATCTTCGATCTCCCTGGTGTCAGTTGTTCAGGTTTATTTTTTCTCCAGAACTTGCAGAGTTGTAGCGCTCTTTATGTTTGGACAACATCGAACTTTAGTTTGCTAGGTGTATACGACTATACGGAGTATATTATTAGATTTTATGTTGATACTAATAAATTTTAAAATATACGGAGTAGTTTCCATATTCCACGCGTTGAATACTATTTCAACCATGTTTTTGTAATTTTCGCTCTCAATCTAGTCTGCTCTCTCGTCTCACACGATGTCATAAGTGTCACTCTCAGGCTTTCAATCACCCCATTTCGTAAATGTAGAGGTTGCACCAACTACTTGGAAGTTTGATTGGTCCTATTTGATGTTGTGATTTGAACCTATAATGGCACTTGATTAATTGGTTCATTTCTAAACTAAGTACGGAGTAGTAGTCAAGTTGCGACTTGTTTAACTAAACTAATCGGATACATGCTTATGTTTAAGGAAGAAAATATCATGAATGTTGAGTTTGCTCTCTTCGCCAGGTGAAGATTAATATGGGTACATTTGAATATAAATTAAATGGATGGAGGGAGTATGCATGAAGATTCAAACACCTATTAGTTATGGATTGGGATTTGGGAATCACTCCGTTTTCCAATCTATAGGACCTGCGCAAGTTAAAATCTTTATACTTCCTCCAACTTTTGATGATCTTCCCACTATATATTCATTTGAGTGAGAATAAAATAACGAAGTGGGTAAGATCTTAGAAAGTTAAAGGAAGTATATCTTTTGGGAGACACTTCAACCTTTCTATGCATTTATTATTTTTTTATTTCGTCTTAGATGATATATCTTGGTGCTTAGAAATTTTGTTTATTGAACCATGAAACTTCTTCCTCATTTGAAAATACGGTAATCTAATTTATGGAATGTTAATCGTGCTTTCGAATTTTTAAGATGAACAATTTCAACCAAAACCTTAAGGTGATGGTTGAGGTCAACTAATATATTTATATCCTATTATGCCCTTTTGCTCAAATGCCCAATTGGGTTTGAAGAGTGTTAGTGCACAGGCTCCAACACATGTACCATGTGCTCCACTTGTGAGATATTGGAGATTGTTAGGATTTGAACCCGTGACATTTGGCTTTGTTTCCATGTGATACCATGTCAGGTGAACCAGTTATATCCTATTAGAATCCTTTCAAAGTCTTGATAGTTATCACTTTTCATTTTTCACCATTTAATTTACAAGATACCCTTTGAATGGTGTTGTCATAGTAACTAACTAAGTATGGTTCAAACGTTGAGTGCTTCAGTGATAAGTTATGTATTCAAGTTGAATCATACATGCGGAAAGCTTCAGTATTTTCCTCTTTGTATTTGTGTGTTGTGTAGCCTTTTCTACTGCTTTTAGTTCATCTCAGGAGATGCATCAATGCAAGTAATTTCTTTTAGATACATTATAAATCAACTGATGTATTCAAAACTTTGCAGGCTAGAAACAATGCTCGCATCCTGATTTCTGGCTCTTTAGATTTGTTTAGTGACCGGTGAGTGCTTGTCATAGTATCTCAAGATCATCTTCTTATTTTTTCTGTAGCAGTACGATAATTAATATATATTCTTTGTATGAGGCAGATTTTTTAGGTCAGGTGTCCAAAAGGCCGGTACCTCCATCGCGTAAGTGATTATTTTTTAGCTTTACTGATTGAGCAAGAGTGCAAGACGCATGCACATCTTCTTTGGTTTTTATGCCACTTATGTTGAGGACCCTAAACAAACATGTCTTGCTCACAGAACCATTTTTGGTAGTGTTATGGTGTCATTCTACCACACCATAGAACCGTTTCACAAGAATCAGTTGGAAAAATATATTACTCTGCAAATCATTATAATTACACTTTCAGCTTTTATAATTTTTATGTTTAAATTTGAATGAACACTTTTGTCGGAGTCCTATATCTTGCTACCAGTTTGACGTCTTTTAGATATTGAATTCTGCACCTCTCATGGTCTGCATCTTAGAATCGGCTCTGGTTGAGTGTTTGTAATAAAGCTATGAGGGGGATAATTTGCTCTCTCATGAACTTCTTAGATTTTTCTTTCATGACTGAGAATGCTAAATGATGCCGAGTTGTATCTGGATAGAAAAAAGTCCATGCCCTGTTTTCCCTCTTCGTTTAGTGGATTCACTGCATTGTTGTCTTCATCGCAGAAATATGCAGTTTTCATTTGTTCCTAGTAGAGGTCTATCTATCTATTATAATACTTGTACTACTATTCTAGAATCTTGAGATAGTTACTTTTACATTTGAGTTGCTGACTTCCAGTTAAGTAAGATACTGAGATGCTTATTTTCTATCTATCTATCTATCTATTAGTGTACCCGTACTACTATTATAAAATCTTGAGCTAGTAACTTAAACAATTGAGTTGCAGACATCTAGTTAAGTAAGATGCTTATTTTTTTTTCTGTATAGGCATAAAAAATCTGGTAATGAACAGTTCGCTACAGAGTTAAGTAAATGGATTTTCCATGAGAGAGGTCATCTAAAGGTACACAGTGTTCTTTTACACCATGTACTCTTGCTAGTTGATTGTTTGATTATCCTTTTCTTTTCATCTGATGCTATGGTTGTGTTTCATTAGGCCCTCAATGTTAAACATCACAAAATCGGGGAATCAGATGAGCCTTCCATCTATCGCATCAATGATGACCTGGTAATTGCTTTTTACACTTCCTACCATGCGATGTACATCATTTTATTGGACTTTGATGGTAAAAAGTTGCCAAGTTTAACCGATGTCTTCTCACATTAATACGTTATACAATACCTATAGCTTGAAACAAATTAATGATTTGAAATTATTAGTTTTGATAATTCAAAGCAAATTTTACATAATAGCTGTACACTTATGGTGAAGGAATAAGCATCCCTCACCGCATACTTGTTACAGGAATACTCAGTCGAGGTTTACGAGTGGTCCGGGACTAGCTGGGAGCCATATGTGGCAAACGATTTGCAGCTGCAGTTCTACATGATGAGCCCCTATGTGTTGAAGACACTATCAAACAATAAGAAGGTAAGATACATATTATGCAGCTGCAGCTGATATGTGACATTGTATGCTTCTGTTTTCAATGGAGCCAAACACATGATATGCTTTACTTGTAAATCATGATGGCAAACAGGCAACGTCTGCTCTTTTTTCCTATTTTGAAGTGTTAGTTGTTCAAATGTTTATAGTGGAAGCCCTTGTGGCACTGTGATGATGTTTTATGTGACATGGTCATGTTTAATTTCAAGAATGATTAGGTATAATTCTCATTCATTGGTTTACTTGAACTGGCAGGGTCTCTATCATACATCATTCAAAGTACCAGACGTGTATGGTGTTTTCCAGTTCAAGATTGAGTATCAGAGCCTTGGTTACACGAGCTTGTCTCTGTCAAAACAGGTGATGCTGTAATCTGCTCTATGATCTATCTGAAGTCACTCATCCCAAAGTTAATAATGACTTGCAACTCTGACTAGCTAACTCTTTCGCAGATTCCCGTAAGGCCATATAAGCATAATGAGTATGAAAGATTTATACCAGTAGCTTTCCCTTACTATGGAGCTTCATTTTCAACGGTATTATTCTGCATCTCATCTCTTGTTAAAGATGGTCTCATGTTAGTTAATATCATGATAATTTTGTCGTAGTGACTATTATCTCATATGCTTCCTTTTCTAAATCATTGCAGATGGCTGGATTTTTTATCTTTACTATTATCTACCTGTATCACAAGTAAATCCGCGGGATTGAACGGAAGGCTGTGGTCTTACATGAGGAATGCAGTTTTTGATGCCTACATGAGTCTCTGGTATAGGTACCTTTGTTGTGACATTTTAAGGTTTAACATTATATGGTTCGTTAGGGAGATACTCAGAAAGCTAGACAGACATTAGCAATTTTACTCGAAAACATTTGTAATTGATAATATTATTATCAATTAATGAAAGATGTTCCTGAAAGGGAAGTTTGTGTTAGGGGTTGGTTGAATGGTGGATGTGATATCCATTTAATGTAAGAATTTCAGTTAGAGGCAGCAACAGATAATTCAGGTGGAGCTACACTTGTTCTCCACTTTAGTATAATAAGCGAGTGGTCCTGAGCTGAGAAGGTGATAATGAAATGTGATCGTGATCCCACACCCGTACCAGTACCAGTACCAGTACCACTGCTGTTGTTGCTTATTTGGAAATCGGCAGTTAACTCCGCTTTTTAGCTACTTACTCCGTATTTGATTTATTTTTGGAAATCGACAACCAAATTAGGTGGTACGAATATGACGGTGTTACTGTTACAGATCGATCAATTCAATAGTTACCGGTTAGGTGGAGTTCTTACTTCTTACAATAGAAATTAGAGGACTCTCATTGTTCTTGTTCTTAGTATGCAACTATTGATTCGTTTCTTTTTGAAAATCATGGGAGTTATAAAGTGGAGGAATTATGGTTTGGCATGGATAGCGGGCCAACCACTAGTCCACTATTCCATTATATCCTCCTTCATTCAGTTGATAAAATGTCATTTTCCCACGAAAGTAAGCGAGTATGTCCCCATGGAAACACATTTATTACAGACAAACTAAAGAATTTGAACTGCCAAGAAACAACAATTTCAATGGAATCCATATTTTTATTTCTGAAAATGTAATGTAGACTTTAAAAGCTTTTACGAGTATAAAATGATAAACATGTTTATTTTCAAGTATGCTTAATTAACTCTATAATACTACACCGTAAGAAATTGTCCTCTTAAAACTTTAGATACACGAGATTTTATTACCTCTATGAAAGTATTTGTAATAAGTTCATACGGAATTTTACGAGCGTAAAAGATCTATGCAATATTCGTTAACAATTTCGTAAATTTTTCAAACCTCATTATCAAGTGAATTGTTAAAAATATATGACTTCTTCGAACCTCATTATGATGTTGCCCTTGTTTTTTTAGACTGAATCTTTGTCTGTAAATTACATACATGTCTCTAGAAACGCGAGATTAGGTATGAGTTACAATTGAGATTAGAGTCACATATGACGAACGATATTGGCCTAAGATCATCTTATTGGTAAAAAATCTTTCAAAATTGGACCAGGATCAATTAGGGTGACAGATGTATTTGAATATTATATCCCATTTTTGTATCTCAATTAGGTAGATTTTGTCTCACAATTTTTTTTTGGTTCAACAAATAACGCACTTAATCGTATTACAACAATTTTATTCTATGATACATCATCTATTATATATTACTCTCTCCGTTTGCATTTATTTTTTCACACTTGCCAATGCACGTCTTCTTTTGTCTATATGTTTAATTACGTATTTCTAAAAATTATAAAAATTTGATTTTTATAACGTACTCGATTAGACAATTTAAACAACATCCCACATGATTATATTTTATCTTATACGAAATATATTAAAAGTTACATTCACAATTTCACCCACTTATAAATAATTTTTTAAAAATAAATGCAAACAATCAAATAAAACGGAAAATAACTTTTTTCCGAGATTTACATCATTTTTTTTAAAGAAATGATTAAGGGGGATGTAGATAGGATTTGGATGAGTACACACTATAAAAATATCACAAGTGTACACTCATACTCCGTATTTCACACCAAATTGAGCAACAAACCAATGGAGATGTGATAACACAGAGTTGGATATTTCGGTGTTTTTCTTAAAAAAACCTGATTGCTCTCTAATTCTGGTGTTTTTTCCCCTTAATGTTACTCCCTCCAGTTCATAGAATTGTTCCGTTATTTATTAATATATGAGGTATATTTTATTTAAATAGGAGAACTCCAAAGAGTACGAGGAAGTAGTATCTACCTTGAAATGATCTTTGCTCCTTTTGTCTCGATAGTCATTGTCCTTTTATATTACTTGTGAGTAGAGACGGAAAGAGTAATAACAAGAGGCAATTGAGAGTCTACATTCAAACAACATTACCAAAAGTAATACTACTCCTAAAATCAGATTAGTGGAGATGCTAAAAGTCTATAACACACGATAAAAGTGTTATCTTCTTCTACTGTACAAAACTCCATCCATTTTGCTCATCTCTGTCTTCCTAAACCCATCCACTCCACTTCATTTTTCTCTTCATTTCACCATCAAATTTCTCACAATTCACACCTCAATTCATCAAAATTCATTCCTCTTTTACTCTTTTCCTAGAAATTGAATTTTTCCTACTATCATTTCATCTGTATCTTTTATAAAGGATTTTCTATCCTTTCCTACACAATCCCATCACATAACACTTCTGCACTTTGAAAAATGAGTAGCAGCAGTTGCAGTAGTATGAATGTAGGCACCTGGGTTCAAACAAACTTCTCAATTCCCAGATCCCTATCTTCAATTCCACCCTCTTTCTCCAAAAACTTCATCCCCAATCCCAATAACAATCATGTCAAAATCCCATTATCATTACCCACCTCTAGAATGCCCCAAATCAAAGCAATCCTAACCCACCATGAAACCCCAATCATAAACCCTAAAACCCAATTCAATTTCAAAGAATACATGGTGGAAAAGGCCAACAAGGTCAACCATGCTCTAGACATGGCCATTCCCGTGAAGCACCCTGCCGTCATCCACGAAGCCATGCGATACGCTTTACTCGCTGGCGGCAAGAGGGTCAGGCCGGTGCTCTGCATCGCCGCCTGCGAGCTCGTCGGCGGCGACGAAGGGGCGGCGATGGCGGCGGCCTGCGCGGTGGAGATGATTCACACCATGAGTCTTATCCACGATGATCTCCCGTGCATGGATAACGATGATCTCCGCCGTGGGAATCCGACGACTCATAAGGTGTACGGCGAGGATGTGGCGGTCTTGGCCGGGGATTCCCTCTTGTCCTTCGCGTTCGAGCATGTCGTCAAGTCTACGCCGCGGGAGGTTTCGCCTGCCAGGGTTGTTGCTGCTGTTGGTGAGCTCGCCTCCGCCGTTGGCGCCGAGGGGCTCGTCGCCGGCCAGGTGGCTCCCTCCTCTCACTTAAATATTACTCGTATCTTTTAGATACGCTTTTATTTTTGAATCATTAACGTATAATATGAGTGGGTGGGCAGTCTCGTGATGGGTGAACACACGTTAGAAAAATGTTTTAAAACTCGAGATATTTTCTCACTTTACTCTTGATTATTTCATTTTCTCAGTGTGACGAGTCATAATTCTTGGCTACGACTTTGATAACCGTAAAAAAAATCAATAAACTTGTAAACGAGATTTTTTATCAGTCAAAGTTTATTACGAGTTTAAAAAATAATGATTTGACCGTGTATTCACTCGCTGACTTTGTATGGTATTGTGTTGTGTAATAGGTGGTGGACATTCACTCTGAAGGGGTTGAAGGGATAGGACTGAAGGACCTAGAGTATATTCATATCCATAAGACGGCGAGGTTGCTGGAGGCGGCGGCGGTTTTGGGTGCGTTGATGGGGGGAGGCACAGATGAGGAGGTGGAGAGACTGCGGCGGTTTGCAAGAGGAATCGGGTTGTTGTTTCAGGTGGTGGATGATATTTTGGACGTGACAAAGTCATCGGAAGAATTGGGGAAAACGGCAGGGAAAGATTTGGTGGCGGATAAGGTGACATTTCCAAAACTAATGGGGATCGAGAAGTCTAGAGAGTATGCAGAGAGATTGAACAAGGAGGCTAGAGAAGAACTAGTTGGGTTTGATGCCGATAAGGCGATACCCTTGATTGCACTTGCTGACTACATTGGTTATAGACAGAATTAAAACATGAACCTGAATCAAACATTTTGAATTGGTGAGACTGGAGTAGTGAGTTGGTTTAGGGTGGTAGTAATAATATGAATGCAAAGTGTAATACAGGAAAGACAGTGAAATACTGAAATACAGTAATTTAATTTTACTGAGGAATGCAGCAAGAGTAGTAGAGTAGTCTGTATTCCGTACTGATGTTTGCACTGAAATACTGCAATTTTTAACGGAATGCACGTTTAATCGCATAATAATAAATGGAGGAGGTAATAAAACATGAGACTACGAGAGTAAAAGCGTAAAAGACCTATGGCGCCAGCACAGTACCACTTACAAGGCTAAAAAATTGGGTACAAGGTTCCATCGCAATAAACTCAAACCATCTGAAATCTTTGCTAGCCAAAGGTCCTTTAATCAACCAGTTAACTCTGCTGCAAACTTTCTCCTTGATCTGATTCAGAAACCGATGAGGATGCATAAGTAGTCCTTGTAGTGTGCTTCGATTTCTTTGATTCCAAATGTGTACGTATATAGCGACATTAAACGCAGCTCTAATGACATTTCTTTGAAGCTTAATTCTCCCAACTTTCAGCAACTGTAGCCCTCCAACTAAACCCTGCAAGATGACCTTTCTGTAACCACATGATGATAAGAACAAGCTAAGTGGTTTTTGATTTCAGGGGATTGCCAGTGCCCAGTGACCCCATACCGCAGCAATCATCTGTCCCTATAACCAACAAAATAATCAACTGGTGCTTGGGAGAAGCTCGATCAGTTACATACACCATACATGCCTCATCCACGGGACTTTTCTCCCTTTAGTTCTCATCAAATCAACCGAAGCCTCTCTGGGACCATGTCTCAGGTTCGAATCCCCCTCTCCTATATTGTAATGCGACTAAGTGCGCTCTTCGTTGAACAAAAAAAAAAAAAAAAAATCAAATCATACCCTCTCTGCAATGTCAGTGTAGTTAATCCATGTCTTGCACACCTTTTTTTTTTAAATCCATTTCTGATCTATTCGAGTGTTTACTTCTTATATTATTTGTTCAAATTATTTTAAATAAGTGAGAGGGAGACAATGGCTATTTTGTCTGGATTGGAAGGAATTGGGGTTGGGTCTAAAGGATTTATCAAGAATGGGTTGACCTCGGGTTTGTTCCTAGCCACACTAGCTAGACTAGCAAATGACCATTTTCCGCCAAGTTGTTAAACGATTGAGTGACTTTAGGGTTGAAAAGTAGCGTGTTGTGTTTTAATAAGTACGGAGTGATAGTAAGTCGTGCACCTGAGCTGAATCGACAGTGTTGGCACGAAGAGGCATTATGATTTAAGTAATTGTTGTATGGAGTACGTGATATATTAGAAGACAAAGTGACTAAAGTTAAACTGTGATCGTTTTTTAACTTAAAAAGTCCCTTTCAAATCTAAAGTGATTACTATCTAACTTAAACAATTATTCCCTCTATCCCACTATGTCTATATTCATCACAATAACACTTGCGAGTGCTGTTTTTCGTCGTCGGCATTTCAGCCACGTCGTCGGCGTTTTTTAATGCTGAAAGACGATCTTGCCCTTGGCTTTTTTAGATTACTTAACTAATATTATGAAGTTAGATTAGTTAGATTAGGTAATGAAACTCGTTAACAAAGCGGTTTTAAAATTTTCAAACCGTTCCGTCCACTCCATTGTCTTTGTCTTTTTTTACTTTTATTATAACTTGTGTTAGATGTGTTAGTTTAGTTAAAACTTGTGTGAGATGTGTTAGTTTAGTTAAAAATATCGCATTTTGTTGTGTAGCATGTCGTTTATGTGTTGGATTTGTTGTGAAAATCGATGTCGAATGTTGGTATGGGCGAATGTAGGTAGACGGAATGGAAAAGCCAGAAATATGCGTCTGAGTGGCCTCCTAGACGCATGAATTTCGCGTCGAGGAGGTCCCCTAGACGCGAAATTCATGCGTCTGAGTGGTCTCCTAGACGCGAAATTCATGCGTCTAGGGGACCCCCCAGACGCATGAATTTCGCGTCTAGGGGACCTCCTCGACGCGAAATTCATGCGTCTGGGGGGTCCCCTAGACGCGAAATTCATGCGTCTGGGGGGTCCCCTAGACGCATGAATTTCGTGTCTAGGAGGCCTCTCATACGCATGAATTTCGCGTCTAGGAGGTCCCCTAGACGCGAAATTCATGCGTCTGGGGGTCCCCTAGACGCGAAATTCATGCGTCTAGGTCTGTTTCCAGACCCAGTTCGCGAAAAATCGAGCCCCATTTCGATTATAATTAATATTAGATTGATAGTTTAGGTTCCTCATAGCTAATTTGTGTGTGATATATACCCTAATTGAGTAGTTATTGTTTTCTATATTCGATTTTGGTATCAATTTGGCTGATGGTGGGATCGATTTCTGCGAAATATAAATTTCCTAAACATATTCCCGGGATACATTGAGACACGTGTCTCGGAGACCGTTCAATAGTCCAAAAACCGACATTTCAAATTAGTCGGGAATATATTTGTTACTTTAGTTAAGAAACTTAATTAAATTCATTAGAATATATTACATAAGGGTAAAAGAGTTACATTGAGACACGTGCCTCAAAAACCGTTCAAGAGTACAAAAAAACGTAATTTTAATTTACTCAGAAATATTAATTACATTAATTAACAAACTTAATTAATATTAATAATCATAATTAGAGGAAGGGTAAAAGAGTAAATTCACGTATAAAACGCCGACGACGTGGCTGAAATGTCGACGACGAAATGTAGTAGGGAACACTTGCCCAGTTGTCCTTGTCTCTTTGTGACGAAGGGAACACATTTTACTATAAATTATTGTACAGTACAATGGTTGTATAATAATCCGTATAATTAGGAATATGAGTTATATTTGCAGCAAAGGATTAACGGTAATAGAGTGCTACATCCTCACAAGTTTGATAGTGATATGTAGGTTGAGTCAAATGTGTAATGAGCGGAAATATCAAGGATTGTTCTTGAGGGAAGAAACATGAGCTAAACGCCGAAAATACCTCCCTAACCAACCAACCACTACCCAATTACAATATTCATCTCAGTATCTCTGTATTTTTGTTGGTGTGGTGACCAAGTAACCACCTTACTCCATTCATATACATACGACTACACACTACTCATTTAAGTTTATAACGATTGGGACGACTTTTTGTTCTTTTGAATGGACTCCGAGTCTAGTCACAATAACTTGTTGTTTATATTATTTCATTATTGGATTGGTTCTTAATTTATAAGGTTGATGGAGTGTTTTACTTTATATTCCTAATTTTTTTTTGTCATGATATAGTGTATTGATATACCTTTCTTTGTCAAAATAAATTCGATCTCCAATAACTCATGGACACGAGGTTCAAAAAGAACGATTTCATTTTCCAAATTCAGTGTCTTTACGAGATCTTGATTTTTGATGGAAAAAAATACGTACTCCATAGTAGTCACTCTAGAAACTTGCAATAAGATTTATGTTTGGTCGAACGTTTTTAACCAAATATGGAGTAAAATTTTATGGATGACGATAATTTTTCGCGAGCTCCTAAAGTGATAATTTTTATTTTCCAAATAAATCGTTTGTAAGAAATATTCTGTTAAAAATGAAGTCACCCTTTTTGGATAGGTCTCCTGAAAGACGGTCTCTCATTAACTTTACTGAGAGACTAAGTACAAATGGAAGTAACAGTGATACCAAACCTAATAGAAGTAGTTATGATTAACGTAAAAAAGTATACAAATATAAAGAGGGTACGGTTGTTATAAAAACAGGTACAAAATAAAGTTTTCATTTAAGGGTACGAATATGACATAGAGTGGTACTGAAGAGTGGTCTCTCAATAAGTTATTGAGAGACCGTCTCTCCCAAGAATTTGTGTTTTGGATATCGTGTCTATGTCTTATTGTAAATCAAAGCTATTTCAACAAAAACAAGTTATACCATTGAAAAATCGTACGACAAAAATGTATAATAATCCCAGTATTTTATCACAAAAACTTTGTAAAGACGGTCTCTCACTACTATGTTATTGGGATGACGCTTTTTGTGTACATGTTTATGTGTTGTTGCCGGTTGGTACCTTACTACTCTTAGATTTTAATCTTTCATTTTGTACTTGTTTTTATAACAAGCTTACATTTTTTTGTTATAGATTGTAATAGTTTGTTTTATTACATTCTTTTATCTTAAACATAAATATTGTTACATCAATTTGTAATTGATCTCCTAACAATTTGAATGAACCGTATCTTATTTTATTGGAGTTAGTTATTCATCTCAAAGGTTTACCCAATCATCATATTCCGTATACACTAACTTATTTTTCTCCTCATATTTCACACCTCTCAAGTCTCGTGTCTCGACTTAATAGCGTTCAGAAGAAAAGGCTAAACCCTATCTTTTCTAATTCATCTCGGAATACCTCACCCCCGTCAGCGACCATCGCCGCCCCTCCCCACCAGCCGCACCATGCTTCCCTTACCCCTCCGGCCACGGCGCACTCCCCTCTCCCCTCCAGCCACGATCTAAGCCCACCCCTCCCGTCGTTGATGCCCTTTGCAGCTGTCCCCGCCCCTTGTCGTTCCCTCTTATTTGACACCTCCGACCATCGAATCTTCCCCATCCCATCCCGCGCCCCGACCCTAAGCCCGAAACCACCACCATTCCCCCATTATTATTATTATTATTATTATTATTATTATTTTTTATTTTTTTTTTATATCCAACTCAACTTTTATCATCATCGTCACTTTAATAATTATTAATTACTCGTACATAATTATTTTAATTTTATTTAGAGTTTTTTGTCAAAAGGCACCTAACATTTACGCCTTTTGTAAAAAAGCACCTAAAGTTATTTTTTTTGCCCAAAAGCACCTTACACTTACATTTCTTTGTTAAAAGACACCAAACATCAACTTTCGTCAAAAAACCGTCAATATTGACGGTTTCCATCCTTTAATCTTCTTCCATCCACCCTTAATCAACCTTCATTCCTTAATCAAACTCAAGCAACCCTCTTTCTTTTATTCAACCATCTTCCCTTAATCAAACCCAATCAATCATTTTCCTTAATTCAACATTCATTTCTAGTTACTCTTTATTTGCATACATCTCAATTATCAATCCCCATTACTTAAGTGCCGTCAAGTTTTCGCTCAATCGGTGAGTTTTTAATTATAGCTCTTCATTCTAAGAACAAATTAAATTTTTGAATTCAATTTTCATTTTTATGTTATTTAGCCTTAATTTTGAGTATAATTTTAGGGTATGTGTATGTGTTAGAGTTTATTAGATAAATTTTTGAGTTAATACTGAATTGAATGAAGTTTCTGTTGTAAGAAATTAAGAACACTAATTTTTGTGTTTAAATTTGTGAGTTTGAGTAATCATATGTTTTATTCATTTTTTGTATTTGTCAATTCATTTTTGGTTTAGTAATCATTTGTATTTCATTTTTTACGTGTATCATATAAGACGAATACTTAAAGATGACATGTTAATTGAGAATATGCTGCAAAAGTGGAAAAAAAAACGTGGTTCAATTAAGGGGAGAGTAAAAGAGGTTTTGAATAGAAATTAAGTTTTTTTTGGAGGAAAAATTGAGTATTGTGGAAAAATAAAGAGAATGAGAAAAAGAGATAATAAGGTAATGCAAAGGAAGAGGGAATGAAGATGTTGATTGAGTTTGGTTAAGGGATGAGTGTTATTAAGGGTTGATGGAAGAAGATTAGGATGAAAACCGTCAATATTTACATTTTTTTGACGGAAGTTGGTGTTTGGTGCCTTTTAACAAAGAAATGTAAATTTAAGGTGCTTTTGGGCAAAAAAATAACTTTAGGTGTCTTTTTTACAAAAGGCCTAAATATTATGTGCCTTTTGACAAAAAAACTCTTTTATTTATAATAAAAACTTCCTATGTTCCAATATTTGTTTAACATTATTTTTGGCACAAAGATTGAGGAGGAAGGACAAAATCATTTCTTGGCTTTGTTATTGGTTGACATGTGAATCAAAGAGAAGAACAGTTGTCAAATTACTCATAAATAATATTTTCGAAATAGAAAGGTAAACAAATGACACAAATATCATAAAATAAAATATGTAAATAAATGATCGGACGAAGGAAGGATAAAGATGAAAAAATTATTAAATATTATTATTGATGGGGGTCGGTAATCTGCACCGGGCCGCCTGCCAGGCAGGCCCAAGATGACCCGACCCGAAGGAACAGGGAACCTGCCCAGCAGGGTGCCAGGGTAAATCACCAAGGACCCCAAAGGGGTAACTTCAAGCAATCGCCTGACCAGCTAGGCGATGCGGTCCACTGAGCAGGGCCTTCGAAGCCCCCTGACCACCTGTCTCCAGGGGACTTCTTCCCCGGGCAGGGCCTGGGGTTACCAGGGGCCCCTCCGTCATTATGCCTAAAGTAAGGGAGAATGAGTGGACAAAATCGACCCACGTGTCGCTTTGTCATCCACCCATTCTCCCGCTCTTTTCCCTCTCTTCTCTCTCTCTTGGAGGAAGGTATAAATACTTTCCTTCCTCCCACTCTCAAATGGTTGGATTTTCTCTCTCTAGACTCTTACTCTAAAAACGCCACCTACCTCCTCACGAACTAGGTTCGTTAAGGCATTAACGGACTGACTTAGGCATCGGAGAGGGTTTCCTCGGACAACCTCCGAGGCCTTGTGCGCTTTGTGTGCAAGGAACATGCTCAATCCGCCGGGAAGGTCCGACCCAAGGAGTAAGAGGAAGGAGAGGATCGTGAGATCAATCGAGCAACGTTCAGACATCAAAGACCCGGATTCGAAGTCGGGTTAATCGATTCCGATACCGGAACAATTTTGCGCCGTCTGTGGGGAAGAGTACGGTTGTACCCACAAAATTACCCACAAAATCAACCATTCTCAAATACAAAATTAGCCAATTATAACAAAACATGCCTGAAATCGTTGACGCCAGCTCAGGGGCGGGCCCAACAGTTCCACCAACGGCCCCTCTGTACGGCATGCCGTTCCCAGAGAAGACGCCCGCTGCCACAATCCCAGGAGTAGGGCGGGCAAGCTTCCGCGGAGCGCCCGGTAAGGATGTCGCTGTTACAGCTGGGCAGGGGCACATTCGAGGCAGCCCCTCAACCTCACCCCCGCTCAGATGGCGCAGACGGCGGCCTTCTTCTCGGCGATGCTTAACCAGGAATTTACTCCGGAGGATCTGGTAGGCAGGGTCGCCACGACCCCCAGGCAGCTCCACTTCGAAAGTGGGGAAGGGGCTGGGGGCTCAAAGCGGACCGCCGTCAGAAAAATCCAACGGAAGGCGAAGAAAACAGCGCAAGTGTATGCTCAGGTGCAGAGGCACATTACGGCCGGCAACCAGGAACCGCCTGCTCAACAGGCGTTCTCCTTACACACAACAGAGTCCACCGCTGCTCGTGAAAAAAGGGGTTTATCCCAGGACCTTCAGAACCGGATGAGGCACAGAGAGCCTGCATCCAAGCGCCTAGGAGAGAGACAGGGCGACGTCTTCTCCAGGCTGACGCCGGTAGCAGACTCGCAAGCAGCACCGGGCTTGTCCAGAAGCCTCCAGTCAAGGCTTAATCAGGGGCAGCCCGTTGGGGCGAAGCATCGTCAGGGGGACAATCTTGAGCCAGCTCAGAAGAAGCGCCCACGACACCACTCCCCTGATAGATGGGACGACGAGGCGATTAGCAGACAACCGCCCCGACACCGTTCCCCTGGTAGTCGGAAACCGACCCCCGACAGATGGGGGGATCACGGTTACCACTCCACGGGGAGTAGGTCGAAGATGGCAGGAAGGCCTACAAAAACCTCTCTTCATCCAGAGGTACAGGGGTACCCAATCCCCAAAATTAAGATGCCCTCTGTTAAATTCGACGACACGACTGACCCGGAAGACCACTTAGCTGCGTACGAGAGTCATATGGGCATGTACGATGCCGACGACGCAGTCTGGTGCAAGATCTTTCCAACCACCCTGGTGGGCCTGGCCCAGGGTTGGTTTAGAGACTTGCCGCAGGGATCTATCAGTTTTTTCATCGAATTGGCAGAGGCCTTCCTAGATCAATATGTTGGGAACAAGAGGCGTCGTTTTACTCGGTTCGACCTAATGACCCTTAGGTAGAGGAAGGGCGAGACTGTCAGGGAATACCTGAAGAGGTTTGACTTGTCCTTCCAGCAAGTCAAAGAGATAGACGATGCGACAGGAACATACGCGCTAACTAACTCCCTGCTCCCGGAGAGATGAAAAACCAGATGATCAGAGCCCAGCCAGAAACTCTGGCCAAGGCTAGGAAGATCGCAGTAGGGTTTATGCTGCAGGAAGAGTTCCACAGCCTGCCGGATACCCCCGGAGGCCCTACCAGGCAGCAGGGGGGACCGCAGGGTGGACGCGGCAGGAATGAGGCAGGGAAACAGAGAGTCGAGGAAGGGGACACCCCTAAAAAAGAACGCACAGTTTACCAGCCTAGATTCGACAGCTATACAGCCCTCAACAAGTCCAGGGTAGAGATTTTCGAACTAGAGAAGGAAACTGCCAAGTGGAACCGTCCAAACAAACCACGCAGCCCAAAAGGGGACCCCAAGAAGTTCTGTACATTTCATGATTGCGTAGGCCACACCACCGAGGAGTGCCGTCACCTGAAGGATGAGATCGAGAAGCTCATCAGGAATGGCTGGCTGGGCAACTACGCAGCAAGGAATAAAACTCAGAAGGAAACACTGGAAAAACCTGAAGGCTCGGCGCAGAACCGCCTGATAATCCATGTGATATCAGGGGATGCAGAGGGCCAAACTAGCAGAAGAGGCCAGAAGAGGCATATTCGTGAGCTACGAAATCAGATCTGTTATGCTGAAAGGGTAGGGAGTCCAAAGGGCATGACGCTGAGCATCACCCCTGAGGATGTAGGGCGGGTGGTGTACCCCCACAGTGACCCATTGGTTCTGTCCTTGGAAATCAGTAACCACATCGTAAGGAGATGTATGGTGGATACCGGAGCTTACACGAACCTGCTTTACAGGGACGCCTTCGAGAAAATGGGACTGGAAAGAAGACACTTGAAACCTGCCCCTGGATCACTGCATGGATTCAGCGGGGCAGGCGTGCTCCTAATGGGGATTATAGACTTGCCAGTAACATTCGGAGAAGGGTCCCTTGCCAGGAATGTCAGGGCATCGTTCGTCGTGGTAGATGCGAAATCAGCATACAACGCCTTAATTGGTAGAGCCACCCTAGACGAAATTGAAGCCGCAATATCAATCCGAGCCCTAACAGTAGCCTACGTAACAGACTTTGGCCTGGAAGGAAAGATCCACGGGGACCAAGAGTCTTCCAGGCACTGTTACTCGGTGGCTTTGCAGACTCATGAGACAAAAAGGAAAGGAAAGATGAAAGCTGATAGATGTCGACGGGATAATTAATGCTTCGATTTATTATATTTGGAATCAAAGGAATAGATGTCGACTAGAGGGGAGCATAAGCCGGCCTGAAGCAGTTGGGAAAATGATCAAGAAAGAGATGAGTTGTTACTTCCGTGGCCTCGATAAGGGCAAATTGAACAATAAAGATGTTAGCTACGTGAATCGGCTTATAGACCATTGTACATGATACGTTGTACTCGATTTTTTTATTAATATTACTTACACTTTAACAAAAAAAAAAAAACTGATAGCTCCCCCAGCAGGGAGCTGAGGGACAGATTCCAGCCAGCCAGCAGGCAGCTGACCACCTCAAACCTGGGGGGGGGGGGGAAAGCATGCTGGTAGATCTAGAGCCGGGCAGGCAGGTCCTTGTAGGGGCTGACCTGGAAGAATCCTACCGCGCAGAACTCATCAGGGTCCTTAAAGACAACAAAGACATTTTTACATACTCAGCGGATGAAATGTCGGGAGTCGACCCGGCTTACATCGTTCACAAGCTGAACGTGAGCCCGGAGGCTCGCCCTGTAAAGCAGAAGAAGAGGAATATGTCTGCAGAAAAGGACTTGGCTATAAAAGAAGAAATAGAGAAACTTTTGAAGGCAGACTTCATAGAGATCTGCGACTACCCTGAATGGCTGGCGAATGTCGTAATGGTTAAGAAGTCGTCAGGTGCATGGACTTCACAAACCTGAACAAAGCCTGCCGAAAAGACTGCTACCCCCTTCCAAGAATAGACCAGCTAGTAGACGCCACTAGTGGGTACTCTATGCTGAGTTTTCTGGATGCTTTTTCAGGGTACCATCAGGTATATCTTTGGCAACCCGACAGGGTAAAGTGTGCCTTCATCACCAGCTCCGGCACTTATATGTATAAAATGATGCCATTCAGACTGAAGAACGCAGGCGCCACCTACCAGAGGCTAGTCGACAAAGTCTTTGAAAAACAGAAAGGGAGAAATCTAGAAGCTTATGTCGACGACGCTATTGTGAAGAGTAAGAGAGACAATGAACACCTGGTGGATTTTCAGGAGACTTTAATTTCTCATCCCTGCGGGCTTACAAGATGAAGCTCAATCCGAAAAAATGCACGTTCAGAGTCCGGTTTGGAAAATTCCTAGGTTTTCTAGTTAGCTCCAGGGGGATAGACGCCAACCCTGAAAAGGTTCAGGCTGTCTTGGATCTCCCTGAGCCTAAAACCATAAGGGACATCCAACGGTTGACAGGCAGAATGGCTGCCATGGCACGTTTCATTGCCAGGTCGGCGGACAAGTCAACCCCCTTCTTTAAGGTGCTAAAAGGTAACAAACAGTTCAAGTGGGATGACGAACAGAAGGAGGCTTTTGAACAGCTGAAGGAACATTTGAAGAAGCTACCTACCCTGGCAAGGCCAGTGGCAGGGGAGAAACTCTTTCTCTACATCGCCGTAAAATATACCACGGTAAGTGCAGTGATATTAAGGGAGGAGGCGAATTCCCAGCAGCCTATCTACTTTGTGAGTCATGCCCTGGGGGCAACAGAAAGAAATTACCCGGTGGTCAAGAAAGCCGCCTATGCAGTCGTCATCGTCGCCCGGAAGCTCAGGCCATACTTTGACGCGCATCCTGTTGTAGTTTTGACTGACCAACCCCTGGAAAAAGTCTTAGAAAAATTTGAAAAATCTGGAAGGCTGCTAAAATGGGCAATCGAGCTAAGTGGCTTGGGAATAACATATCAATCCAGGACCGCCATCAAGGCTCAAGCTCTGGCGGATTTTCTGGCTGAATGTTCCCACTCAGAAGAGGATGACCCCCCTGCCGGAGAATGGGTGGTATACACTGATGGGTCCTCAACAGCCAACGGTGCGGGGGCAGACGTCGTACTAACCAGCCCCGAGGGAGTGGACTTTGAGCATGCACTCAGGTTCACTTTCCCTGCATCAAACAACGAGGCGGAATATGAGGCTGTACTCACAGGGATTAGTTTGGCTAGAGCGGCAGGCGCAGAACGGATAGTATTAGCAACTGACTCCCAGCTCATTGCCAACCAAATTAATGGGGCATATGAAGCAAGGGACCAAGCCATGGCTGCATACTTGGAGAGGGTGAAGCAGGAACTGTCAAGCTTAAAATCTTACGAAGTCAGGCAAATTCCCCGATCCCAGAATAACCGGGCAGACGTCCTGTCAAAACTGGCTAGCTCCAGCCTGCAGGATATAAGGAGATTGGTTTGGATGGATGTTGTTCAGGAGAAATCCACTACTACCTGTCAGTCAGTCAATGCAATCGAGGAAGCAGAGCCTGAAGATTGGATGACCCCAATCACTCAATACAAGAGATATGGGGTCCTCCCGTCTGACCCTGCACAAAAGAGGAGAATGCCTGCAAAAGCAGCATGGTTTATACTGATCGATGGAGAGTTATACAAGAAGTCCTTCTCCTCACCCCTGCTCAGATGCCTAGGGGCAAGGCAGGCCGCTGAGGTTTTGGATGATATCCACTCGGGGATCTGTGGGCATCATATTGGAGGAAGGTCGCTAGCCCACAAAGCCCTGAGGGCAGGCTACTATTGGCCTACCATGTTGGCAGACGCAATGGACCTGACCCAAAAATGCCGGAAATGTCAGCTATTCGCCCCTTCAATCCACGCCCCTGCCCAGGAACTCGGGCCAATATTATCTCCCATCCCCTTCGCCCAGTGGGGGATGGACATATTAGGTCCCTTCGCCGTGGCAACTGGGGGCAGGAAATTTCTAATTGTGGGGATTGATTACTTCACCAAATGGGTTGAGGCTGAAGCAGTTCCGAATATCACTGAGCCTGCGGTCAGGAAGGTAATTTGGAGGAACATCATCACCAGATTCGGTTTACCAAAAATGTTGGTGTTTGATCATGGGAGGCAGTTTGATAATGACCCTCTGAGAGTCTGGTTGGAAGGCCACGGCATTACAGTCGCCTATTCTGCCGTCTGCCATCCCCAAACCAACGGGCAGGCATAAGCCGCCAACAAGCAAATATTAAATGGACTTAAGAAAATGGTGGATGAGCTCAAAGGATGATGGGCAGATGAGTTGCCAAGCATCCTCTGGTCCATTAGAACGACAAGAAAAGAGTCTACAGGACAAACACCCTTTGGCTTGGTATACGGAGCAGAAGCTTTGTTACCTATCGAAGTACGGATCCCTACCTTGCGATCTCAGTAATATGACAGGGCTGACAATGAGGTGGCAATGACTGAAGCACTAGACCTAGTCAGCGAGGTCAGGGAGGAAGCCAACATCAACATCGCCGCCTACCAGCAAAGGATGAGAAAGGCGTATAACAGGAGAGTAAACGAAAGAAGCTTTCAAGTGTGAGATCTGGTTTTAAGGAAAACTCAGGCAGTAGGAAAATCACGAGAACATGGGAAGTTGAGTGCTAAATGGGAAGGCCCGTATGTGGTAACCCAGATTAAAGGGCCAGACACCTACAAAATCGCTAATCTAGAGGGTCAGGAGTTAGCCGCCCACTGGAATGCGGACACCTTAAGAAAGTACTATGTCTAGGCACTAGATAAAGACTAGGTAATCTTTTTTGCTTTCAGAAAAAGTTGGCGGAAGATGATCAGAGCAAAATGTCGACGGCTCCGACCACACATGTTAAAAGTTCATTTTTAAGAAATGAAAAGATGCCCATAATTTATACTCGTTGCCTGTTCAAAATTGAATTTCACACACAAACGAGCAGGGGGCAATAGGGGGAGGCCCCATGTTGCCAAAACCAGGAAAAATGAACCCCCCAACAAAATCCCTAAGTCCTCCTGCCTGCCTCTGGGTAAGCAGGGGGCAGGCCCCCTGGACTTCGGACAGAAGCCAGGGTCAGGCCAGACCCCATGCGCCAAATGAACAAGGACTGGGGGCATCCCCCAACCTTGTATAAAAAATTAACTAAGCCCTAGAGGCAGGCAGGGGGCAGGCCCCCTGGACTTCGGACAGAAGCCTGGGTCAGGCCAGGCCCCATGCGCCAAATGAACAAGGACTGGAAACACCCCCCAACCTTGTATAAAAATTAACTAAGTCCTCCTGCCTGCCTCTGGGCAAGCAGGGGGCAGACCCATTGGATTTCAACCAGAAACCAGAACCAGATTCAACTTTGAAAGGAAAATCAAATAGATGCATATATGAACAAACAGAGAAGATCTTTACAGAAAGAGCAGTAGAAATCCACGAATAAAAAAGTTTAAAACGTTACATCAGATAAGGCAGCCAGCCACAACAGGGCTCGGCGCGCAAAAAAGAATTAAAACGTCGGCTCGGAGGACAACTGCCTTGCATGTTAGGCAGGAGGGGCACCTGCGTCAGGGCCAGCAGCTTCCTCAGGCGATCTGCACACCCGGGCCTCGTCCTTAGCGGCATAAAGAGCTCGAAAGGCCTCCTCGTTAAAATCAGGGAAAATCTCCCTGATGACCTCCATTACCAGCACTAAGGAGGAGTTAGCACCACTTTCAAAACCTTTCTCCACCTCAGCTTCGGCCTCCTGGATTATCTCATCTTTTTCCTTCTGCCACTCCTCGGCCTTCACCGTCAAATCACTACGAGCCGTCTGAAGATCTGGATCAGCCTTAGAAAGACGCTCCTCTAAATCGGCAGCTTTTCTCTTGACAGGCTCCAGCTCAGCCAACGTTTTCCTGGCATGCTCTAGCTCCACAGCAATCTGCTTGGACTTCTTCAGCTCCTCTTCCAGGCGAGACACCTCCCTAACTGCCCTCTCACCCTGAGATTTGCAGAGGACCGTCTGATCTTTAGCTTCCTCCAGCTCACCCTCCTTCTTCGCCAATTGATCCTTCAGGCTGGCGATGAGTGTGACGTTCCTCTCAACCGTGGCCAGGCGGTCAGAAGGGGGGGGAAGTGACCAACTCTTCATCACTCAAGCGGCTAAGGGCCGCCAGTTCGGCAGAGGCCTGAATGACCTGGGAGGTGCGCTGAATATACTGGGTCACTTGGTTGGTGGCAGAGGTCACGGTCTTGATAAGATGGTCCGCCAAGACGGCCCCTGAATCAAAGAGCAGGGCAGAAACATCCAGGCTATCACCAGCAGTGTAATGAAACTCAGTATTCTCCTCTGAAAAGAGGGTGCCTGGGACGTCTCGGGCAGGACGCTTCGGGTCAGGCGTGTCCGCCTCCAGATCTACCACATGCTCAGCATTTGAGGGCTCTCTGTTTCTTTCCTAATCAGCTCCTGAGGGGTGCTTTCCCCAGTCTCCTCAGAACCGGCAAGCTGCGGCCCCATGGGAGTGTGAGTTCCTGCGGGGGAGCTTCCCTGCTGGCCAGTGGGAGGAGGGGTGGCCTCAGAGGCGACCGCTTTTTCCACGTCAGGGGAAAGGGGAGCCGTCGGCTTCGCAGACGTAAATCTAGGAGGGGGAGGAAGTCTTGTCCTACTAGCTGAGAGACCTTTTAAATACTTCATCAAGTTCTTCTCACCTTTCTTAAAATTGGGAGGAAGGAAAGGGCGCCTATGAACAATGACAAATTCGTCGTCTAGGCCCAGATGCCTCGCCTCCTTCCTTGACCAGGTACAAGTAGCGAGGTCTGCAAGACAAAAGAATGAACAGTTAGAAAACCCTTAAAAGGGGACAAGAGAGATAAAGAAAACCAGTGGCGCCCCTGAACTACCTCTATCCAGGCCAGGGTTCAAGCCCACTCGGGTCAGAAATCTATCAGTGGTGATAAGCTCCGCGTGGGGAAGCCAGAAACTAGGGCCATGAACGCCTGATTTGTCCGTATGAGCAGCAAATTTCTCCACCAGGTCCTTGTCCTTTTGGCCCAGTTTCACCTCAAGAGCCTTTCCCCCAACGCCAGGATGGTACTCCTGGCGAGTCTCCAGCCTGGTATGGACATGATTCCTAAAATGTCGAGGAATCTTCCATCTAGTGGCACTATGTACATACAGGAAGTTGTTCTTCCAGTCCTTCAGGCTATCCATAGCTGGCCACACCAGGGTATGACCTTTCTGCCTCTAGATAGACCAATATCCAGGGGAACCTTCACTCCCAGAAGCCACCATTTGCAGGCCAGCCATAAACCGTAGAGCATCAATAGAAGGCCCGTCGCCATGAAATAAAAAAGTCCAAGTATACGCTACCAGGGACCTAACTGCCATGGCGGTCAGTTGAGCTACGGCCACGTTCATCCGCCTGAAAGTCTCTTCCAGGAAAGGGTGCAGGGGGAAACGGAGACCGAACTCTAAACATTTGTGGTAAACGGCTATGCAGCCGTCGGGGGGGCAACACACAGTATCTCTCTCCCCTGGGACAACAATTGTGTATCCCTCTCCGAAATTATAAAACCGCTCAATCGCGGCAGCCGCATTCTTGGCCAAAGTTAAATCCCTGTTTTTGGGTTCTGGGTAAGTCCCCAAGGGAATATGGTACTTAGCCTTGTCTAGATAATATACCCCCCCCCCCCTTTTCTCTGGGAATGAGGGGACCAGAAGTCCTAGAAGGGTCAATCTCCAGTGCCTCGTTGTCCGAGTCAACGACATCGAAGGGGACCGGGTCAGGGGAATTGCCACCTCCACTATCCTCCGAATGCTCTTCCTCGATCATTCGGAGGACAGCTCCCCCTGAGGAAGAGGCAAGGTTCTCTCTATTTTCCTCCCTATCCCCCATCCTTTCACTTGACGGGTCGGTGAAGGGAAGGATACGGGCACGTGTTCTAGACATGGTGATGGAGGAAGAAGAAAAAGCGAAGAACCGAAAAAAGAAAGCAAGAACTTGGGAGTAGAAATCTAACCTAAAATTGACTGCTGATTGGATGAAAACTTGAGAAAGAAAGCCCAGAAAAGTTTCCCGGAGATGTGAAAGTATGAGGAAGGCTCGAGATTTCTTTTCGAAAATTTGTAAAAAGAGGAAGTGAGGATGCTAGATCGCTTTTATAAGAGGGAGAGGGGGCAGACGAAAGGTCGCCAACCCTAAGGAATCTGCCCAAGGCCCACTCCCCACGTGTCGCGTTCTCGGAAGCCAACCACTTGTGGCTTCCCAAGAAGAGCCTCGAAAAAATAACAAGTCAGAGGAACCAACATCCCATGACGTCATTCGAAAAAAAAAAAAAAAGTGGCACACATAAACAAACTACCTGATCTTTCATTAATCGGAAAAGAGCCCGAAAATGGACAAGTTACATTCTACACATGGCAAGTAGAAAATACAAAAGGAGCCTAATTTTCTGGCTCAATGCGCCTGCAACCTGTAGGCAGGCCTAGTCATCATCTAAACCCGGGGAGTAATCCCCAGGGCTGCCCTGGCCTCCTGTGTCAGACCCCCAATCCCAGTCATTGGAGTCCTTGAAAGGGTCGTCAGGGAGTCCATCCTCATCTCTGTCAGAAGAATAGCTCAGACCTTCACTCTCTCCAGAATCGTGGCTGCTGACGTCCCAGTCCCTGCCGTAAGGGACTGCCTGAATGTCATCGCAAGAGCCGCAACCCACTCTCCTCACCAGAGGGGAGGAGGGGCCTGACTCCGGAGAGGAGTTCAACTCAGGACAGTTAGGGTCAAATTGTTCTGGGTGCAGCCAGGGAAAGCACTCATGGCATCCCCTGTCAAAACAACCTCCACCCTGAGGACAACGCTTGAACCGGGAACCAACCGGAGATGAAGATTTGTTAGGGCGCTTGCCTGCCCTGACGAGAGCTCTCTTGGTGTTCCGGCGAGGGCGAGAGCGTAGATGTCGACTGCGGCGCAAAGCCAGAAACGCCGCCCTGGCATATCTCAGCCTCCGAAACCCCCTAAAGCGGAAAGTACCAATGCGAACTCCACAACGAATAACTGTCTTTTTGATCCAAGACATAGTTCTTTGGAAGAGAGTAGAAGGAAAGTGAAGGTGTATTGTCAAAATGGCAAGAAAGCCAAAATTTATACAAAAGAAAGGTCGAAGCATTAAATGGTACTCCAACCATCGATCTCGACAGGAGACGCAACCAATCATTAAGCTAGCACGCTGCCCAAAAATCCGCTTGGCATAAGAAGTAATCATGACCAAAAGACATCCCAACTCTTTGCATGCCCAATGCCGTTAAACTTCCTCCCTCGGGAACATGCAAGCGCATTAAATGCAAAAGTAAAGCCAGCAGGTCAACCTCCCACCATCTGAATCAAGAGTTCGCCTGCCAGGGGAAGCCCTGCCTCCTCCTAGCCGACGAGGGCCAATTGATGGGGGTCGGTAATCTGCACCGGGCCGCCTGCCAGGCAGGCCCCAAGATGACCCGACCCAAAGGAACAGGGAACCTGCCCAGCAGGGTGCCAGGGTAAATCACCAAGGACCCTCAAAGGGGTAACTTCAAGCAATCGCTTGACCAGCAGGGCGATGCGGTCCACTGAGCAGGGCCTTCGAAGCCCCCTTGACCACCTGTCTCCAGGGGACTTCTTCCCCGGGCAGGGCTAGGGGTTACCAGGGGCCCCTCCGTCATTATGCCTAAGGTAAGGGAGAATGAGTGGACAAAATCGACCCACGTGTCGCTTTGTCATCCACTCATTCTCCCGCTCTTTTCCCTCTCTTCTCTCTCTTGGAGGAAGGTATAAATACTTTCCTTCCTCCCACTCTCAAATGGTTGGATTTTCTCTCTCTAGACTCTTACTCTAAAAACGCCACCTAGCTCCTCACGAACTAGGTTCGTTAAGGCATTAACGGACTGACTTAGGCATCGGAGAGGGTTTCCTCGGACAACCTCCGAGACCCTGTGCGCTTTGTGTGCAGGGAGCAGGCTCAATCCGCCGGGAAGGTCCGACCCAAGGAGTAAGAGGAAGGATATCAGAGGATCGTGAGATCAATCGAGCAACGTTCAGACATCAAAGATCCGGATTCGAAGTCGGGTTAATCGATTCCGATACCGATACAATTATAATTATAAATCTATAGTGTGAAAAAAATAATTCCCTAATTTATTTTGTATTACGCTGAAGTACTAAACTCCCACCACAAAATTTTGACCGAGTCCAACTTTGCATTCTCAACAATAACACTAGACCCGTGAGAAAATCTCAATCACTTTCATTTTGACTCACTCTTTGTTATGAATTTCTTACTCAATTCCTAATTAGGGAACTGGGTTTCATTCATCACAACCACTGTTGCTTTCCCACTTCAATTCCCCAACATCCTCCAAAGTTTCAATCTTTACTCTCTATCAGGATTGAATCACACAACAAAAGGTACAATTTTGTTAATATTCTTAGTGGTTCATTCATTTTTATGATTACCCATTTCCTCCTTTACATCAAAGTTTCATTCTTTATTGTCAAATAAAGTATTGAGCTACAATTCTGTCAATTACCCAATTCACCATTTTTACCAAAGTTTCCAGCTTTACTCTAAGAAAAAAAAAAGGGGAATTGAAGCTGAAATCTGGGTTTTTGAGGGTTTTATGAATCATGGGATCTAAATTGAGCAAAAGATCAAATAGTTCACCTGCACCAACAACCAGTATTAATGGTAGTGGTAGTAGTAGCAGTGGTAGTGGGAGTGGATCCAATTTGTTAAAAAGTGGTGATTTGAGTTCATATTTAGCAGCTTGCCAACTTGACCCAGATGTCCAAATCTTTGACTCCAAACTCCAACAACACACCTCTTCTCTAATCAGTAGCTTATCTGGTAATGGCGGATTCAACCAGCAGATTGGTGCATTCTCCTTCGACTCGCTTACACAAGTTGCTGGTTCTTTCATGGATATGAATCAAGAAGTTGTCAGGGTTATATTGGAATGCAAGAATGATATTTGGAAGAACAAAGAGTTGCTTTCATTAGTTGAGGATTACTTTGAGTACAGTGTTCAGACTTTAGATTTCTTCACTTCCCTTGATCACTGCCTTAAACGGGCTCGTGACCGTCAGTTAATCATACAGCTCGCATTAAGACGATTCGAGGAGGAAATGGGTGTTGTTAATGATCAAGGTGATGGTATTGCGAGTTCTTGTGATAAATTCGCAAAAACCTTACACGAGTTAAGGAGTTTTAAAGAGGCTGGGGAGCCCTTTGGTCAGGAGTTCGTCACTTTGTTTCAAAAGGTGTATACGCAACAAGTGCAAATACTGGGAAGATTGCAGGTTAGGAAGTGTAAGCTTGACAAGAAGTTGAAATCGGTCAAGGTTTATAGGAAGGTGTCCAACATCATATTTGGGGCCGCTTTTGTGGTGGTTGTGATATGTTCTATTGTTGCTGCAGCAATCGCGGCCCCACCTGTGGCAGCAGCTTTGGCGGCTGCTGTTTCGGCCCCAATTGGAGGAGCGGGCAAATGGGTCAATTCACTCTGGAAGAAGTATCAGCGAGAATTGAAGAACGAAAGGGATTTGATCTTCGAGATGCAGCTTGGAACTTACATGACTGTAAAGGATTTGGATAATATTAGAGTTTTGGTTAATAAACTGGAGATTGAAATTGAGTCATTGGTGACGAATGCTGAATTTGCATTAAGAGATGAAGATACATTGACAGTTGTGATGGAGGAGATTCAGAAGAAATTAAATGTGTTTATGGAAGGAATCGACAACCTGACAGCACACTGTGCCAAGTATAGTAGAGAAATTAGTCAGGCAAGGACTGTGATCTTGCATAGGATCATTAAATATCCAAGTGCACCGGCTTAGCTATCTTTGATTTCTTACTCGAGGAAGGGAGCAGTATATTGTTAAGAGTCCATGTTCTCATTTTTCCATCTTCGTCATGGACTTCATTTGGATCAAGCTTAAGCTATTCCTTGTCGAAGCTGGAATTATGCAGTTCAAGTTAATTGGGTCTAAACAGCTAGACAATAATGACACTATTCTATCCTTTTGCTATGTTTTTGGAAGAGAAAAGGTAAACTTCCTATGCAGTGAAAGAAACAGGAAGAGCTGTCGACAAATTGTCGAAGAACTTGGGTGAGAGACCATATCTTTATGTAATAAACTATTTTTCCTGCTGACACGAAAATAAAACATCATTTGGGTTCCTGGTATTTGCTAGCAAGGTTAATGGAAGTGTTGAAGTTGATCCTGCTGGAATTTAGACATAAATGGGTTAGATTACTCCACGTCTTCGATTACTTCGAATCATAGAGACGACTTGCTTTCTCCTGCTACTTCTTACTACATCTACTTCAAATCGATGTGTGCCATAGTTAAATCCTGTTTGTTTGTTTGTTTGGATAATGGGATGAATCTCCGTTATCTAAGACGACAGTGAGAAAGTTGATCTGCTGCACTTGCCGTTACTTCAGCACTCTTATTCCTGTTCTACACAAATTTCATGTATTGGATCATCAGCAGTTTCTAATGAATGATAATGTATCATCTCAGATTCTCAGGGAAAATGAAGATACTCTATTTTGGTGTGGGAATAGTGCAGCTTATTCTTCATGTCTCTAAAAGTCAGAAAGTTGTGAATGGTCGTAGGACACTCGTATTTTAAAACTTTGTATGCGATGACAGTCTGACTGAATGTCGAAAAAAAAAGAATCATATCATTCAGTTTTGCAAAACATGACGATAAAGTTTGTCATAGAGAGACACTACAAAAGAAATATCCTCACAAGTCACAACAACCAAATCTGAGCAAATCCGTGACCAAGTTATCGACGGAATAACTTAGTAGCAGATTACAAAACTGTCGCAAACTAAGGCTTGCGATGGATTGGAAAGGGGGAAGTCAAGTGTGGTCATCCATCTTTGCGACGGTGTTGCGATGGAATTGACAAACTTTTGCCTCGGATTTGTGACAGAATTAGCCTGATTTTGACTTTCGAAGGGTGTTGCGATGGACGGAGAATGGAAATTGACATTATTGTGCAACGAAATGCATTTAATTTTGCTTTAATTTGAGCAACTGCGGTGTGTTTCTTTGCTTCCAAAATGCCAAATTATCATATTAAGGCAGTTGAGCTTAATTTCACCTTGTTTTAGTTCAGTTCAACTCAATTTTTATAGCTTCCACCCTTACAATTATAGCAAATAATACTCTGTAATAATTACAATGGTGTTGTCCAAATATGGTAAATATGGGGTATGAATTAATATTTCAATTTCTCGTGATAATATTATTGTAATTATTTAGCATATTGATATTAACGTGGGTTCAGGGAACATATGTTAGAAAAATTGATAAAGAATACTCTGTGTAAAATAAGTTTCTTACTTTACTCCGTATTTATCTACTTGGAACAACACTCGACCCATTTTGAACTTATGTAGGGATTAAGAGATTAAGATGTTGGGTGGTGAGGTTAATCACATGTGAGGACCCACAAGTAAGCAAATCAGAAACTTCTTATGACACCCTCAAATCCTCAATCCCTAATTTAATTTCCCAATTTGGTTGTCTTCTCATCCACTTGCATGACAACAGCTGCCACTCTGCTTTTCCACAACGTGTAAACCACATTAACAAACCTAATTACCTAATTGGAATTGGTAAAACCAATTACTCCACGTCATTACCCTCTATTTAATCCATTATCCATGCTTAATTAAAATCTTAAATTATTTACCATTTTAAAACTTTCCTGAAACATTATCGTAAAATTGTCTCATAAAAGATTTTGGGTCGACGACACAAAGGAGAGAAGTGCAGTTAGGGAAGTAAAGTAAAGTAAAGTAAACCTATTTTGTGTCCCAAACAGTACATTACCAGTCACCACTGACTTTTTTGCAGACACAAACATATCCCACTTGGACTTCCACCTCACACCCCACAAACTCTCTCACACACACACACACACACACACAACTCTCTCTCTCTCTCTCTCTCTCTCTCTCTCTCTCCTCTTCCTTTTGGTAGTTTCCACTCTTCTAAGGTACTCAATTCTGCTCTCTTTTTCCAATTCTGTGTTTTTTCTTTGTAAATTTTATGTTCTGTTGATTAGTTTGATATTGGGTGTGATGTTTTTTATGTTTTGATTGTTATTATGTTTGTAATTCTGATGAATTTGATTTGAGAGGTGATCATCTAACTGATAATTGGGATTTTTGTGAGGGATTTGGCAATGGGTTTTCTCTGTTTCATTAGTAATTGCCATAATTTTGTAGAAAGCTTCAATTTTTAAGACAAGATAACTGTTACTGTAATTAGTAAGTAGTCTACTGTATTAGTTACTATATGAATAGTTTGGGATTTAGATTGATGATGAACTTGATACACAGATAGAGAGTAAGTTTTTGGAGGATGGAGGGATCTTATGAATATTGTAAAATAATTTAGCTTGAGTTAGTACTAGCTTCTTGATGCTAAAGACTTTAATTAATGGAGAGCATAGAAAAGGTTGGATTTGGAGGACTGATTAATGACTGACTGGCCGACTATCAAGGAGCTTCTTGAATAGCATGGATTAATTAGGCAGCGTAAAGTCGGAGTTTTGATGTATATGATTGAGAAATCCAAGTTGTCGATGGAGGCCTAGGCAAACATAATTTGCAGTATTATACTGTATTGAGTACTCTGGCAGTAGTAGGATGCATCAAGCATGGTTATGGACTTATGGTACACTTGTCTCGTGTTTTGTCTCTTTAAGGAATTAAATTCATTCTTTGTTCTTCACGCCCCCATATCAAGTAGCACCATCGTTGCTACGAACATGTTTGTGTCGACCACTGTTGAGGTAACTCCAATTACAGAGTCGGTAGTCGTGGATGTTACATGATGGGTTGCAGGGTTGGAGCTAATATATATGGCCATTACTCCATGAAGTCTATCTGAACATGTTGATTTTCTGTTTTTTTCGGGTCTGGAATTCAAGTTGATTTTTTGGTCTTTGTTCTCCATCTCTTGTCCCTTTTCTCCCGAAATCCATGTACTTGTACCAACATAATTTTTCCAAAAAATAACTGATACAAGTAGTATAAATTATGTTTGAAAATATCGATGTTTTTTTTAACTCTTTACTATCACAGAAAAAATCAATGTAGGGAACAGTGTACTGCCTCCTTCTCTTCTTTTTGTCTTCTCTCTTCTCTTCCTTCTGTTTTCAACATCCCTCGAGTGCCTTATGCTGTCACAAATGATGGGCTAGGGCTGGGAGGGGGTCGATTGTATGTAGCTTTACCCCTGTGTTTCAAACACTAAGGTTCTTTCCCATTATAAGCTTACGTCAAAAATAGTACCGAAGGACTTTTAAACCACAATAAAAACAAGTGTAGTCAAGCATTGAGCCATTTTGCTTTATTGCATTGCAATTCAAAACAAAGTAACAAACAATAGTGAGTCTTCAGCTTCATCATACATGGAAACATCCTTTCCCTTATGCATACTTTGTCTTTCTGAGGTAAAATTGCTACCATATTTATTATTCCGAAAAATAATTACTTTGCATTTGGTCGTATTGATAATCAGGCTTGTATTATGCTAAATTTGACTCAAAAAGGAAATTACTTTTAATTGTCTTTACATGTCATTAGTACCTAAGTTCAGTGCTTGCATCTTATCGGATAAACGCTGATCTTTATATCCTTTTTATTGAATAGGAGTAGATTTCAAGCAACATTTGCAGATACCTTAGAAATCCATTGATTGTTGAGGTAGTGTAATTGTGTAAATGGGGGCAGCAGAAGAGCAGACACCACCAAAGCCTTCCAAGTCTACAAGCTCACCGCAGGTTCCTTCTTTCCCTCTTCTTTCTCTTTCTCATTTGTGCGCCATTTATTCGTCTTTTGCATCTCCTCTCTCTAGATTTGACGCTTTCATTTGTTTTTTAATAGGAAACTCCCACAACAATGCCACCGTATGCTGATTGGTCAAGATCCATGCAGGTTTGTGTAAAAATTGAACCATTTGCACGCCCTTTTCTCGTTACTTCAAGCTTTACTAGAAAAGTTGGTTAGAAAAGAGTAAGACTGCATACATCCGAACACCTGCTCCCAACCTCGTGAGGCATTGGGATAATGTTGTCTTTGTACTCGAAAGCCGGATTAATTGGGAAGTAATTTTTCACGGATACATATTCGATGTTAGAGATGAATTTTTGTATCGTTACTGCTGATTGTGAGTCGAGCTATTTTCAATGGACAATAAGATTCAAAAGTAAATAGAGCTCAAACAAAACCTTCAAATTGAGTTACCTTCAAATTTCCTTTTAATCTTCTTCAAAATCATCGTAAAAAGTTAACTATGATTGATGGCTCCTTGGTTTTGTTAAGACTCTTGATCATCCTGACGTACAATAATTGTTGGCCAGGCTTATTATAATGCTGCTGTTCCACCACCGTTTTACGCCTCAACTGTTCCATCTCCAACGCCTCATCCTTATATGTGGTCAGGGCAGGTTTGTGGTTATAACTCGTAATAATTCTATGGAGTTATGCGATTTAAGTAGTGACTTCAAACTTGAGCGATGATTTGATGGACGTATTTTTGTTGTCCTTTCACTTAGCACCCTATGATGCCACCGTATGGTACTCCCGTCCATTACCCGGGTTTATATCCTCCTGGAGGCGTTTATGCTCATCCTAATATTGGCACGGTAACTATTTCTTAGCATTTACTTCTCCTTAATTTGCCTTGAGAGTTGAGACACAAGACGGCCTTTTACTTCATATACTGAATGATGATAAGTGTCCTTAGATACATGATTTACCGAGTCATCAAATTTGTTCTAGATTGCGAACACCAGTGGTGCACAACCAGAAGGGAAAATGTTAGATGTTAAAGATCAAAGTTCTGCAAAAAAGTCTAGGGCAAATTCTAGTGCGGGGAATGACAAGGTTGTTGAAACCGGAAAAGCAACTTCAGGCTCTGCAAATGATGGTGCATCCCAGAGGTGGCTAATTACTTCCTAGTACTAATTTTGTCTCTTTTATGTTTTTATTTGGGAAATTTTCAATTTAGTGGCACGAGTCTCAAATTCTTGTTTCGTGTCCTTGGCAACCTTAGATTGAGTTAGGTTTCACTTTGGTGACCTGGAGTGTAACGCGATCAAAATTTCATCGAAACAGTTTTTTTGGCAGAGTTCTCACTTATATAGTTGTACCTCACGCCATCTTGCTCAAACCCTGCAATAGTAAAGTCAGGGAAAACTTCTGCCACAAAATTGAAATTAGCCCAAACACTAAGAACTATGCCTGGTTTCCACTGTTTGATGTTCTAACCTAGTTTTTGAAACAGTGCCGAAAGTGGAAGCGAAGGCTCATCCGACTCAAGTGATGACAACAACAACCAAACCGTACGTAACTCTTCTTTTGATTTAATTGGTAACCTTAACTGTTTATTTAATCAAGGGTTTAGAGCCTCAACTGAAGGGAGGTTTACACTGGTACCGTGGCACAGTGGCACAATAACATTATGAGATTTGAATTATATTATATAAAATGCATCTGATTTTTACTCAGTAACAGACATACATTCAGCTCATTAGGGTCTTGAGTAAGAATGGTAATAGGCCGTGTCACACCGTGATTAACCCATGAGCATACCCGTTACTGAGTCGTGCTAGCCAAACTTGCACCCTTAGTCTTGAGACCTCATAGGATATGGAAAATTGGGGTGTGGGTATTGCTAACTCTCCTAATTTAAAACTATTAGCTTATAAATCCAACGTGCAAATGATTGAAGAATTACCGGTTAAGATTAAATATTTTTTCCCTCATTCAGGAGCATTCTGTGAGTAGGAAAGGAAGCTTTGATCTGATGCTTGAAGATGGTACGCTATTCATTCTGTGATCTGTTTGCTTGACATGAACACTATTTATACTGTGCCGCACTTCCGGCCTCACTCAGGTTTAGTCCTTAACTTGGTTCGTGGATTATTCTGCAGGAGCTAATGCACATAATAATTTATCCAACGGAGGTTCTTTGGGTCCTGTGCCTGGGAACCCTGTTCCAGTACCTGCAACTAATCTTAATATCGGCATGGATTTATGGAACGGAAATGCTCCTGCTGCGGTTAAGTTGAGACCAACTGGTGGAGTCTCATCTGCTGTTGTTCCATCAATGGTCATGGGTGAAGTCTGTTACGTATGTTTTCTCCTCAAGTCATGTAAACTTCTTACGAATATTTTCTTTTGTCATGCTTAGGTAACGGCAAAATATGTAAGGATTCATTTTCTTTATGTTTGTGGATGACAGGATGAACGCGAACTTAAAAAGCAAAAGAGGAAGCAATCTAACCGAGAATCAGCCAGACGGTCAAGGCTACGAAAGCAGGTTATTATTTATACAGTGCCGTGTACCTAATACTCCGTAAATGGGTAGTTGGATCTCTATGGTCTTTAGTTTAATTTGGCAGGTTAGTAAATGAAATTGATTTTTTCATATAGGCGGAATGTGAAGAACTTCAAAGAAAGGTCGAGTGCCTTAATAGTGAAAATAGCGCCCTCAAAGACGAGCTCAGAAACTTAGCAGAAGAATGCATGAAGCTCACAGCTGAAAATCAAACAATTCAGGTTTACCACCATATGCGTTGCTCCTTTCTTTCTTTAAAGTCTTCATTCCCGGGTTTAGAGGTTATATGATGGAGTATTCTAGTATAGGCTGATCTTTAGGAATAACGAAGAATTACTTGGTGTGGAAACAGGAGGAACTAAAGCGTGTGGGAAAGAATGATAGCTGAAGTCTGAAACAAGTAGCGGACAAACCACATATTTGGTTCGACATAGATTTTTTTTTTTTCAAAGATAAATGATAAAAGAATACTCTCTCTATATTAGTCAATGAGGCCCGTGTTCAAAGTTGTCGTCACATATATAGGCAAATTGAACCCAATTGACTTAGATGGAGGAAGTAACTAGTTTCATTTAACACAGTTGATAGTCTTCATACCCTATCTATTACTCTTTCCTTTCTTCCTCGTTCCGTGTTTTTTATAGGTCACCTTGTAATGACGATCATAGTCAATTTGGTTTCAGAGGCGGTATATTGACAGAATGTTATGATTATTGAGTAAAGTAGAGTCAGAGATGTATAAAGCTTGTAACTTTGATTCATTTAATGTGGTTAGCCCACAGTTCTTATTTAGTCATTGGATTTTGCATCATTGGTAATTTTGCACTGCGCGATCGCCTGTTTCGTCAGTCAAGTTTACTCTTTTCCTTCTCACAAGTACAAGATTTTCTTATCACTTGCTCCCTTGTAAAAATTTGGAACTATTGAAACACTGCACGTGACACTTCTCTGGGCCATGGCCAACAATTTGTCACTGTCATATACTACCTCTCATCCACAAGCATGGATTGGATGAGAGGGAATTAGACCTGTCAAAAACTGATGCGAGCCAAAAATCCGAGTTGAAACCAACCGGAAAAAACCCCGAAAAAATTCGCCCAAAAATGATCAAAACCCGAAAGTGACCCAACCCGATAATAACCCGAATATATTGGGTCAAAGCTCGTCCGAACTCGTTACCTGTCCAAAAATAGATAAATTTTAAAAAAATATTGCTATTATTCACTAAAATTTCTCAAAAATACTAAGAATTTTTTTTTCAAAATTTTCACATGATTATTATAATAAAAAAAATCAATAAATCGAGTCAAAGTTCGTCATATATATTCGTACTTCCTATAGAAATAAAATATAAATATATATTAAAAAATATACTCCGTACTTATTAAATAAAACATATCTCACTAACACCATTTATTAAATGAGAAAATGAGATGATTTAAGAAAATTAAGAATAAAATTGTATTTATGTAAAAAAAAAAATTAAGAAAATTAATGTTTTTAAAGTGCATTAATAACCCATATTTGGCCCGAATTCCATATAAATCTGACCCGTATAAAATGTCTTAGTGTAGTGGTTAAGACTAGGTGCTCTGATAGGTCTAATGTTTGAATCTCCCTTCCCCTAAATTGTAATGCGATTAAGTACGTTTTTCGTTGAACAAAAAAAAAAACTGTCCATACTCCATACACTCAAACGCAAGAGCTGTAACTCTGCAAGTATAGAACAGTATTGCACGTTTGCGCATGTAACCTCAGGAAGAAAGCTCAGCAGATCAAGTGCACATTAGAGAAGACACCAGTACAAAAAGGTACTAATATCTAATACGGAGTACTCCGTACTATCTAAACTCGATATAGCATCTAAAGATTATACAGTAAGTAAGATCAACAGCTTTAACATTCAATTTTCTCAAAATGATTGGACAGTTTAGTTTTAGCCTGACGGAGGTGGTGGGGGTGGCATAGAATATTGCTGCTGCATAGGAGGCCTGCCAAGTAACTGCTGAGGAGGAGGTGGCGGCCTCCAGACGGGCGGACCCCCCATAGACATAGGAGGGGGTGGCCTTGCTAGACCTTGACCTTGACCTTGCTGAGGCGGCGGCGGTGGTGGCATCATGTTTGGATGCATGGGTCTAAACTGAGGCGGTGGTGGCATAGAGTGCTGCATAATTTGACCTGGATGCTGAGGTTGGCCAGGCCAAGGGCCTCCCATCTGCATTGGTGGCGGCGGAGGTGGAGCGAAAGCATTCACTGGTGGAGGAGGCCGAAATTGTGGTATAGGGCTTGGTGGGACTGGCATTGCACCGTTCGCCATGGGTTGAGGAGCTGGAGTGGGTGGACCACCATTGGCAGTTGGAGGACCACTAGCAAATAATGTGTGGGGCCTGCTTTTTGGTGCCTGAGGATTGCTGGCGGCCAGAACCCTCTCTGGAAGTTCAAAATAAAGAATTGTTCAAAAGGAGGTTATTTTTCTCAAAGCTTACATAAATATAGTCCCTTCAACCCAAATTATTGTATAATGTATACCCATTTGACTTTTTACAGCCAACCAAATGACGACATCGATTTTGACTCTTAATTTCTCTAGATATATATGTCTAAGAGTTTTTTTAAATATTGTCATCTTTTAATGTAAACAATAATCTTCATACTGTTAAATTTTAATTATTTTATGACAATTGTATATTGTGTCATCATGTTAGTTGAAGGCGGCATAATTTAACAGCTTAAGTTAGGAACAATTAATTTGGGACGGAGAGGAACTTATAATGCAACCAACAAATATAATATAATAACAATAGGTGATATTTTGTGAGCAGTTTTATAATGGTTATTGCAAGGCATTTTTCACGAGATTTACTTGATGTCACTGTTTCAAATCAACCATTAGAGAAAATGTGAAGAGTAAAGAAATGAAATCGAAAGCTGACCTGCAGGAGTGCCATGTCTCTCTCCTTTTGTATCTTTCTTGTATGCATAGGAGACTGCGATTTGCCGATTGCATAGATACTGACCATTCATTGCCTACAGTGCCCAAAAACAACACCCGTAACTATAAAAACGCCATTGTTGCATGGTCAAAATACATCAGCACAAGCAAGACGCATAATGTCAACTTAGTACCAGAAAACAGTCTTTAGTTCTGACTGCTCTGAAGCATAGACGCTATACTCAGGTAATGAGGTACGACTATTATGATCACGTCTAAGTTGGACATCGTCACTTTCAGACACTCATCGTAAACTAAATTACCAATTTCAACAGCAATAAACCAGACAAGTTGCCCCAGAAAAAATCAACATGCACGTGGTTATGTTCCAAACACTTTATTGGGCACCATGAAACACAAGCTTACATACTTCCTCATGTCTCTTCCTACATATCCTCGATAAAGCACAATATCTACCGAAAATCCAAAAATATGCAGAAAGAGAGTGATTTAAGGCTAAGAACTACTGGTATCTTGATAGATAAAAAAAACAAATTGAAATTGTATAAAAATTAACAAGTCGAGGAGCTCACAGATATCAGATGGTGGATTATCTGCGTGGAAGTTAATGGTGGAATCCACTAAATGTCGTATCTTAATGTGTTTTCTACATTTACATATACAAGAGTCACTGATAAGCCAAGACTTGATCGGTGTCAATCGTTAAGTAAATTAATCATAATAAATGAATCACACCAGAATAGACGATGCCTAAACCGTAATCCATATAATGGTGCAAAATGAAGATACGGAGAAACTTAAAAAACTACTCTATAAAGCACTAACTCAAGATAAAGCATCAAAATATCAGTTAACATTTTGTTTTGTTATAGTTAGAACTCTTAGAAGGCTAACAACCACACAGTAGAAAAGCAAACGGATATAAATCAAGAAGCGGACCTCAATAGCAGCATCTGATGCATCGAAAGAATCATAACTGATGAACCCAAAGCCTCGTGAATTTCCCGTCTCTGGATCTCTCATAATCTGCAGAGCAACAAGTGCAATCAGATGGATAGCTACTCCTTATAACAGAATCATTAGCAGAAAATATACTATTCAAGAACCAGTCACTAGGTCTACTACAGATTAAAATTTTCTGCAGGCGTAAAATTCTAGTCAAGGTACATTACTTTCAGAGGAAGAAGAGCTCACAAGGTCAACAATATTAAGCATATAAAAGAAACAATAGTATCAAATCAGCAGCTGTAACAGAAATCAAAGAATAATTTAAGGGACCAATCCTTCCAAAGGTAGTAACCTAGAACTCTAGAATTACAGTCCACACATATTATAGCGGTACGCGCAGCCAAGAAGCAAAAGTTATGCTTTACCTTTGGAAATGTAACAATGACACCAAATGCACTAAAAGTATCATGCAACAGTTTTTCATCTACATCCTGCAGTAAAAAAAAACCAAGTTATATGGCATAAAAGAGCAAGAGCCCAACAAAATTCAATTGTATGCATTGTGGAACAAATAAATTCTGCGAGACGGAAATTCATAGTAGTAAGAAGAGAGATCAATGGCTCTTACAGGGTCTAGATTCCCAACAAAAAGATTTGCTCCGACATCCAAGCTTTTCTTGTCTTGAGAAGCCTGCAAATTAGCAGAGACAAAGTTTAAAAATTATCAGAAAAATAAGACTACAGAAGATAAGCACAAGTTCTGCTGACACATATCTATAAAGTCCAAACTATATTATTGTAGCTCGACTTGATAATGTGTACCTTATTCACACGTATGGGTTTCCCAAAGATTTTTATCATGTTAAGAACTTTGATAGCCTGCAGTAGACAATGAAATAAAAAGGTTAAGAGCAGATTTATTTTGTATCTCAGCAACAGCAGGAACCAAAGGTTAAGAAGCTACTTGAACAAATCTTAAGAAAAAGCTTACGTAGTCGGCATCTTCTTCACTTCTGAATTCCACAAATCCATAACCTTGATGGAGGTTAGTCACTCTATCTTTAGGCACATACACATTGACTGCATGGACGACACAAATTACACGAAATAGGTTACATTAACTGTTTAGCTATTGGTTTAATAAACAAACATAATACTGAACTTTGGTGCACAAGGATTTACCGACAGGACCCGCTTGAACAAACAATTCCCAGAGCAACTCCTCTGAGACCTGCCACCCAACAACGAAAGATGATTAGTACGACAATAGCATCAACATTATCTCCGAATGTCCCCAAAACAAAACTTGTGTCGAGAATTGCCTCACACGATTGCATTCACCCTAAGCTAAAAATAAAAATAGATTTTTTTTAAGCTTACCAATTTTGAAAATGATTCTCTACATTGTTTTGCCAAAAAAGGAGCAAAATGTATACAAAAATAAAAATATACTGGCATTGTCTAAAGTATCTTGAGTGTAATACTTTAGCACAATTAAGATGCTTGTTAGTTCCTCGGTTCCATAGTACTGTAAACATTTCCACAATTCCCCTATGGCATGTTTGAGAACTTGGATTTGGATTTAAATTCAGATTTGAAATATTTCAAGCGTTTGGCTACCTTGGGATTTGGATTTGAAATTTAGACCAAGTCCAACGTAGTTCAAATTTGACTATCACAAATTCCTGGTATATTGGGTAGTCATTTCAATTCCGTCAATTGTCGTTTTTTTTTTCTGTTTTTGCGCATAATCTTGTCAAAATACATATAATTTTTTTTTTTTTGTTTTTTTCCCGTATTTGAAATTTTTTCAAAAATCAATATAAAAATGGGTGACCTTGACTCGACCCCGCCCGCCCGAATTCCAAGGGTACTCAAACACCATTTTGGATTTGGATTTGGATTTAGATTTGAAATCTAGAAATTCAAATACAAGAATTGAAATCATGAAATTTAAATCAATTCCGAGTACCTAAACGCCCTAGTGTGTATTAAAAGAGGTCCGAAGAAAGTAACAACTTCTTCTGAACTACAGCAGTCCTAGTTCGCTGATACATGAATTCCAGGAAGTGATACCAGAGAAATCGCCAAGCGACTTAAGCGAATTCAGTAATTCTAAAGATACTTCAACTCCGTATACAATCACATAGTCGACTACAAAGTCAAATTACAGGAATAAAATTGAAACGAAGTAGCAACAGAAGCAACAGGGTACTAAACTACTAATAACACAAATCAAACAACTGAACGCATATGATTAGTCACAATCAAACCCATAATACAATCATAAACCCTAGAAAAGAGGATAAATTAGGAAAAGGAAACCCTAGAATGAAAAAAGAAAGGGGAATAAACCTGAGCTTCGAGATTGCCGACATAAGCGGTGGCGTCCTGGTTACGCTCGGCGGAGTGTTGGCCAAGTAAGTTGGCTCCAACTCCCGGTGCTATTCTCGTCGTCATTTCAATTAGGGTTTATCGTCGAATTGAAAGAGGGGTTTTGATTGGGTTTTGGTGATCTGAAAACCCCCTAACTCGATTAGGGGTTTTATCGTCAAGGACCCTTGTATAGTTGTATTCCCTCTCTTCAATATTAAATTTATCGTGGAACCGTTTCATACAAGAATTTGTTAGTTATTCTGAGACTATTTTACAGTGAAACCATCCCATACAAGAATTTGTTAGAAAAAACACAAAAAAAAAATGATGTATCGATTCTGAAGACTTTTCTTTTGTAATAATTCTTCCTTGAAACCGTCTAATGACCCCTCATATAATATACTATTAATATGTGTCGAAGATGTTTTTTGTCTGGTGGTTACAAGTTACAACCAAATTCGATTCCCCTCTCCTATTTTAGTCCCCAAAGAACAATCATATCAAATATAACATTAAGTGACTTTTTTAGTTTGCTGACGGGATTTGATTTGGATACTCGTCCGTCATCACTCATCACCACTCAAATAGGTACATTATTGCGGAATGTGCAACCCTTATTGCGATTGGAAAGATTTGGATACTCATCGATCATCAGACTCATCACTCATCACTCATCACTCATCAGGAGTCATCACCCACTCAAATAGGTACAATGTGGAATGTGCAACCCTTATTGTGAATGAAAAATTCAAGCACACGTTCTACCTGATAAGGTTAGTTAAGGCATAAAGTCGATCAATAGTCGAGATCATGGGTGTGTAGTGGTACAAATCATAATCATATATAGCCAGGGTGAAAAAAAAACATACAGTAGTAATAATGTTACAGATTGATTGATTATTCCTCCTACCAGTCCTGCTCTGCTGAATCAAAAGACATACATAAGCAAATTACCAACACACACCTTAGTACCTTACATTCCTATACCAGTTGAACTAAACTACACTACAACATACATACATACTTATTCATACAAACTTATGAGCATGCACTAGCTAGCTACATGATGCTCAAATCATCATCATCATTAACTGTTGAGAACTAAAGAGTGTTATTAGATCCACTCCCTTCCTGCTTCCTCTTCCTCTTCTACTCCTTCTGTCTCCCCTCTTCTCCCCATTTCTTCTTCCAACTCTTCCCCACGCCTTTCACTTTCCTCGTGCCTTTCCCTTTCCGGTCGTCTCTCCTCCTCCCTTTGCCTTTCCACCTCTTCTTCTGGTTCCTCCCTTCTCCCCCTTTCTTCTTCTTCTTCCGACTTTTCCTCACGTCTTTCACTTTCCGGTCTGTCATCCTCTCTTTGCCTTTCCACCTCTTCTTCTTCTTCTTGTCCCTCCTTTCTCCCCCTTTCTTCTTCGGACCCTTCCTCGCGTCTTTCCCATCTTTCCTCTTCTTCCTGTCTACCACCGCCTTCTCCCTCTCCCTTTCCCCGCTTTCCTGTCTCACTCTCTCCTTCATCGGCACAGGAAGTACAATCCAGCAGAATCGATCCCCTTTTCAGCCTTGTTAGCTGGCCAACTGTCGTGTTCGATACATTAAAGGCTACACCTAAGATACCCTTATCTAGTGTCTGAAGAAAAGAATCCTTTCCCACTAGGAATTGAGGTTTATTCTTCTTTGATATAGTGCTGAACCCCATGAAAACAAGAGGACCGTCATTGAAAGACATCTGCGCCACTGGATGGAACCTTGGAACAGTAAGAACATCTCCTTCTCCCACTCTAAACCTCGAGTTTTCACAGTCTTTATTCGTCAGTGCACTAGCACAAACCACCTGGATCTTTCCCTCGCCCTCTATCACCACCAATACCTCGTTGGAAGACGGGTTCCAGTGAGGCCCCATCATCGAACCCTGAAATGTGAAGCCAATGTTAATTAGAACAAAATTCAGAAATAGAGAGTGTGACTAATCAAGGTAAGGTGCTCACCGCATTTAAGTTGACCATGTAAACACCAATCTGGGAACCACGCAATGCACGTAAATCATGTTTCGTGACCACTCTGCTCCACCCATTGCAGTTCTCAAAATCTGGCTCTTCTTTGAAGAAGTTAAATGTCTTGGTGTATTTCTTTTTCTTATTCACAGATGCTGATGCTGATGCTGATGCTTGCCTGCTGTACCTCTGCATTCCAAACATTGCTCTAATGAATGGAAATTCCTCATCTTCGTCGTCCTCTCTTTGTTGATCTGCAGGGACTATAAGTGCTCCATCTGTTGTCGATTTTGTTAATTCCTGTATCACTTCCTCAGGTACCTAGGTACAGTAGTATAGCATTGAAAAACCACATCACCTAAGCGTTAAAATTTTCGGCATTAGAAGGACATGAAGCTTGAGTCCGACGATAGATTATTATTGAGATGAACCTGAAAAGCTGACTGAAGAACAGGATTGTCAAAGCCGCGAACAAGTTGGCTGATGCTCGAGTATGGTCCAACAGATGGTCCCTGCACACGTACACAAAAACTCAATCTTTATTATGAAAACAAGTTTGTCATTATTATTCACGTACGGTAATTAATTGGGTTGAGGCCGGGCAAGGGATTAGTGAACCTGTAAGTCTTGTTCTTCATCGGGGTCAGCAAAGATGGCGACGATTCTGAGAGTTGGCGGTGTCTCATCAGGCAGGAAGCTGGCATCATCAGTACTAATAATGCTGTTGAGGTAAAACAAGGTTTCTGAGTGGAGTGTGTAGAGGTCTCCTCGCTGCAAATTTACTTCATTTGTCTTCTCATCATCGTCTATCCAACTTAATTTTCCACTTCCTGTATGTATATATATTTGGCAACATTATATTGGATTTTCCCATCATATCATATATATGTACTCCATAATATATAGTTGCCTCTCAACCATTTTCCTTAATTAATATTTTGGTTGAGATATAATAATGAATCATTAACATGCTAGGAGAGTCGAGTCAACGTGCATGATGAAATGACGCGTGCTTAATAATAGTTGGACTTCGACCATCCATCAATTTTGCATGGGTAAATACTAATCCAGCATAATAAAAGAGGATAGTAGAGTTATGGGAAAACCAACCTGAACGGACGTAGAAAAGCATGTGAGAATGCAATAGAACAGGAAGAAACAAGGAATTAGGCTCCATGTTTATGAACTGAAGATGATAGTTATTACTCCTCCCTGTCCCTGTCCCTGTCCCTGTGCCATCCCCAATATCCACAGCCGATATCGACCCATACTCCGACTCGAAAACCCGCACCCTCTCTTCCCTGCTCACCAGCTGCGCCGCCAGCCCAGTGCCACCCTTTTCATGATTCACTTTCCCAGACACAACTATCAAACATAAATAAATGCAAATGATGAGCAAGTAAAATGGCCCCACAGCTGCTGCTGTTGCTGATGTATTCCACGACATTGCTGATTACGTGTGTAGTAACTTGAAGTGTGTGTATGTAGTGTGCGGAAATGGCATATAAGGAAAATAAGAGACGGAAGAAGACAATGCATGTAAAAGACACGTAGTTCGTGGGAGGAAAGACGTGGCAGTTAAGGTAGTGATTTTGGTGCATGTTTTCCCGCTTCCACATCAAAGTTTGGATGGAGTTTTGAATGTCTACTTACTGTATTTTGGTCGTATGCACTGCTCATGCATATTTGAATCTTCGTAGAAGTTGCGCACCATAGTTAGAGCATCTACCATAGAAAGACTTATCCTCCTCTTAGCTCTCTTTTTTTCTCTAAAAGGAGATCCTTTCTATTTTAATATCTTCCTTGGCATCCTCTTAGTAAGAAGAAAATAACAAGAAATTTTAGAAGAAAAACATTATTGGTCCTTGTACCAAATTAACCAATAACATATTGCAAGTAAATTTTTTTTTTTTTAAATTTTTTTTTTTAGCTTTTATAAAAATTGGATGGTAATTAAAATAATAAGAAAAGTAATATATAAGAGGATCTTCTCTATTGTGCGAGAAAAATTGAAGAAGAGAAGAGGAAGAGGATATATGTAGATAGTGAAAAATGTAATAGAGGAAAGAGAGTATGAGGTATCAAAAAAAAAGATTGGAAGAGAAGAAATAAGAGGATGGAAATGTCCTCTCTAATGTACATGGTCTTAGGTGTGAAGTTCTTAAATGACCTAGCTTTCGACGAGCCAAGGCAATTACGGATTTGGTGCTATGTTAAAAAGTTTTTTAGTTTTCGGTGTTTGCTCGAAATTATTTACACTTAATGGTTCCACGCCATCAACTTTTTTCTTTTGAAAATTTACAGGAGTATACCGCTATCCCCACGTATAACATCTCTTCAAATTAGTCTTCCACCAATTATGCTCCCTCGATATCTTGATGTTTTTCTATTTTTCTAATATATGACACGAATATTTTATTGAAAGAAAAACAATATTAAAATACGGAGAAAGTATTAACTAAGACTTATGTTTGGTTATTACCAATTATAGAGTAATTGAGTGTAAACTATTTCCAGATCTACATGATTCTTGCTGGATTATCGACCTTGGAAAATCCTTGGACTTCCTTAGTCAGCTGAGATTAGATCCATCAAACGGGTCGGGCCACGGGTATAGTCATATTGGGTCGGAACAAATACATGTGGGGTTATAGCCGTTATACGGATCTTGGATCAGATTAGGGTCATAATACATGTCAGAAGTAGTTTCAATTTTATAGCTGTGGACATGACATAGGTCCACCCCGACGCGGCCACGCGCGAGTTTGGGGAGGCGAATGAATCTCCATATGAGATGGTCAAATTGAAATTTAAATCGAAGTAGGAGTCGCCACCGAATGTTGTGGTTATTCGGAACCATTCCAGCCCACTCTATGTCGTAGTGGGCCGTATACAAAATACGGCCCATTTCCGATGTCAGAGTTTATTGGGCTCGTCCCTTTGCATTATGATACCGATACCGACATTATCGGATATCGTGTATTGAATGACTCTCGTTGCCAATGGATTCGGACATCCGGAAACCATGGTTCTGAGTAAGGGGTGAGGGTACGTGTTGGGAAGTTCACTAAGAACACCCAACCCCGCCCGCACTTAGCGGCTTTTACTAGGATATCGTTCGTTTTTGGTGTACACGGGTTAGTTCGACGGTTGAATGATATGCAAACATTATTTTCCTAAGCATGTGAGAAAAATAAATAAATGGGTTGCTAAGTCGTTTAATGCATGTTAAACTAATAACGTCAAAGTTTTTTAGCATGCGAAGTTTGTTTTAGTCTAGTAAAACAATAAAAAAAATGAATTGCTACAAACACGAGAAAACGAGTTAGTAACGATTGAAATAAATTGAATAAAGACATGAATAAATAATATGCATGATTTTGGAAAAGATTTAATGACACGTGATGGATTAACACGTGTTGACCGAGGTCGAAAAAAACTATTTATCGAAATATGTCGCGAAAGTCGCTTTTTATGTAAGATCCGAAAAGAATAAAAAATAGAAAAGCGAGGAAACGAGAAAAAGAAGACCCGGCGAACCAGGCCACCGCGCGAGTCGCCTGGAGGGCGCGCGACTCGCGTGGCGGTCTGCTCGACTTTTTTATTTTGTCGAAAATCGTCAATTTTTATAAATCGCGTACAAATATGGATTAATTTATACTCGATTTATATTTTCGATATTCGTCGTATTCGATATTCGATTATGAAGACGATATCGAATAGTCGGAATGATTTTAGAAAAGGTTTTGAAAAAAAAAAAGAAAAAAAAAAGCTTGTTTTGAACGAAAAGAGAAAAAAAAAAGAATTTTGAACGAAAAAGATGTTAATTCTCTCCGCGTATAAAATCGTCGAATTTTGTTTAAAAAAGAGCAGTAACGATTTTATTAGCATCAACGAAAATTAATTAATTTAGTTCTTGTTAGATACGATATTCGACTAAAGAATCGATATCGCATTTTAAGAACGTTATAAAAAAAATAGTTTTTTTTTAGTATCGATTATTAGAAATAAATAAAGATATGTGACGAACGACCCATATTAAAATACGAAACGACCGACGACACAACGAAAAAGAAGAAAAAACGTGAAAGAGGGAGAGAAAGGAGAAGAATCGGGTTTGATTTACACCCTCAACCTACATGCTTTGTTTTCTCGGGATAGGGCTCGTCGGACAGTGGCTTAGACTTGGGAGCGTCGAGATGATGTGGGATGAATTTGGGTGTCGGTTTGGTCGTGTGATGGGACGGGTTTCGGCCGGCTTCTCGGGGTCGGATACGTCGGTATTTTGGCAGTATTTCGGTACTTCTTCGGATGTGTGTCGGGATTTTCTTTGAATTATTTTTGCTAGACGAGTTTGTGAATAATTGATGTATGATAGATAATCGATGTTTCTTTCATGTGTTGTGCAAGGGGCTATTTATAGGAGTATTCCCGACCTTGACTTAGGAGAAGTAGTTGAATTGAAACTACCGTTTAGGATAGGAAACGTAAGAAGTTGAAAAGGACGAGAAGTCCGTTGCTTGGGGAGGAAGCAAGGAAATCTTGGCTGAATGGGGGTTTTTGGCCGAGTATCTGGAGCTCGGTCGGTATCTGATTCGGTTTCCGGATAGAATTCCTACTTGAGATCGAATTCTATCATTAAACGGATTTGTTTAATATTTTTTGAAGCTGATTTTTTGTGGTATTGGAGACCGAATCAGCCACGTGAGGTGTCACGGCTGACTCGCGTGTCTCGGGAATATTTTTGACCCGGTTTTGACTCGGTCGCTAAAAGACGGTTTTACCCCTGGTGTCGGAATCGACCCAAATTAGTCTCATTTGACTCGAAACGACCCACTGGGCCTGGATTTGAGGTCGGTTTTGTAAGATTTGTACTCCGTAATAAGCCTAAACCAAATGTCCATTATTTCGAGCCCATATCCGAGTCCATTAAAGCATGTTTGCGTCCTATCATCATCGGGTGTTTGGTGGGACCTACTATAGACACCTGGCGGTCAAAATGTGGGTGTCTACAGAGCCCCACTCTGACTGAGGCTTGGACAAGGCGAAAGTCAGAGTAGCTACCAGGCCAATCGAGGATTAAAACCTGGCAGACTTCCGATCGGGTCGTTTAGAGTCCATTAGACTTGCGTGAAGGGCTCGCCAGCCATAAGATAGAAATCATACCTGGATAGATGTCGATAATGTCGCGGGGACTTTTCCTAAAAAGTCTTGGGTGTGTTTGTTTACAGACACATCCCATCTTGGAATTGCGCGGGAGCTTGCCTTGGAAGCTATGGGTGTGTCTGTTTACAGACACATCCCATCTTGGAATTACGCGGGAGCCTGCATTGGAGGCTATGGGTGTATCTGTTTACAGATACATCCTAAAAAATGTCGCTTGTGCTTTTCCACTAGAGAATTTTTGAGAATTCCTTGGGAGTCTTGGGATATCTGTCTATAAACTGCATATAATATTCAGATAAAATATCGACTCACGCTGGGGAAGAAATGATTTTTTTGACTGATTGATTTTTGGAGAAAGATTTTTTTTGAAAATTTAGAAAATGCCGAATTTTTTTTTTAAAAAAAGAAAATTTGGAAATAGGAATGCTTAGGATGACTTGATTCCTAATCGGATTCTGACACAGACGGCTAAAATCTTCTGGTTAGGCCTGTATGCCTAGATGTAGTAGGAAACATATAAAAAAAACTCCTATTCCTGCGGTGACTAGGAAAAGGGGTTTCTCCATTATAAATAGAGAATTCTTGTCCTTAATCTTCTCATATTCCAACCCAAGGAAATATTTCCTTCTATTTTAAAATCCCTTTAGACTTTTAAGACAGAAACAAAACTTTCCGTTATGGGTATCGAACATTTGACCGCGATGCTTCATGCGTGGGCCCAGAATTTTCGAGATGAAGATAAAGTTCAGTTAACTCAGATGGGAATTGTGGCTTTATTCCCGCTTCAGCGACTCAAGGTGGATGCACATTTCTTGGACGCTTGCTTATCCTTTTGGGTACTACCCACCATGTTTTTGCTTTTCCTCGGGGAGAAATATGTCCCCTTCCTGAAGAGATTGCAGCCGTAGGAGGTTGGTGTCCCAATGCTTATCCTGCTATTCCTTCTTTTTATCCTGATCCAAGGAGGAGACTGAGGGACTTTCTTGGTTTGTCTCATGCTGAGGCAGCTCGGATGGTAAAGGGAAATTCTGTTTCCCTGTTTGACCTGGCCGACAAATTCATGGATCCAAATGGTGCCAGAATTTCTTCTACCCATAGGCGTAGGGCTTTTGCCTTCTGTATGCTGCATCGATATGCCTTCGAAGGTCGGATGGATGCTGACTCATGCTTAGGCGAAATTAGGCTGATCAGCATAGTGGACCAGATGGAGGCAGGTCACAGCCCAGCCTGGCTGATAACTTGGGAGATTATCATGGGCCTTGACGCTAGGAGACTTGACCCGGATCGGCAATTAACGGGCAGTATTCGTCTTCTGCAGGTATTTGACCCTTTTTTTTTCGAAATTTTTTTTTCTTTCTTCTTTTTCGAAATTTTCCGGAATTTTTTTTGGATTTCCAAAAATTTTTCTCTTTTTTTTTTTTTTTTTTTTTTTTTTTTATAATTTTCCGAATTTTCGTTTTTTTTTTTTTTTGAATTTTCCGATTTTTTTCCGAAAATTTCGGTTTTTCGAAAAAAAAAATTCCTAATTTGATTTTTCCGAAAATTTCGATTTTTTGGATTTTTTTTTTATTTTTCGAAAGTTTTTGACTTTTCGAAATTTTTGCAGATCTGGTTATCCGAGCGCCTGTCGATTATAGAGCCCCCAGTGAGCATATCCAGATATCGAAGTTGTCAAATTGGCTCACGGTCCCGACGAATAAGCTCTAGCCATCACATAAATCGAAAATATTGGGATGAAGAGCTAAAATTCCATGGCGGACCCTTGATTAGGTGGAACGTGATCTGGTGGTTTCTCTCGAAGATGACGGGACTAGCTAAAAGAGATAAAGCCCGTTACCTGGTGATCTTGTCTTTGGACTGGACCGTCCATATTTACCCAGATCGTCTTTTAAGGCAGTTCGGTTCGTTCCAGCGGATCCCCAAAACTGAAGCAATCATTAGCGTTTCGCTCCAACTGACGGACGCTATGTGTGACACTTGGTTACAACGCTGGTTTACCCGTGTCATATGGACTATACCTCGTCCTTGTCAGACCGCTTGGGTCTCCGAATCATATCTCAAATGGACTTCTGAAGAATCCAAAGAGGCCCGTAAAGCTTTGAAGACTGATGAGGCTTTTGACTTAGCCCGTAGAGAATCAGTAAAAGACAATAGATGGTTCTTTGATGAAGAAGAAACTCCAACTACCCTTGTCGGGCCGGAGTCGGGTCTTAAGTAAAAAACTAAGACTCGCGCTAAAGAGACCGGTGCTAGTGACTTGGAGAGAAGACTCGGACCAAAGCTAGCGGTCCGAGACAGACTGGGGCCGAGGGACGGTTACCCGAGAGGGTAAGGGCCCGGCTAGGGCCGATCGAGGTGACCGGGGAGTCAAGTTTGAAGAAACGAGCCCGGGTTAAGGAGGATCCCTTGGTTATTCGGGAGCGCTCACCTCCGCGTCGACGCAGGTGGACCGAAAAAGAAACTAAGGACAAGGGAAAGGGAAAAATGCCTTAGTTTTTTTTATTATTTGAATATTAGTATTATTTATGTGTTTTTTTTTGGATTTTTTTTGTGATTGAATTTTTTTGAAATAAATAAAGGAAGTTTATTAAAAACCGTTCCTTTTTTTTTCGATCGCAGTGGTTGTGCCCTTTTGAGGGGCTGCCTACGTATCCACAAATAGCGGAATCAAACCAAACGTAGTTCAGACTTAATTTGCAATTTCGAAATACATCCAGACTATTGGTTCAAGATGTTTATAACAGTAGAATAAGTAATTCTAACTTTTGACTTGTCTTTAAAAGTTTATTTTTGAAAAGATGTTTTTTTTTAAACTTTTGCAAAATGACATTGAGAGAAATGGGCTTAAGGGTAATAACGTTTCAGCTGGTCCAGGTTAGTTGGGTTGACAAACTCATTCCCGTCCAGATCTGTTAGCATCACGAATCGAGGTCCGATATCCCCAAAGGGCAAATGAAATCTTATCGGGCCAATCTCGATAATTGTCAGCCACCTTTTTGAGTATGGTGACAATAGTTTTGTTAGCTGCTTCTACCGCTCCATTGGTCTGGGGTCGGTAGGGTGAAGACGTATGCCTTTGGATCTTGTATTTGGCTAGCAAGGCTGCCGTCTCGGCTTGAAAATGGGTCCCGTGGTCACTGATGAATTCGTGAGGGATCCCATACCGGCATATTATCTTATTTTGGATAAATTTGGCAACATGACTGGCGTTGAGAATGCGGTAGGATTCTGCTTCGACCCATTTGGTGAAGTAGTCGATAGCTACCAAAATGAAACAGTGTCCTCCGGTTCCTGATGGGTTTATCTTTCCGATTATATCGATTCCCCACGTTGAAAACGGCCAGGGTAACGTCATGGTATACAGCAGGGATGGTGGCATATGCTGCACATTAGCGAAAATCTGGCAATTATGGCAACGTTTGACGTAAAGCTGACAATCAGTTTCCATGCTGTTCCAGTAGTATCCGAGTCTCATGATCTTCCGGACTAGCATCTGGGCGTTCATGTGAGGACCACACTCGCCGTCATGTACTTCGGCCATGACCTTCTCGGCGTTACCCTTATCGACACATAAAAGGAGAGCCCCCTGCGGTGTCTTTTTGTAAAGTTGTCCGTCGTCGGTACGGATGAACTGGGTTGCTAGCCTACGTAAGGCCTTTTTGGCTCGATTGTCAGCCCCGGGTGGATACTCTCTGGTTGTCAAGTACGTCTGGATCGCCTTATACCACGGCTCGGGATCGGGTATCTCGAAATCCTCGATGTCGTGGATATATGCTGGCTCGGATCGTCTTTCAACGCAGATCGGCATGCTGGTCATATGATCGGGAATATTTAGTAAAGATGCCATTTTTGAAAGTGCATCTGCGAACTGATTTTCTTCCCGAGGTAGATATATATACTCTACCTTTTGGAATTGTTTCTCGAGATCCCTTACTCGTGCCTGGTAGGCCACAAGATTAGCGTTTCGGGTTTTCCATTTTTGGAGCGCTTGGTTAATGACCAGAGATGAGTCGTCGTGTACTCGGAGGTTTGTGACCCCTAAATCGGCGGCGGCTTGTAGCCCGTGGATACATGCTTCGTACTCAGCAGCGTTATTGGTGACGTCAAAGTCTAACTTGATGGACACGGGGGTATGTTCCCCTCTCGGCGTGATTAGGAGGATCCCGACTCCAAATCCTCGGAAGTTGGATGCTCCGTCGAAGTATAAATCCCATGTCTCGGTGTCAGTATGGAAAATATCTTCATCCGGGAAGGACCAAGTGTCGGTGTGCCCCTCTTCGGTTACGGGACTGTCGGCGAGAAACTCGGCTACTATTCGGCCCTTGATGGCTTTCAATGGTACGAACTTTAGATCGAATTCTGCCAACATCAGGGTCCATCTCGATATCCTGCCGTTGAGAATGGGCTTTTCGAAGAGATACTTGATCGGATCCATTCTTGACAATACTTGTACCTCATAGCTGAGCATGTAATGTCGGAGCTTCTTAGTGGCCCAGACCAAAGCTAAACACGTCTTTTCGAGCATGGTGTACTTACACTCGTACTCTAAAAACTTTTTGCTGATGTAGTATATAGCCCGTTCTTCGGAGTTGACCGTTTGAGCTAATATAGCCCCCATGGCTGTCTCTGTCGTGGTTAGGTACAACGACAAAGGCAAACCGGGTTGAGGTGGCATCAGGACCGGCGGTGAAGACAAGACTTCTCTGATTCTATCAAAGGCTGCTTGACACTTGTCGTCCCATAATAACCGTTCCCCTATTTTCAGCTTCTTGAAGATCAGTTCACACACCATGGTTAATTTTGAAATGAACCTGCTGATGTATTGGACTTTTCCGAGAAACCTTCTTATCTCCTTTTCGGTCTTCGGGGGTTGCATCTCGGTGATGGCCTTGATTTTAGCTGGATCGACTTCGATACCGCGTTGGCTGACGATGTGAGCCAGTAATTTGCCTGATGTTACCCCGAAACTGCATTTCTGAGGGTTTAACCTCATGTTGTATTTGTGTAATCGGGTGAAAAATTTTCTCATGGCGGTGATGTGACCGTCCCTATCTTTGGATTTGACGATCATATCGTCCACGTAAACTTCCACTTCTTTATGCATCATGTCATGTAATAAAGTTGTGGCGGTTCGTTGATAGGTGGCCCCGGCATTGATGAGACCAAACGGCATAACAGTATAGCAATAAGTACCCCAAGGTGTAATGAAGGTGGTCTTATCCATATCTTCCTTTGCCATTTTTATTTGATTGTACCCGGCATACCCGTCCGATAGAAGGGCATGATCGGCTGTGTTATCCACCAGTATATCGATGTGTGGTAACGAGAAATCGTCTTTCGGGCTCGCCTTATTAAGATCCCGAAAGTCTACACAGACACGTACCTTACCGTCTTTTTTAGGGACCGGCACGATATTCGCAACCCAATCTGGATACTCGGAGATTTGTATGAACCCAGCTTTGAATTGTTTGTCGACTTCCTCCTTGACCTTGAGGGAGCATTCGGGCCTCATGCGTCGGAGTTTCTGCTTGACCGGCTTGAACCCTTCCTTGATCGGTATATGGTGCTCGGCTATTTCGCGGTCTATCCCCGGCATGTCCTTGTAGGACCATGCGAAGACGTCTTTGAATTTTTGAAGGAGATTGATGAATTGTTGTTTCTCCCCGGGATCTAGAGATAACCCTATCTTAAGCATCTGAGGCTCTAAAGTTGTTCCCACGTTGATGGATTCAGTTTCTTCGATTACCGGATTGCGGGATTCCCTTTGCTCTAGCTGCTCGATCAGATGTGGAGTTAAGGATACCTGTTCGTCGGGTTTCTCAATGTCATTGCATAGAAAATTTTGAAAATTAAGGAATTTTTTGAAAATGAGACAAGTCGTAAGCAGAACGGTTGTTATTATTCATAAATTGAGAAAATAGCTCGAAAAGAGCTGCCATCTGATCGCTAGTCAGTGGCGGGATAGGTAGGGTGCCCGGAACAGACCCCGGAGCACCAGGAAAAGCTAAAGGGAGAGGGGGAGTTACAGGACTGACCCTAGCACCGGACTCACTAGACTCAATCTCAGACTCTGACTCGGACTCAGACTCAGACTCAGACTCAGACTCAGACTTAGATTATGGCATTTCTCCTTCCCCTGTGATCAGCTTGAAAGTCCTTCCTTGGCTGTCAGTCCACTTGACAGTCTTCCTCCAGGCTCTCTTCCCTGTCCCGGATCCGGCATCCGAGATCAGCTTGGATGGATCAAAGGTGCAGCTGCGGAGGATGAGACTGACGAGTTCTTCCTTTGACGTTGGGGTTGCGAGCACCTCCCCAAAAAGTAACCTCAGTGCGGGCTCAGCATTCTTAACATCTTCGGATCGGTCGAGGGCGAAGATGCCGTCTGGTATGTAGTTGCAGACCTGGGTCAAGTGGGTCCCAGGGCGCGTGGTTGCAGGCCGGTATAGGCCTGTTTGGACGGGCTCGAACACCGGTGTGACGAAGATGACTTTGCTAGTTCCGGTTCGGCCCATGTTTTCTAGGGTTATGGTGTAACCTAGACCGGTTTGAATCCTCTCGTTATCCAGAACTTTGAGGATTTTTCCTGCAGGAAGATCGGGCCTTGATGTAGCCCCCGGTAGAAAGCCCAGATTTTGCAACATCCGCTCAATGCTAACCGTAAAGTAGGGTTGGAAAAGGTACTCTTCGTCGATGGACCCTATGAAGTCGAACCCCTAGAGATCGGTGCGGCCCGAGGTGTTGCAGTTAGCCACAGTCATAGTTGTGGCTTCTAGAGTGATGACGGTATCGTGCAAAGGTAGCTTGATTTTCCGATGCAGGGTGGAGGATACAGCCCTGGTCGCGTGGATCTAGGGTCTTCCTAAAAGAAGGTTAAAGGAAGAAGTTACGTCGATCACTTGGAATTCCAGCTCCTTCTCTATCGGGCCCGTTATGATAGTGAGCTTCACGGCCCCGGCTACTGACTTTGGACTTCCGTCGAAAGCCTGAATGGCTTGAGCTGTAGGAATGTAGTCGGCCTCGGTGATACCGAGGGCTTTGGTAGTCCTCAAGGGGAGGACGTTAACTGCGGACCCGTCGTCGATAAGGGTCATGGGCAGATATTTTCTACGGCAGATTACCGTGATGTAGAGAGCCATGTTGTGGGCTGGCCCAAATGATGGCAGATCAGCATTGGAGAAGGTGATGAGTGGGCCTTCTTCTTTAGCTTTCCCCTTTAGGTGGGGCAGAACCGTGGCTACCATTTCAGCTGGAGCAGCCGTAGAGTCGTTTTTGACTTGATCGAGGGCCTTAGTGAGTGCCTCTCGATGTTCCTGAGAGCTAACTAGGAGTTGCCATATAGAGAGGTCAACTCGAGTCTTGCTCAGCTGCTTCACAAGAGCCTTTTCAGTAGTTGGCTCTTCCGGGACGACCTCCGCTCTAGGTGGCGGCTCGGTGACGATGAGGGCGTGACTGCTGGTTAAGGCCTTGGACTTAACCTTCTGGATCTCCTCGGGCGTGATGGGGACGACTTCTCCTTTGGTAAGATAGACGTCGTCTTCATCGTCGCACCGGATCCCGTTTATTTGCGGGACAAACGGGGAAATGAGATGCGAACAGTCCATGACTTCCCCGGAGAAGATGGCGTGAGTGGCCAACGGGTTATCCTTGTTGCTGGGCTTGCCTCCAGGTAAGGGGATTTTCCCGCTTTCGATGAGATCCTGGATAAGATGCTTTAGTTTCCATTATTTCTCGGTATCATGTCCCTTGCCCTGATGGTATTGGCAGTAGGCTTTGATGTCGTAGAACTTGGAGCGACGCTCGACTGGGAGCTCAGGTGTTAGGCCTATCGGGTTGATCAGGCCTTTTGATGAGAGCCTTTGTAAGGCATTCGCATAAGTGGTGCCTATGTCGGTGAATACCCGGGGTGTGGTATTCTTCTTGGACGGGGTATCAAGTAGATTTACCTCGTCAAAAATGCTGCGAGTGGCAGCGGCAGACGTGGGCTTGCTTGTTGACGAGCTGGCCCATTGGTATCCCTTGGTGGAGGCCTTAGTGAGGCTTTCCAACCTTAGATCATCCTCGATTCTCGTTCCCATCTCGGTTAGGACGCGAAGCTAGGTATGATGGCGTACCGGAGATGGATCCGGTAGGCGGGCAGAAGATTCTTGACAAAGGCTTCGACTAGGACTTTTTCACTGGGCTTATCGACCAGTTTGACGCTTTCAGCCCTCCAGCGTTGAAGGTACTTCGTAAATCCTTCCTTAGGTTCCTGGGCCATTACTTCCAGGGTGCGCATCGTGGTCTGGATTTCCGTATTGTCGGCGTAGTTCCGAGCGAATTCCGTTGCCACGTCATCCCAAGACTTGTACTTCTTGGAATCGAGCCTATAGAACCAGGCTCTCGGGTGCTTCTCGAGGGAGGAGGCAAACAAATGCTTGAACATGTCTGACTTGACTCCCTTTAGGGCCATAAACTCTTTGAAGGCCCGGATATGTAATACCGGGTCTTCGGTTCCGTCGAACATCGGGAGGCCTGTCAAGTTGAGATTGGCAGACAGTTGATCGGTCAGGGGGGAATAGGTTCGAGCATTCTCCGTATGGATCGAGTTGTGGGTCGACAAATGGACCTGTTCTTGCAGCTTGAGGACTGCGCTAGTTAGGGGTGTTCACCGGTCCAAACCCGGACCGGACCGGTTTGACTCGCGGACCGGAAACCCAAAAAACCCAAACCCGCGGACCGGACCGGTTAACAAAGAAACACGGACCGGACCGGACCGGACCCTCTTAAGACCGGACCAGACCGGACCGGACCGTAAAAATACACTAAATTTGATATTTTTTTAAAGTGTGGACCGGACTGGACCGGGGACCCATTACCAACTTTTTTGGGACCCGGAGACCGGACCGGTACGTGCCTCGGTCTGGACCGACCCGGACCTTACGGTCCGGTTCGGTCCGGGTCAATTTTTGAACACCTCTAGCGCTAGTCAATTCGGCTAAAGGCCCCTTGGTCTCGTCTTCACCACTCGCCATATCCTGCTCTATGGCGCTAACCCGGGTAACGATGGCGATTTGGTCTCCCCTAATCTGGTTCAGTTGGTCTTGGATCTTGGCCAACGAGGCGGTCAGTTGATCAATGGAATCCTTAGTCATCGTTCGGGTGTGAGGTGGCCTGTCTGTAAGAACACCGTGTAATCAGAATCGGACCCAGATCGAAGAGTGCATCCCGAGCAAGAAGAAGAAACGGCTAGACTCGGAAACAGACTAAAAACCGACTCCTAGACGGGTGACTCATGGACGGTGGGCTTTCTTTAGGATTTTGGCAAAATGGGCCTAGTCCTGTGTGAAGAAAGACCTACGTGTGAGCTATTCCCCAGATTTTGGACTCGATTGTGTAAGTGGGCTCTCCTTTGTAGGAGTTTGTCCTACGTAGGTGGGCCGTGCCTTGACAAATAAGGCGGACTTGTGATGGGGTGGAAACCCGTGATATAAGATCGACGGAGTTTCGACGCTATGGACTCTAACAGCTTATGACAAGACCCGACACTGCTAAATACGGGAAGTCCTAAGAAGAAAGCTTTGAAAAGAGGATTTGGATTTGAAAAACCCGAGCAAAGTCGGATTGAAAGGCCCGAATTTTTTTGAAAATCGAAAAAAAAGGTTTATCGGGCCGAGATTTTGAATTTTTTGAAAAGTTTTGGACAGCATACCGGCTAAAAATAGGCTATTTTGAGTCAAAATCATAAGTCCTAAATTCGGTAGCTTTTCGGGTTTTGAAAAATGGATAATTTTCGAAAAAGAGATGCAAGTTTTGAAAACGACGGTTTTCGAAAAGACGAGACACGGATCAAGTAGCATGTAGTCACGGAAACAGTATAATGACGCCATGTATGCTCTTAGTCTAAGTCTCGGTCGGTCGAATAGGGTCTATACCAACGACGATAGCTTTCTCGCAAATCAGGACGGTCTTCCACTACAAGAATAACTGTCCTCGGCGTCCACCTGGTGGGCACCGACAGTGGACGCCATAAGGCGCAGGGCGTCCGCAAACAGACGCCAGAAAGCGGAAGCCACGCCTACTCGCCCTTTTTTGAAAGGGGCGTCCACTATTGGACGCCAGGACGAATGACGACCGACAGTGGACGCCAAGCTGGCGAGCGACTGTGGACGCCATGTGCCTCTGAGTGGCGTCCACTGTCGGACGCCTGGGGCCTAAAGTTGGCGACCGACTGTGGACGCCACTCACGAACATCCGGCGTCCGCAGTCGGACGCCATTATAGTGTCCCCTGGCGTCTGCTATGACGTCCGGTATCGGACGCTATTTACGCTGTTGCATGACCGTAAACATGCGTTCAATGTTTAGCCAAAACCTGCAAAATAAACCAAAACTCAACCACAAATGTCGACTATCCACAATACCTCAACCACATTCAAGCTCAGTCAACCAAAAGAGTTCATCTCTCGACTCATTTATGCTGAAAAAACTTATATAAACAGATTTAACGTACGGTTTAAAGGTACACAAGTGTAAAGTAGTTCAAAGATACAGTTAAAACAACAACAACAAACAATCAACTAACTGTGAAGCTAGCTGCAGCACCAGAGTTACCGCCACCCCCGCTAAAGGGGTCTCTGTCGTCTGGAGGGGGTGGGGGAGGACCTTGGTTGCATTTGTCGAACATGGCCTGAAACATGGCCATCTGTTCCTGCATTTTCCTGATGTGTTCCGCCTGCTCCTTCAGTTGCTCCTTCTCCGGATCGGGCTGCCGAGATCCGGCCGGCGTGTACTCCATTTGTGTGGAGGTGCTCAGACGCGATGTGGGAGGTCTGAAGTACATACCGTGTGCATTTCCCACACCGTACACACTCCCTTTCCTGTAACCCTTGACGACCTTGAACCAAATCTCGTTTGGGTTGACTTCCTCAACATCAGGATCGGCCTCGAGTCTCTCCATCTCTTGTTGGTAGGCGTCCTGCGTACAGAAGAACGATCTCATTTGAAGTTATTATTAGATGAAATCATTGAAGATAGTTATCCATCACCTACAGTCGATTTAGTACTCACCCAGGTCGCCTGATCCTTTTTCGATCTGAAGGTAGTCCCTGTTTCATCGGTCTGTCCATGCATGTCGTAGAATATATCCGCCGCGGTTGGCTCCCTCCCGAGCTCAGCACGCAGCTATTAAATTAGTACGAAAGTTAGGCAAATATAAATTACGCAAACGTAGTTTACGATTATTCAAGGAAGAGTACGGTATTAATTAGTGGAAATCATACTCTCTTGACACGAGTGAAAGAAGACTGAGAACCCCGATGATGTGTCGGGTTCGCTTGGCCCTCATGGTCACAGTTCTTCAACTTGTTCCTTTGGGCAATTTCGGACCTCACCTTAAACTCTTTCTGATCGTGATAGGCAATCCATCTCTCCAACGCCTCCCCTAAAATATGACGACCCAATATATTATTTAATACAGTGAAAGATTGAAGTTAGATGTTTATTTGTTAAAATTGATTACCCAAAAAAAATAACTAACACCTTTAAGGTCCTTCAACGGAGTCCCCCGCGTACGTCGTTTATTCATCACACAGGCGAAACGTCGTGTGCACGTTTCATTATACCGTACCCAGACCCTACCATCAAACTCTGAGGCCCAGCTGAACTTGAACTGTACAGTCAAGACAGATTAATAAGTAGTATGAAAAATATTTACAAAGTCCAGATTATAAAATAATAACTCGGGAGCAAAAACAATCCACGTACCTTGAACTGGTTGAACCACCACTCTCGTATCTCAGCCGGTACCTGAGACCAATTAGCATACCCTTGCCCTTTGTCGACCATGAAGCTGTTGGTACAGCCTTTGACGACCTCTTTGTGCAGAAACCTGCACCGAGTCGAGAAAACCATATATGCAGTCAATCATACAAAATGTAGTCCAAAAATGAATATTTACAAAAGAATAATCAACAAGTTAGATTATATTACCATGTGCCTGTTGGCTTGAGAACATACCGCCCCTCCTCGTCCTTCTCCAGCACCTCATCCGGCCCCTGTTGCTGCACCTCCTCCTCCTCCTCAGCGGTCTGCTCCGGTCCCGTTTCGGGGACCACCTCCTCGTCCTCCTGCTGAGTGGTGGACGTGTGAGCAGACCTACTACCCCCACCACGTCTCCTAGTCGATCTACCGCCTGCCATTATATTAACCTGTCAAAAAATTAAACAATGTTAACAACAATTAGCCATGTCATCAACAATTTCATTCTAACTTTATTCAAGTAAAATAGCCTACTATAGTAAACATCAAAATAACTTAACCATGTAAACATTTAAACATACAACAACTCTAGTAGTCACCGTCGCTGTCCTCATTTTCTTCAGCCTCATCCTCCTCAGTCTGATCCTCCTCCTCGTTCTCCGAGCCCCCAACTTGATCGTCCTCTGAGTTCTCTTCATCGTGTCCGTCATCCTCCTCAAGGTTCTCCGGAACATCCCTGACCATGTACTCTCTTTGTCCATCATCATCGTCATCCTCAAAATCTTCCTCTGCCCCTTCATTCTGATCTTGTACGGAGAATATGTTCTCTTCAATAGAAGATAAGCGTGTACCACTTGAAGCCGCATCTTCCTGGAACAGAGAACTGTCTATTTGTCCCCGTGGTTTAGTCGTAAAGACTGCCCACCATTGACTTTGATTTCTGTCATTTCTCGTGTAAGGAGAAGGAGCAAAATAGACTTGCTTCGCCTGATGCGCGAGTATGAACGGATCGTACGTAGGATATTTCCTTGTGTGATTAACTTCCACAATCTTGTAACGTTCATGCACTCGGGTCCCGTTCACGGAGCTGTCTTTCCACTCACACTTGAATACTACAGCTCTATACCCTCGTTCTTTGCCAGCGTAACACAACTCAAAAATATCCTCCAAAATACCATAGTACTCATCACCATCAAGAGATGACACACTCACGCCAAAATTGCATCTAGCCTTGTTCTTCCCGTAGTTGAATGTGTGAAAATTGAACCCGTTCACCGAGTACCGGTTCCAGGTTTTAACCACTCGCACTGGACCGAATGCCAAACTTCTAACCAAATCATCACGTATGTCTAAGGCAACTACGTGATCCTTGAGCCACTTCGGGAAATGTTCGTCGTGCTTACTCCAAACGTCATCAGGGTTCACGGCAGGGTTCGCAGCGACATATTCAGTTACAAATTGTTTCTCATAAGGCTCTAAGATCTCACAATTCGAAAGTAGGTAAAGGTGCGCTCGGTTGTACTCTTTCTCATCTAGTGTCCTAGAACCCTCAACGGATGAAGTTCCTTCATCGTCCTTCTTTTGAAAAAATTCGGGTATAGAGGGGTCAATGGACACCGAATGTCCTAGGTTCAGGTTCTTGGTTTTCGTTTGCACATCTTTATCGAAGTAGAGGGAGCAGAAGTTTGCAATCTCTTCTGTCAAATATGCATTACAAATAGAACCTTCTACCCTAGCCTTGTTACCAATTTTCTTCTTCAAATGATTCAGGAACCTAAATAAACAAGTTATATATTTCAATCAATACAAATTAGTTAAGCTTATTTTTTTTTAAATGAAGTTACTAAAAGTTACGTACCTTTCAAATGGGTACATCCATCTATACTGGACAGGTCCTCCAACCTTAGCCTCGTAGGGCAAGTGGACGGGTAGATGCTCCATGGAATTAAAGAATGACGGTGGAAAGATCATCTCAAGTTTGCATAGTATCTACGGAATTTGATCCTCGAGCCGAGACATGTCCTCAACTGATACTGTAGAGGAACACAAATCTCGGAAGAACTGAGATATCTCAGTTATGGAATTCCACACCGTCGGTGGCAGAAGGTGCTTTAATGACACCGGAAGCAACCTCTCCATGAAAACGTGACAGTCGTGACTCTTTAACCCTTGAAGCTTCAGGTTCTTAAGATCAACACAGCGTTTGAAGTCGGAGGCGTACCCATCAGGGAATTTCAACTTCTCTACCCACTCCAACAACGCCTTTCTCTGAGCCTTGTCAAGTGTGAACAAGGCCCTTGGTTTCGACCCATCCCGTTTTATGTGCAGTTGAGGACGGTCACAAAAAATCTTTACATCTCGCCGGGAGCCTGTAGTGTCACAACTCTTCCCCTCCACATCCATCACCGTGTGAATCAACTGCTCGAAGAAGTTTTTCTCTATGTGCATCACATCTAAATTGTGACGAATTAACAAAGTCCTCCAATATGGTAGTTCGAAGAATATGCTACGTTTAAACCAACCATTTTTCAACTTCTTGAGATCTTTGAACTCCTGCTCGGTTCCGTCAACAGTAGACGGATAATCAGAAATCAACTCCCATATTTCATCTCCTGGGAGTCGATCAGGTGCGTCGTCAAGCACCTCCTCACCCTTCTTGAACGCCTTCTTATTCTTCCTATATGGGTGACCTTCTGGTAGGAACTGCCGATGACAGTCAAACCAACTTATTTTACTAGAATTTGGAAGATAAAAAGCTTTGCTCTCACCCATACAACACGGACATGCTTTCTGACCCGCAGTAGACCACCCCGAGAGCATACCGTACGCGGGAAAGTCGTTTATAGTCCACAACAAAGCTGCTTTCAACTGAAAGTTTTGTCTCAGAGAGACATCATAAGTTTCCACCCCTACCTCCCACAGTTGTTTCACTTCCTCAATAACAGGTTGCAAGTAAACATCCAAATGATTTTTCGGGTTTTTGGGTCCGGGAACAATAAGAGATAGGAAGATGAAAGGTTGCTTCAAACACAACCAAGGAGGTAGGTTGTAAGGTGTGATCATCACTGGCCAGCAAGAGTACGATTTACCAAATTGACCGAACGGTGCAAATCCATCAGTGCACAACCCAAGCCTTACATTTCGGGGTTCTAACGCAAAGTGGGGATGTAGTCTATCAAAACGCTTCCACTCCTCACCGTCACTCGGATGACACATCTTCCCTAGTACCCTAATGTCCTCCTTGTGCCACCGCATTTGCTCAGCTATGGTTTTTGTGTCGTACAATTTCTGAAGCCTAGGTGCAATAGGGAAGTACGTAAGCTGACTTATTGGGATTGGTTTCTTACCCCTGACACTACTTTTCCCTTTTCTACCTCTCAAAGCAATATCCCCCTCGACCATCTTATACCTACCCTTACCACATCTCCTACATTCATCAAGCATCGCATCGTCCTTCCAAAATAGCATGCACCCATCTGGACAAGCGTCAATCTTTTGATGCGGGAGTTGAAGTCCCTTCACAACCTTTTTGGTTGTGTAGAATGATCGGGTCATGATATTGTCTTTTGGAATAACTCTCTCGAGTAAGGCAGCAATACCATCGACACAAGCAAAGGGCAGGTTGAACTCACATTTAAGGCTAACTACCATAGACGCGACTTCTAACAAAGTCACATCGCACCCTCCGTATAACGGTTTCTCCGAAGCTTCCAACATGTCAAAAAACGCCTTCGCTCGACGGTTAGGCTCTTGTGGGTTAGGTGAATCCTGTGGGTTGGGTGAGTCTCGTGGGCTAGGTGAGTCTCGTGGGTTAGGTGAGTTAAACAAGTTGCACTCCACAACATCAACTATCATACCTCTCAATCCCCCCTCATCGTGATGGTTTTCGGTTCCCTCAGACTGAGATGACTCACCATGACAAATCCAATAATAGTAATCGGGTGAAAAACCACTATAGATGACATGTTCCTTCACTACAGGGACCTCAAGAAATTTTAGGTTCTTGCATTTAGTACACGGACACCTAACCTCCCCCCTCGATGCGTAGTCTACCGACTTTTTAGCGACCTCGACAAATGACTCGACACCCCTCAAAAATTCGACGGTTGGACATCTCTTTTTATCAAGTCTTCCCTCGTACATCCATTTCCGTTCAATTCTCTTCATTTTCTATGTTCAAAAAATATATATAACATATTAAAGTTTAATTTCCCTACTTTAATTTATAACTTACTAAATGAATATTTAATCACCATTTAATTTAAACTTAATTTCTCTAACTAATATGTCAAAGTAAACCCAAATGTATTATTAATTTAGAATTGACCTTACAAAAATTTAGTAAACTCAATTCCTTAAAAAAATTAGTCACCGAATTTAATCACAATTTAATCCCAATTTACAAAAACCCTAGCTAATTTATCAATATAATGTAAACCCAATTCAACCGAACAAAACACAACAATTCATGGCTTAGGGCACACAGAAACAGCTTAAACAGGTCAAAAAAGGGTCAAATTTTAGGATACAGATATCAAAATTCCGAAAGCGCCGCTAACACCTATTCACAACCCCGATCAAGATAGAAGTGGTTTCGGGAAAATCCGGCATTATTACGACACCTTTTGGTCCGTCTTAAGTCACACAAAACCTCACGGGCTTAAACCAAATTGATCAAACCCTAGTCAAAATAGTGATGGGCAAAAATAATCTAACTAATCGAGTTTGGGATAAACTAATCAACCTAATCGAACTTGGCCTAAACTAATCAACCTAATCGAAATTTAGACCTAAACGAAATTAACTAATAACTATCAACAAATAACCCTAACAATGAAGAATATGAACTAATTAAATTAAATAGAAACGAAATAAAGTAAGAAAACATACCGAAAATAAGGAAGAAAGGATGAAAATGAGGGATTTGGGTCGGCGAGTGTAGAGGGAGAAGGAAGAGAGCGATTTTTTTTTTTAGGAAATGAAGGGGGAGAGGGGGGGCAGCGGGTATTTGACGCCACACTGAAGACAGATGGCGTCCGCTGTCGGACGCCACATGCGGACGTCAATTGGCGTCCGACAGCGGACGCCATTTTGCCTAAATGGCGTCCGACTGTGGACGCCTTTTGTCCTCAACTTCAGCCATCCTCATCTTCAGTCGGATGCCAAGTCCGTCGTCCGACAACGGACGCCCGGTGGACTTTTCGGACGCCATTTAGGCGTCCACATGCCAAGGACGCCAATTAGGCGGACGCCTGGGACAGTATTTCTTGTAGTGTTCCTAAGCCGAGTTGGTCTTAGAACCTGCCGTAAAACCCATGCGAGTTCCGCCATCGAAGTCTTTAGTGCGCCCATTTAGGAACGCACCGTGGTATAGTGGGACGTCGGTCACAAGTAACCGGCCCGGGAAAGAATTGGGTTATGCATGAACCATTGAACTAAAACGTGTACATTACTATTCGAACGATTTCTTTTCGAGTCTCACCCTAGGGATGCCGATGGTAAGTGACTCATCAGTTGATCCCTAGCGGAGTCGCCAAATTGTGGACATGACATAGGTCCACCCCGACGCGGCCACGCGCGGGTTTGGGGAGGCGAATGAATCTCCATATGAGATGGTCAAATTGAAATTTAAATCGAAGTAGGAGTCGCCACCGAATTTTTTGGTTATTCGGAACCATTCGAGCTCACTCTATGTCGTAGTGGGCCGTATACAAAATACGGCCCATTTCCGATGTCAGAGTTTATTGGGCTCGTCCCTTTGCATTATGATACCGATACCGACATTATCGGATATCGTGTATTGAATGACTCTCGTTGCCAATGGATTCGGACATCCGGAAACCATGGTTCTGAGTAAGGGGTGAGGGTACGTGTTGGGAAGTTCACTAAGAACACCCAACCCCGCCCGCACTTAGCGGCTTTTACTAGGATATCGTTCATTTTTGGTGTACACGGGTTAGTTCGACGGTTGAATGATATGCAAACATTATTTTCCTAAGCATGTGAGAAAAATAAATAAATGGGTTGCTAAGTCGTTTAATGCATGTTAAACTAATAACGTCAAAGTTATTTTAGCATGCGAAGTTTGTTTTAGTCTAATAAAACAATAAAAAAAATGAATTGCTACAAACACGAGAAAACGAGTTAGTAACGATTGAAATAAATTGAATAAAGACGTGAATAAATAATATGCTTGATTTTGGAAAAGATTTAATGACACGTGATGGATTAACACGTGTTGACCGAGGTCGAAAAAAACTATTTATCGAAATATGTCGCGAAAGTCGCTTTTTATGTAAGATCCGAAAAGAATAAAAAATAGAAAAGCGAGGAAACGAGAAAAAGAAGACCCGGCGAACCTAGCCACCGCGCGAGTCGCCTGGAGGGCGCGCGACTCGCGTGGCGGTCTGCTCGGCTTTTTTATTTTGTCGAAAATCGTCAATTTTTATAAATCGCGTACAAATATGGATTAATTTATACTCGATTTATGTTTTCAATATTCGTCGTATTCGATATTCGATTATGAAGACGATATCGAATAGTCGGAATGATTTTAGAAAAGGTTTTGAAAAAAAAAAAGAAAAAAAAAGCTTGTTTTGAACGAAAAGAGAAAAAAAAAAATTGAACGAAAAAGATGTTAATTCTCTCCGCGTATAAAATCGTCGAATTTTGTTTAAAAAAGAGATGTAACGATTTTATTAGCATCAACGAAAATTAATTAATTTAGTTCTTGTTAGATACGATATTCGACTAAAGAATCGATATCGCATTTTAAGAACGTTATAAAAAAATAGTTTTTTTTAGTATCGATTATTAGAAATAAATAAAGATATGTGACGAATGACCCATATAAAAATACGAAACGACCGACGACACAACGAAAAAGAAGAAAAAACGTGAAAGAGGGAGAGAAAGGAGAAGAATCGGGTTTGATTTACACCCTCAACCTACATGCTTTGTTTTCTCGGGATAGGGCTCGTCGGACAGTGGCTTAGACTTGGGAGCGTCGAGATGATGTGGGATGAATTTGGGTGTCGGTTTGGTCATGTGATGGGACGGGTTTCGGCCGGCTTCTCGGGGTCGGATTCGTCGGTATTTTGGCAGTATTTCGGTACTTCTTCGGATGTGTGTCGGGATTTGCTTTGAATTATTTTTGCTAGATGAGTTTGTGAATAATTGATGTATGATAGATAATCGATGTTTCTTTCATGTGTTGTGCAAGGGGCTATTTATAGGAGTATTCCCGACCTTGACTTAGGAGAAGTAGTTGAATTGAAACTACCGTTTAGGATAGGAAACGTAAGAAGTTGAAAGGGACGAGAAGTCCGTTGCTTGGGGAGGAAGCAAGGAAATCTTGGCTGAATGGGGGTTTTTGGCCGAGTATCTGGAGCTCAGTCGGTATCTGATTCGGTTTCCGGATAGAATTCCTACTTGAGATCGAATTCTATCATTAAACGGATTTGTTTAATATTTTTTGAAGCTGATTTTTTGTGGTATTGGAGACCGAATCAACCACGTGAGGTGTCACGGCTGACTCGCGTGTCTCAGGAATATTTTTGACCGGGTTTTGACTCGGTCGCTAAAAGACGGTTTTACCACTGGTGTCGGAATCGACCCAAATTAGTCTCATTTGACTCGAAACGACCCACTGGGCCTGGATTTGAGGTCGGTTTTGTAAGATTTGTACTCCGTAATAAGCCTAAACCAAATGTTCATGATTTCGAGCCCATATCCGAGTTCATTAAAGCATGTTTGCGTCCTATCATCATCGGGTGTTTGGTGGGACCTACTATAGACACCTGGCGGTCAAAATGTGGGTGTCTACAATAGCACTTCATTTAATTTTTTTTAAAGCTTTTTATGTCAAAAAAACATTTTTGATATTAAATTTTTATTTATTTTGATACTACTACTATTATTATAATGGAGTACTACTCCCTTAACCTTATATTTTAAAATATTAAAATAAAATTTAAAAAGTATTTTGATATGCTTAATTTATATCGTCTTTCCTTCTTGCTTTACTTGTTTTTTCCCTAGTATAATCGCTTTTAGAAGCGGTTTTTGCGCTACTAATGTCTTCTCTTGAGTTATCTTGTGTTTCGAGTTCCTATGGCAAAAACGCGGCTTTTGGAGTCGATTTCTACATCGTAAGCGCCTATTCCGAATTACGAGGCATCCTTAGAGCCGAGGAAAAGCAAGAAGAAATCATCCCGAGAGGCTACATGACCGTGTGGCAAGCCGTGAAGAAGAGACGAGAGGAAGGAAGAAGATTGAGGCCGTCATGGCCGTGATCATCACCATCACGGCCGGGACGGGACACCATCATGGCCGGGACGACCCTCTGCTCCTACCCCGCTTCGTTGATTCATTTCCCTCATTTATGGAACCCTATATATTCTCTCCTCTTGTAATTTTTGAAGGCACAAAACCCTAGATAATTCCTTGCCTCTACTTTAGGATAGATTAGCTTAGATTAATGTAGATTTGCTTAATCCCTTCTTAATTACTCTTCCATTAAACCTTAATCTAGTTCCTAATTCTTATATTATCTTTGGATTCTTGAAGACTTGTGGGAGATTATCCAATCTTGACAACATTGGTTATCTTCTTGGGTTAATTTTATTCAAAGTTTCAATCTTTTCATCTCTCCCTTTGTTTGGTAAAATCTTTCTTGTCTCTCTTCTCTTAATTCTTCATTAGTGTTAAAGCTTCAATAATTGTTTATGTTTATTGTTGTTCCTAGTTTAGAATCCATTATTGTTTTCATTGTTTGTTTATCTTTGTTCATTAGTGTTTGTTTGCTTTCATTGTTTTGTCGGTTTGTTTGGTTTATGTTTGTGTGTTCATAATGATGTGTGAGTAGTCTTCTTGCTAGGATTAGTAGGGGGATTGGGTGCTTTCATGGGTGATTAAGGGTTTGTGTAGGGTGTTGGTGGAAGTTTTGGTTGCTTCTTGGTTTGTGGAAGTGTTTGTATGACTTGTAGTTGCAAATGCATGTTGTCTTGCCTTCTTTGTGTGGTCTTGTATGTTGCTAGGATGGGTTCTTGCGTGAGAGCGGGGAGCCTCTAGGACGGTTTTGGAGCGAGAGCCCGGATTATGCCTAGATAGCTTGACTACCTCTTCACCTTTGCTCTCCCTTGATCATCTCATCACCCTTGAACCCGACCTAATCCTAGTTCTTATCTTATTGAATTCTCCATCCTTTTAGTCATTGTTTCTCTTGTTAGTTTTCTTAATTTATTATTAGTTGAATCATTTTAGTTTATGCAATTCTTAGTCCTTAGTCTTTGTCCAACTCAAATCAATTCTTTTCCTTGTGTTTTCTTCGTTTAGTAAACCTTAGTCTAGTTTGCACTCTATCTCGTTAATTTTCCTTCATTGTTCGCCTAGAATTTAGTCTAAATCGTGGCACACTTAGGTTGGAACTCCCGTCCCTGAGGATCGACTCGACTTACCCTAGCTACCTAGCTTAGGTTCGTTGATTATTATTTTGATCGGTAGGATAGACGACAAACACCTACCATCATATTTTAATAATTATTTTATTATTAAATGATAAAAAAAAGTTGTATTAAATTGAAAATTTGTTTATATTCGTGTATTAAAATATTAAAAGTTTTTTTTATTAATTTTATTAAATTCTCGTTGATCGAACGGATCGTGTGTCGACCTATTGAACGAGTCATTTAGGGTTCGGGTCAAATGGGTCGTGGGTCGAAAAAATGGGTTGGATGGGTCGGGTCGGGTCGTCGGGTCGAGTTTTAACATGTTTATCTAGTTGTTCATGCACGAAGGAACAAACTGGACCTCAGAAGCTGAGGGGGTTCGAGGGGATCCTCTCTAATGTATAAGTAAGTTTTTGGCTTCATAAAACATTTCTTGTGAGGAAAAATGTGGTTTTGTAATTGTATAGAGAGTGAGTTAAAATTGATCACCTTTTAATGCACAAATAAGTGAGGTATTTATAGACATGGTTTTGAGAACTTCATAACATACCTACGAATGGAAGTAAGATCACATGTAACATTAATCGCGTATCCAGCAAGGGTTTCTCCTGCCTTGTTGTCCTGACACTTCCTTAGGATGAATGACAGATCTTTGTATAGGTTTGCTGATGGAAAGTCTTGGTTCTGAGCCTCCGAGGTGCTTGGCCGACCCAACTGGTCCACCAAACGGTGATACCAGGCCGAGTCCTTGTTTGGATTGAGTCCGAGAGCCGAGGGCTTAGTTGGACGAGCGAAGTGGGCAACACGGAGAAAAATCCTACCAAAAACAGAAAATCCTAGCTATTTGACACACAACAATGGCTTTTATTTTTCATTGTATAATTAACTATGTGATTTTAGTTGTATAGTCACACGGGTGATATTATATAGTGACACTCATTTTGGTGTAGAGTCGCACTCATTCTTGCATTGATTAGTGGGTGTAATCATCTTTCTAATCATGGATGTGACTTTGCTAATGATGATTGAAATATAATTAACTATGTGTTTTTTTCATTGGGCGGTTGAAGGTACATTCATTATGTTGTAGAATCACACAGTTGAAATTGTATAGTCAGACTCATTATGTTGTAGAATCACACAGTTGAAGTTGAATAGTCACACTTTATGTTGTACACTCATTTTAGTCACATATTCAGTTGTACAGTCTCATTTAGTGGTTAAACCCTAAATTTATCTGAATTTCTCTCTAACCTTTTCTAGAGGAAATCATCTGATATTTCTTTGTTCAAGTTCATATAATCATATTTTTATTTGTCCGATTAGTGGCTATAGTTATCTGATTTTTTCATGTTCAAGTTCATCTTGTTTTTATTAGTGGGTATAATCGTCTTTCTCTGATTAGTGGGACGATGATAGAAACACTGCATGTGTGAACTCAGTGAACTGTGACTTTCCTGAACAACGATCGCGACTATGACTTTGCTAATATAACTTCGTGACCATCCAAAAAATATATGTGATTTAAACTCTGCTCAAGTGTGACTTTCCTGAACTACGACTGTGACTTTGCTAATATAACTTCGTGACCATAAAAAAAATAGGGTTATTCAACAAAAATAATACCAACTTTGGGTGATATTCCATAAATAAAATCAACTTCAATTAATACGGGAATCATGTATGAGACATATTATACACGAATGAAATTGCCTCTTAAATGACCGGATGAAGTAGGTTTTTGTGGGTCCCATATTATTAATTAACACACATCTTCATCTTCTTCATTCTCACACCAAACTCGATTTCCCCTAAACCAAATTCTTTCTCCTAAACCCTAATTTCTCCAAATCGACCCATCAAATTCATGTTCTTCGAATTCATAGGACTCTAAAAACCCCTAAATTAGACCCAGAATAAGAAAGCCCTAAATTAGAAAAGGAAACCCAGAAAAATCGATTTGGGGAAATGAAAACAATACTCACCATTGACATTGTCGACGCAAAGGATTGAGGAATGAACTTCTGTACAACTATAACCTCTGAAAATGAGTTTTCGACAATATTAATGGTAATTATAAAGACGAACGTAGCTTACACTTGATAAACAAACAAAAATTTCGAAAAAAAAAATTACTTTTGCCAAGATGAATTGAGGAAGAAGAAGATGAAGTGATGAATTGAGGAAACAGAAAAAGAATGGGGAAGAAAATGAAGTTAAAAAATTAATGCAGTGTGTGGTTACTGAAACTAATGAAGTTGACATTTGTATTAGTGAAATATTGACTCGCATAGGCGGTAGCAGGTAAAATTATTCCATTCGTGTATAATATATCTCATAAATGGTTTTATTCCCGTATTAATTAAAGTTGGTTTTATTTATGGAATAACATCCATAGTTGGTATTATTTCTGGTAAATAACCCAAAAAAATATGTGACTTATGCTTTGCTCAAGTGTGACTTTCCTTATTAACGATTGATTTTGATAACATAACTGTGTGAGTAATTGTCTGACCTCAAATTTGTGTGACTAATATATGCGACTTATCACAAATTTGTGTCCGACTGCAGATTTTGGATGATAACAATGTTGAGGGTGATGCAACTCATTTGATGAAGTCATCCACTCGATGTTCCAGCAGTTTGAGAGTGTTTTGCATCTATTTTGTTTGTTATTTTTAAAATATTTTATTTGTTAACAGTGTTAAAATATTATTGTTTTAATGAAGTTGTAATGGATGCTATTTTTGTCTGGGAAGTTACAAAATAATTTGAGCTTTTTTTTGTTGAATGAATGAATCTTGAAGATGTAGATTTTTTTTGTTGATTGAATGAAATTTGAAAATGGATATGTTTTTTCTTTTTTTTTTTTTTTTTTTTTTTTTTTTCATTTGATGGTTTTAGTTGTATAGTCACACAGGTTAGGTTGTATATTCGCATCACACTCATTATTTTTCTTGTTTATTTACGTATTATTTTTGTATAACAATTAATGCAACGTTCGTTATCCGATTATGTGCACTTAAAGAAAAAATAAAAGAAACCTCAGAACCGGATATCGGATATCCGGGTTCGGATCGGATCAGGATAGTAAAATTTCAGAATTTAAAAACTGGATATCCGATCCGGTTTGCAAAACCGGATCGGATATCCGATGCTCACCCATAGCGACTGGCTGCTGAAGGTGATGGTGGTGGCAGACAAAACAAAATGAATAAGAAGGAAGGAGGAACAAAGAGGTGACAGGGAGGTGAATGAGCGGTGGAAAACAAAAAGGAATAGCGGGATGTACTTTAATAATGAGAAAACAAGGGGAATGAGAAATGAATAAGTGGTCCCACTAATTAAAAAGGTGATAGGAAAACAGATTAATCGAATAGGTACAAGTAGGAGACGGTTTCTGAGACAATAAGTTGACTGACCCAGGCCACGAAATCGAATTAAAATCGAATTAATAAAAATAATTGGACCGACTAATAAAATTAGTAAAATAAACGTTTCTCGAGATATAAATAATTATTCGGGACGAAAATGAAGTTTATAGAGATAAATAATTAGACGATGAAATAGTATTTCCCGATAAATAATAAATCTTCAATAAAGTGAATGAAATTGATTTTTCGAGTAAAGGTAATAAATGTTTTGACGAAACTTAAAATAAATGAGCTTCGAGCCAAAAATAGAGATTCGAGCTTAAATATAAATAAATAAAAATAATTTAAATTTAAATCACCGAAATAGACTTTCGATAAGAATTAAATTAAATGTATAAAATAAATCAAAATAGAAATAAAAATATGTTTTAAATATTTGAAGAGTTTCCGAGACAATAGAATTTTAGAAGTTTGAAACGATTAAACGATAAATTCGTTTTATAATAATTTTAAGAATTACGAGTTAAATCGAACAAAATAAAAATACGAAAATAACTTTAATTTAATTTATAAAATCATGGGTGTTACAACAATAACTAAGAAATTATGAATTAAGCGAAGAGAATCAAAACCATTGTTTAGGACGAAACAACGAGGAAGAAAATAAGAAAAAGTTTAAGATGATTAATGACAATACCTGACTAGCAACTCCGATCCCTAAATTAAGGATTGTGAATGCGAGTATGACGATAAAAGCACTAGGAAGCAACACGATCATTGATGTCCCAACAATCATCACTAGAAAGGTGATAAGAAGCGAGCCCCTCCTCCCTATCCTCGAAGACAGGTGCGATACGGTGTTAGAATCACTCCTACCAGTTGACTTAGATGTTGTGATGTTAAAACCATCTGGACACGGGCATTGAAGAAGTCATAGTAGTGGTTCACTTTCGCATTAAGTTGGCGACGCCAGATGTCTGGTGCCAGGGGCGGATCTAGAATTTTTTGTACGGTGTAACGAATTTATATCAAACACATAAGAAAACTTTTAATAATTATCTTTTTTTTTCGAGCATTTGTAAAGTTTGGTACTCCGTATGTTGTAATTTAAAAAGTATAATACAAAAATATATTAATCGCAGTACAAATATACATTAAGCCAAGTACAGAAATATATTGAATTAACCTTAGAATCAATACAAAAATATACTACCTACGCATACAGTGAAATGTATTTTACTTTTAACTAATTAAATCTACAGAAATCAAGTAAATCAAAATATGAATAAAAAAATATAATGTACCAAAATTCTACATTCTCAAAAACTTTGGTGTAGCAAGTGCACCATTCTTGTACGTAGGTCCGCCCATGATGATGATTCTATATTATAAATAAGAGTACAAATTTTAGTTAAATTATTCCACTTCGGCAAATTATAATAAGGTAATGGATTTCTATATTATAAATAAGATTAATTATTTGTTGTTAGATATGATATCAATAAAAATCTTTTGAGTCTTAAAAAACTCTTAAGACTATATACTTAAGTAAATTATCGTACATCGAAAAATTATACTCCCTCTCTTTTGAGTCTTAAAAAACTCTTAATACCATAATAAGACGATGGAATTCTATTACTATTATAAATAAAAGTAATCATTACTCCAAATTATGATAAGATGATGAAATACGCAGCGGAAATAAATAAAAATGATATATTCGACGAGCTAGACCTATAGCTTGACGAATTACGAGACCAAGTCAAGACCTATTGACTCGAGACTCAAATATTAGAGCTCGAAACGCGTCGAACGCTAACGAAACCGATTATAACTCGACAACCAGAGAAGCACGCAAGCTATTTTCTTTGTTTGTTATTATCCAAGATCGACGAAACTGAAAACAAAACCTACTTCTTATAGCCATGGATCGACTGTTACAAACTATTGCTATGTCAAGCAATTATTATACTAAATTAATAATAGTAACTAATGATAGCTAATTATTCCTCTGCTGTTGCTCTGCCTTCATTACTTAGCTTAATTTGATTGCTCTTCCTTACTCGGTCATCCCGAGTATTTTCATCCTAGTACAAGCCCGATTATTACTCGTTCCCAAATACATACCACGAGTCGTCTTTTACGTCACAGGCTCGTTGTTATTGAATAATACCGCTTCACCTAAACCCGTATCATCTATATTATAAATAAAACTAATCATTCATCCTTAGACGTCAACAAAAAACTTTTAGTCTTAAAAAAAGTTCTTAATAAGACTACAAATAAAGTTAAATTAAAGTTATCACATATGGGCGGATCTAGCCTTAGGCTAGTAGGGCTTTAGCCCGAGTTGAATCAAGGATAAAAATTGATTAGTGCAAAGTAAAGCGGGGAGTTGTCTGAAGCGCAGGTGCTTATAGATGGGGTCTTTGGTCTTGGTGACCTGAGGTAAGGGGCTCAAACCCCTTTGGAGTAGAGCTGGCCAAATGCGGGCCAACCCGTTCGGCCCGCTTCGCTAGCGGGTTTGGTCACAAGAAATTTAAAAATAAGTGGGCAGGGGCAAGAAAATCAGGCCCGCTAAAATTAATGGACGGGCTTGGACTAAATAAAATTGTCCATGGACAACCCGCTAGGCCCGCTACGTACACTCTAATTTTTATGTAACCTACCAAAACCAAAAGAAAAAATTAATTAAAAAATAAAATAAAAATTATTGTGTTGAAAATAGTATGTACCCACGTTGAAAAGACTAATCGGTTCATTGAATATCACAAAAAGCACAAAACTCACCCTTGGATCCTTGATTATCAGACTTCCCGGTTATTCCAAATTTCTAATTCCCAAACTCAATCTCCTCACTCCGTCAATTTCCAATTCCAAAACAAATAGTATGATAATTATTTAGTATTTTGATAGTTATGAAAATGATCTTAAGTCTTAAGTTATTAATTTTATTTTTGCAAAATCAATAATCACGATGTTTTTATACCATTTGTTTGTTTGATGTTTCGGTAATTAATTTCAATATCAAATATTCTTGTATATTTAAAGCCCGCAAGCCCACGGGTTGGCCCGCTAAGATATATTGGACGGGTACGGGCAACTATAGTAGGCCCGCTACAGCGGGCACGGGCATTAGAAAAAAGCCCGTCGGACACATTTTTATAGGTTAGGCCCGGCCCATGTCCAACCCAAGCCCGCAAACGGTCAGCTCTACTTTGGAGCTTGTTTGTTTTGTTTTGTTTTGTTTTGTTTTATTTTCTTTTATTTTTTGTGGGCAAAAAGCTAATAAGCTAACCTATGTTTCTCATTTTATCGAGTGACAATTTGTTTAGAAAGTTTTTCCTATTTATTTATCGGTTTTTCTGAGATGTGTCGAGTTAATGGTTTAATTACGAAAATAATTAACCTATATATTATCTAAGTATGGTAAATACGTAGTATGGATTAATATATCAATTTGTTAGAATATTATCATTTGCTAAATTAAATTTTCCGTAATTAAACCATTATTAACGTGTGCCCAACTGGACCATGTTAGAAAATCTGTTTAGTTATCTATTTATAATATGAATGTTTACGATGATGGTATAGATATATTGAAGGTCAAATAATTATCAAATCCAAAGGTGCAAAATTTGATGACGGTAATAAGGTAGTCAGCCCCACTAACAAATCATTCCTGGGTCCGCCCCTGCACATATCGAAAAATTATAATGAGGTGATGATAGAATTCTACGTAATATTTCGTTCTTAGATATTAACCAACGATCTTTTGAGACTTAAAAAAAAGTTCCTAAGACTAAGACTAAGAGTCTAAGACTATATAGTTAAAGTATAATTATCCCGCACCGAAAAATTAAGATTGGGTGATGAAATTCTATATATTATAAATAATAAGAGTAATCATTCAATATATATTATAAGAGTAATCATTCATCTATGAATAAAAGTTCTTAATTAGACTATATCTAAACTTAAATAAACTTAAGTAAAATTATCCCACAACGAAAAATTATAATAAGGCGAATTTTTTTATTATATAAATAAGAGTAATCATTCATAAAAAATGTATACTCCAATAAGATGATTAAATTCGATTATATAAATAAAGGGTAATCGTCTATCCTTTAACTTAGATATAAAAACAAACTCTTTTATGTCTTAAAAATAGCTCTTAAAACTGTAAAGTTAATTATACCACATCGAAAAATTATGATGAGGTGATGAAATTTTATATCATAAATGATTAATCTTTTGATTTTAAATATCATTGAAAAAATTAAAATAAGGTAACGATTCTATATTATAAATAAGAGTAATCGTGCGTTTTTCTGAGTCTTAAAAGCAGATCTTAAAAAACTATAAACCTTGAGTAATTATCTTATATAGGCGTTGAAATCTTATATTATAAATAAGATTAATTTTTCGTTCTTAGATATCAATCAAAAAATTCATTCGTTCTTAGGGCCGTTTGGTTTGAGGTTTACGGGAAAGGGAAACAACTTCTATCATTTCCTTTGTTCTTGTTCGTTTGAGTTTTTTTTTTCATTCCCTTTCCCTTCTTCAATCCTCCTCATTCCCCCAAACCTTTCTACCTTCGTTACCTCACCCCCAAGGGTTTGAGTTTTGATTACCCATCATCTCTCCCTCACCCTTATTTCTCGTAAACCTGTTAAATTTTGACTCGATTGCTTGACCCATTTATTTTAGGGTCAAGGCCCATATTTTTTTACCCGTGATCCATTTGACCCAAATTTGAAATGACTCATTAATTTAGATGTGAGATCCCCCCGTTAATTTTTTATATTTAAAATAACAATTAAAATATTATTAACTTTAACATGATAAATTATAAAAATAATTAAAAAATACAATTCATATTACTTTTATATACTCTATCATTTAGCAATAGAATTTGCAAAATCATATAGTTTTTTAAAATTTTAAACACGGTTTTTGAATACTCAATATGAAAAAAAAAACAAATTTTTTATTGTTAAAAAGGAAGGCATCACAAATTATTTCGACCCAAAAACAAATAGTGACCCGTGTTTGACTCAACTCGTATTCATATCCGACCAAGGTGATAGAAATTTTATATTATAAATAAGAGTAATCATGTATTCTTTTGAGTTTTAAAATAAGCTCTTAAAAGTATAAACTTAGCAGAAATTAAGTTTGATTACTAATATATGTAATCAATTATAATGATGTATATTGATTAATTTCTTATTTAACAAATATACATCATCAATGTAATTAAGCCTTTTAACCTGTGCAGCGTAAGAACTTTAATCTATTACTCTTATATTTGAAAATGTTTTTATTCTAATGTGGAGCTAATTTCACGGAGATCCATGCAACTCTGTATACGTCAATCGGCGTTGGTATCCACTCTCATTTTCTGATTTATTTGCATGTTTTCCATGCATTGTTGAATAATACGGGGGAATAACTATTAGAATAGAGGTTGTTATGGTTGTTATGTAGTTAGTTATGTAGGTGGTTATCACTAGTGACGTGGAGCTTTGTACATCACTAGTTAGCTAATTATCCATGTATATATACACTACCTGGTTGTAACAGATTAACATCTCAATACAAACCATTTTTATTTACTCTCTTTCTCCTTACTGCATTACTTTGAGTAGCATCAATGGAGGTTGTTCAGTGTTTTCCTGGTATCAGAGCAGCAGGTTACAGATTCTGCAACTAAATTGGAGATTATTACTTCGATTGCGTATTACAGCACAGTATAATCTTCTCTTTCTTCCGCATTTTTCTTCCTCCATTGTTGTTCGAGGTTCTGAGCTTTCTTGTCTATCTACACAATTTTTTTCCGCATTCTTGATTTCACACATCGATTGATTTCATTTTCTGGTATTCTGATTACTTCAATCTTAGAATATCGATTGATTGATTGAACTTGTTCTTTTACTTCTATCGAAATTATCACAAATTGTTGATTCGTTACACAAAATTCTTCAAATTACTTTCATCATGACAAATTCTGATGTTGATCAATCTGCTACTGGAAACAATTATTCATGCTTTGATGATCCATTATATCTGTCGCCTTCTGATCAGCCAACACTTCAGCTAGTTTCTGTTCAATTTAATGGAACTGGTTTCATATCTTGAAAGCGTGATGTTTATATTGCGCTTATTGCTAAGAATAAGGACGGATTTGTAGACGGTACTTGTAAACAACCTTCTAAGGATGATAAGATACATCACCAATGGATTAGGTGTGATTACATGGTTGTTAAATGGATCTTCAACTCATTAACTCGAGAAATTCGAGAAACTGTTGAGTATACACGTAGTGCGAAGGATTTGTGGTGTGAATTGTTGGAGAGATATGGACAGATTAATACAGTAGAAATTTATCAAATAAGAAAGGAATTAAGTGACATTACTCAGTCTAACATGCCTTTAGTGGAGTATTACAGCAGACTTAAACGGACTTGGGAGACTTTGGATAGTCTGGATCCCATTCCTATCTGCACTTGTGGTGCTATGGACACCTGCTCCTGCAAGTTACTTAAACGAACTTTAGACAGAGAGTCGGGAACAAAACTAATACAATTTCTAATGGGACTTAATTCTAGCTTTGAGTCTGTAAAAACCAATGTCCTGTCTATGGAACCCATACCTCCCTTGAACAAAGCCTTTGCCTTATTGCAAAAAATAGAAAGGCAGAAACAAGTGAGTGAGGCTGTGGATATTCTGGCTGAGACTAGTGCATATGCTGCAATGACTGGGGGACTGTTGTGTGCTAAATTTAGACCGTTTTTCTCTCCATTTAGACCCGTTTTTCCCTCGTTTTGCGAGTCTTGAGTGCGATTATCGCCATATTTTGCGTACTTCTCGCATTAGCGTCCCTCTTGTGCGTTTTACGTGTTTTTGGTAGTTTTTCTATCAATTTTGATAGGTTTTGCTACAAAAATCACGATTGAGCTTCCACGAGCACAAGAGAAGGGAAAACCGTCCAAAGAGCAAAGCACACAACTTAAAGTTTAAAGTCATCCGATCGAACAAACGAAGAATGAGACAAGATTCGAGGCCAGAAAAAATGACCGGGCGAAATTTCACCCGGTGAGACACCCCCGGGCGAAATTTCACCCGACGGTGAAACGCCTCCCCCGAAGATTTTCCGAGCTTACCCACCTGGCGAAACTGACCGGGCGAAATTTCGCCCACCGGGTGAAATTTTGCCCGATGGGAAGAAGTGCCGAAAACGCGAAAAAAAGAAGAAAATTTCACCCGGTGGGAATTATCGTCAAGTCCGCAGGGCAAAGTTTCACCCCCATGGAGATGCAAAGGGAGATTGTCTCACTAATGGAGCATAAAGTTGGATTTGGGCTTTAGGTTAAAAACCTATTAAGAGATTACTGTATATATGTTACCATAATTCATTGCCTAAACCATCTCTCCATTGTGCATTTGTGCTAAGGAGGGAAGACATTACACCCTTCCACCATCCTATTACACCATCCATTAGTAGTAGTAATCTAGAAAAATCTCCAAAAATTCTAGTAGTTTACATAGTAATTAATAGTAGATCTACAAGTTTCCATCAACAATTATCTAGATTTCAAGGTTGTAAGAAGATTATCCAAGTTTTATTTGAAGATTTGTTTGGTTTATTGGAGGATTAGTGACAAGTTCTCCATTTTATTCATCAAAGATTCAATCTTTATCTATGATATCTTCTTATTTCTTATAGATCTACATAGTTGGTATAATTCTCTTCCACTCTCTAATCTCTAGTTTAGTTTTTGTGTTGTTTTCTCATCATCATCTTGTTTAGATCTAATTAATATGCATGTTGTGATGATTTCCATAATGATGTGTGAGTAGATTTCTTGTTGGGGAGTTTAGGGATGAGGGCTTGGATTATTTGAATATAGGGATGTTGGTGGGTTGCTTGCATGTTGGTTTATCTTATTTATGGTGTTATGTCATTGTTGTTTTAGTCCGGCCAACTAGACCGACCTTGACTAATTTCTATCAATATGGGGAAACCCGGGGTAGAAATTACCATGACTAAGGACTTACCCTCATTCGCCGTGAAAGCGGGATTTTAGGTGAGTTTATCAATATTGCGACAAAAACTCGATTCTGACCTTCTTAAATTCCAAGTACCGAATCTCGACTTCTCCCCAACGCCTTTTCCCTAGATTGACCACCCTTAGCTATTTCTCTAGATATTCCCTCAGTTTAAGACTCGACCCCTAAAAAAAGCCCCTCTAAGACATCAAACACGACACTTTAAGCTTCATAAACACACACCGTTCCCTGTGGACCGACCTCGACTTACCACGATTACTCTAGTAGTTTTTGTGTTATTCCGAGTCTTACAAATATCGTTTGATCCCCCGTCCTTCGTTAACGACCGATCCGATTGGGAGGCGATCAGGGACATGGAGGAAAAAGGGCCAAACTAGATACAGAACCCAATGAGAGGAATGAGAAATTCTGTACTCACTATCGCAAGAAAGGGCATGAAATAGAAAACTGTCGCAAGCTAAAGACCTGTACTGGATGTGGTAAGAAGGGGCATGTGTTTGACTACTGCTACTGTAACCCAAATAGCAAAAGCAAGTTCAATAAGAACAAGGGATATGGGAACTATCAAGGTCCAAAACCACCATGTGTATACTACCAAAATGGAAACAATGTGTACAGGAGAGGTGCAAATAATGCTGAAATTCTTCAGGATTAAGGGGATAATGATATTACACCTCTTGATTTTGAGGTGAATGCTACTCAGGTTGCTGGTCCCTCTAGTAATCAGCATCAACATCTTGATCAGGGCTTGATGAATGAGATGGCGAACTCCATATACCAGAGAATTCTCAAGTCATTCAATGATAATCAAGGTTCTTCTATGAGTTCTGCAGGTACTGTATCCTGTTTACAGTTGAATAATTAACAAGTTCATTCTTCCATGTTTGAGTGGATAATTGATACTGGGGCCTCTGATCATATGACCCCACATGCTAGCTTATTACATGATATTACTGAACTTGTAAGACCTATCAAAGTAGGTCTTCCTGATGGATCCATTAAGACAGCAATAAGGGCTGGAAAGATGAGGATGAATGCGCACATTATACTGCAAAATGTGTTCATTATTGATGATTTTAAACAAAATCTGTTATCTGTGAGTCGCTTACTGCAGCATTCTTCCCTTCAAATGCATTTTACTAAAGACTTATGTCTTTTCCAGGACCTTTCAAGTAAGGTCGTAAGAGCCACTGCAAAAAGAATTGGAGGTCTCTACTTGCTATTAATGGATCCTACTGCCAGTTGCAGCCCTAAGCAATGCAATACTAGTACTGCACTGTCTGCGTTAAATAATTGTGATGTCAAACTGATTCATGCTAGATTGGGTCATATATCCATCGACAAACTTAAGCATGTACTTGGTGATTCTGTAGTTCTTGACAATTTTTTCTGTGAAACTTGCATATTGTCGAAACATCATAAACTTCCCTTTAAGAGAAGTTCTTCTCATGCTTCTCAATGCTTTGAACTTGTTCATATGGATCTTTGAGGTCCATATAAGGTTACTTGTCTCAATGGGGCAAATTTTTTTCTCACAATCGTGGATGATTGTTTGCGTAGCACTTGGACTTATTTGCTTCAACATAAAGATCAAGTTCCTTATCTCATTAAAGGGTTCATTAATATGGTTAAAACCCAATTCTCAAGCAAAATTAAGACTATTAGGACTGATCATGGCACCGAGTTTGATCAGAGTGTTTGCCATACTTTGTTTCATGATAAAGGCATTATATATCAACGTAGTGTGGTTGGTAGACCTCAACAGAATGGAAGGGTGGAACGTAAACATAGACATCTTATAGAAACTGCAAGGGCTTTAATGTTTCATGCTCATTTACCTCTCAAATTCTGGGGTGATTCTGTACTTGCAGCCACATATCTAATCAACAAAATGCCTTCTCCCATCATTAATTGGAAGTCTCCATATGAAGTTTTGTTTGGGGTTTCTCCTAAAATTGATGAATTAAGGATATTTGGGTCACTTTGTTATGCATCAATGCCCATAACACTTCGAGATAAATTTGCCCCAAAAGCAAGAAAGTGCATCTTTATTGGATATCCTCATGGAGAGAAGGGTTACAAGCTATATGATCTAATAACACACAAAGATTTTGTTAATAGAGATCTGATTTTTCGAGAATTTGAGTTTCCATTCCAAAAGACTGATACAAATTCTCATGATCACATTAAGTCTCCTGAACTGGTGGATTTTGTTTCATCTTCACTCAATCATCCTCTTATCATCAACAACAGTACAAATCTGCATTCTTCTTCACATACATCTGCATTCTTCTTCATCTTCTTCAGAGGAGCAGATTCATAATAATCATCATATTTCATCTCAAGAGTCACAAACTAATACTTCATCACCTACAACACAGGACAATGGTATTCATGAAGTATCTAACACCAGTGATAGAAGCTCGAATTCATCTGTCCACAGTAATACAGAGGTTATTTCTTCAAGCATTCCTGAATTGTCTCCTCCACACATCAGGAATTGTAGCCGTATCAAGCAAATTCCCACTAAATTGAGGGATTTTCAGCATTCTGTACAGGTCCCATCCATTCCTCAGTCTAAACCTGCTTCAGAATCAGTCTCTTTTCATACTCAAATTTTAAATGATCTTGTGGATTTTGATACTGATTATATTGCCTCGCTAGCTACAGTATTACAAATTCCTGAACCAAGTACTTATCATCAGGCAAGGGATAATCCAAATAGGATCACAGCCATGGACAAAGAAATTGCAGCATTAGAAGTGAATCAGACATGGGATCTTGTTCCATTACCAGATGGGCACAAAGCTATTGGATCAAAATGGGTTTACAAAATCAAACATAATCAAGATGGGTCTATTGAGAGATACAAGGCAAGACTGGTAGCTAAGAGTTACAATCAAGTCAAAAATAAAGACTATAAACATACATTCTCCCCTGTGGCGAAATTTACAACTGTACGAAGTCTCATTGTTGTTGCCTCTGCACGACAACGGCCGCTACATCATCTTGATGTAAACAATACATTTTTACATGGATTTTTGGATGAGGAAGTATATATGCAACCGCCAGATGGGTATACAAAGGCGACATCTGGTCTGGTCTGCAGGTTGAAGAAGTCCATTTATGGGCTCAAGCAAGCATCGCGTCAATGGAACATTGAGTTAACTAAGAGTCTCAAAGAGCTGGGTTTCACCCAATCCAGAGAGGATTATTCACTTTTCATTCGCAGCAGGCCACAAGGTGTTGTAATAGCATTGGTGTATGTCTATGATATCCTGTTAACTGGGGACGATGATGAAGGAATCAAACACACAAAAGTGAGCCTTGATAAGAAGTTCACCATCAAAGACCTGGGTCTTATGCGCTATTTTATGGGAATCGAAATCGCCAGGAATAGTGCTGGAATCATGCTCAATCAGAGGAAATATATTGTTGATATTCTAACAGACATGAATATGCAGAATTGTGAACCTGCTGACTTTCCATTACAGCAAGGTCTTAAGCTTTCCACTGATAATGGTACTCCTTTGATTGACCCAGAGCCTTATAGAAGATTGATTGGAAGATTATTATATCTAAACTTGACAAGACCTGACATATCCTTCTCAGTTCAGCACTTAAGTCAGTTTGTTCATGAGCCCAAAGAACCACAGTACACATGCAGGCTGGCACTCATGTTGTGAGATACTTGAAAGGAACAATCAACACTTGACTCTTTTATCCATCTGAGAATGACTTAAATATCACTGCCTACAGTGATTTTGATCATGCAAGATGTACATTCAGTTGCAGATCAGTAAGTGGGTTTGCTATATTCTTGGGATCTTCACTTATATCCTGGAAAACCAAGAAGCAAAAGACCGTCAGTAGAAGCTCGGCAGAATCAGAATATAGGTGTATGTCATACACATCTGTTGAACTCATTTGGTTGGTGGCTCTATTGAAAGACCTACAAGTGACTCCGCAATTACCAGTTCCTCTCTTATGCGATAACAAGGCTGCTGTACATATCACAGAAAACCCTGTTTTTCACGAACAACGAAGCATTTGGAAGTAGATTGTCATTTTGTTAGGGATAAATATCTGGAAGGCTTCCTCACACCCTCGTTCATTAGAACAAGAGTACAGTTGGCGGACATAATGACCAAGCCCCTTGGAACTGCACAACATCGGTTCTTAGCTTGCAAGCTTGGACTGCACATGGAACCATTGCATCCAGCTTGAGAGGGGACTATTAGAATAGAGGTTGTTATGGTTGTTATGTAGTTAGTTATGTAGGTGGTTATCACTAATGTCGTGGAGCTTTGTACATCACTAGTTAGCTAATTATCCATGTATATATACACTACCTGGTTGTAACAGATTAACATCTCAATACAAATCATTTCTATTTACTCTCTTTCTCCTTACTGCATTACCTTGAAACCCATGTATGCCCTTTCATTGTGTCCTATCCTTCGGAGTACTTAACAAGCGTGACCTTCGTCCCTTCAATTTTTTTTAACAAATTGTTTCATCATTATTTTAACTTTTTTTAACAAATATAATTCACATCTTTGACCAATACTCATGTATTGCTGCTTTCATAATCAAAGTCGAGTGGTCAAGCCCAAGCATGTGGACCCTATATATTCATTCATAGTTGAATCAATATTCAATACGAATACTCAACTGAGCGAAATGCGGAGGCGTCGTACTCAATTCGTACCTTCCGAATCTTATGTGTCCCCTTTCAAATTTTTCTTCCTTTAATACCAACCTACCTACGTCAATTTTGTCTCATCTTATACAAATAGTCAAATATGAAATCGCATAGGTTCTTTATTTAAAATGATTTTATTTAATTTAATCATATAATATGTCAAATAATATAATACATACTCCGTAAGACATAAAGAGGATGCATAAGAATCACTCCTAGCCTCATCTAATATTCCAAGCCTATGAAATATCAATTGACATGTTATAATATTAAGACGAATATATCTGTTATAGGAAGAAGAGAGATCTATAAATAAACGAAGTATGTTTACATCCCTCATAGAATTTTCTTTAATTGGGTACGTAGTAATTCTTATGTTGGATGATTTGTTAATTACGATAACTATTAGCATCTCTTTGGGATGGATAGTATTTCCAAATCCAAACGAAAATATCAAACTAAGATAGATGTTCGATAATGGGTTGAATATTCGAATTGAAGAATAAAGACCATACTCATACTGAGTCGTATACTATAGTGACATTTGACACCAACGAATTACACACACATGTGGATCTAGATCAACATTAAAACCATAAACATTTGGAAATTAAAGCAAGGGCCAAGGGGTAAGGAGAGACTATAACAACTAACAAGCCTGTCCCAGAGTCCATGCACATGTTCCTTCAATGCAGCACATATGTGATATGTTTAACCTCAGTCAAACCTCTATTTGTTCCACAAACGTGTAGTATTGTATTCCCTCCTTACCCATTAATTATTATACTTTGATTTTGACATAAAGACTATAGAAAGAAGCGAGACGGATCAATTATAAGATGACAAATAGATAAAATGTAATCCTAAAATAGAAAATAAAATAAATGACTGAGATACTCAAAAATAAAATGGGACAATAAATGATCGGAGGGGAAGAGTATTAGGTTATAATAAGCTCCATCAACGACTGCTCGAGATATTGAATTGGGATCACAGCCACAAGATTCCACACCCAATTTGAATAGGGTTTCATCATGTCTCGTCTAACATGTACACTGCAATTAATTAATTAATTAATTAATTAATTACACAAAATAACAAATCCTTGCATTTCTTACCAGGCTGCTTTTATAATGGAGTACAACCCTAACATGCATGTTAAACTTGCACCTGGATACCTACCTGATAAACAAACCATGCTCACTTCCAGCCTTAAGGCATATCCTATGGAAAAACAATTTATCAACAGCATCACGGCAATTCCATCCTGTGACCTCGCCTTCACGTAAGAAAATTATACCTAGAGAGATCACACACTATAATTACCGGCCGTCCGGTGGAAAACAACAATAACAACACAATCGCCCATAACACAATTAGAGTAGTAGTTACTTATCGACTACTATTGTCGTTACAATCAGTGGAAATTAATATCGTAACATTCTTTCACACAAGACTAACCAATCAAATATTCCATTTCAAAGACGGCTATATCTATTTGAATGGGACATTTTGGATCGGGTGAGGGAGGGATCGGACGGGGATAGGTGAAGAGGAATTAGAAAAGAGAGTCTCCCAAATATCGACAAAGGCGGTGACAATAACACCGTGGAGATGCTCAGAATTAAGAGACAGAAAACAACTTAGCAGCTCTTCCATGTCCTTCCTCTCAAACATACCCTTCTCCACCACCATCTCCGCCATTGATCGTCGGAAATCAACGTACGGGTCTTCCGACCGCTTCACCACCGCGTAGCTCTCCCTCACCTTCCCCTCCACCCTCACCCCCCCATCCTCATCCTCATCCTCCCGGCACGGGGTATTCATCTTCCTCATGAACTCCGACAACCTCGCCGGCGACGGTGGGCTCTCGCGTCCGCTGTCCGACGACGCCGCCGTGCACGTGCTGCTGCGACACTCGTCCTCTCGGTACCTTCTTCTCCTAACACGACGTCGTTTCTTGTGTTTTGTTACCATCAACGGCGGGGGAGGAGGAGAAGGGAGGAGTACGACGTCGTCGGAGGCGGAGGAGGCGTAAATCTTGGGGCGGGGAGGGGTAGAATCGTAATTGTAAATTTTGGCGATGACGTGGTAATCAGGCTGTTTCTCCCACCTGAAATGGGTGGAAGGACGTGGGCTGGAGAAGCTTCGACGGGCGGAGGTGATAGCGGAGGATACGTGTCGCTTTAGGGAGAAGTGACGGGGTTTATTATCGTGAGACCGTCTTACGTGAGTATTTTCAGTTTCGTCTTTTTTGTAAGGGATGGGATTGGAAGGGAGGGAGGAAGGGTGTTTAGAGCGGCAGGATTTGAGGGAGGAAATGAAGCGAGAGACTTTGGAGTTTATGAACCCTTTTCTCATTTTGGTAGAACTCAGATTTCCAGATAGAGAGGGAAAGTACGTGATGGAGTAAATCAAGGAGGGAGGGAAGTTGCGCAACAGTATGGGTTAACAGGATCACAATTCATCCATTTTTATTGGGACAGAATATCCGTTATTTTATTTCGATTAAAGAATGGAAAGGATGAAATGGACGATAATCTTGAAAACTAATACCTCCGATTCAGAAAGATTTTCTCTCTTTGTTTAATATATGTGAGATATATAAAAGAAAAAATATATGTGAGATATATATTCTGAATCGGAGAAATATGATGTTTAATCTTACTTAAATACAGAGTAATTAATATTTAAATTATTATAACAATATAATGGATATATCCAGGACGCCAATTATAACATAAGAGAAAGGAAAAGTAAAATCTACTCATTTGCTTCAAGACTGGTCATCGATCAATCATGTAGGCTTGCTAAATTACCCGGTTGTCCCATTATTGGAAAATGTTAGTCCATAAACTTTATGTTAATTACTTTTATGTTTTCTACTTTCATCATCACTAAACCTAGTACTATTAGTAGCACTAAATTGAAGGTATGGTCGTATGGAAACATCACGTTTTTCTTATAGTGCGTACAATTACTTTGTGTTTTGTAATAATTACTAAGGCTATATTTAATCGCAAACTCAAGTTTGAGCTTCATAATCTGTCATCTCAAATTTCCATTAATTTTTCCAAAGCGAAGATCTCAATATCTCATAAGGGTCAACTTTGGAAAAAGATTATTCTCCATAACTTTCTAAATTCGCTATAAAGAGTGGTAAATGATCAGAAACTAGAGTATTCGGTAAACAACGTTTGAAAGATCATAACTTTTACCACATGTTTCGAAAATGATGCTTTTTTCTAGACCGGATATCTCATAAAGATAATGAATGTGGAAAAAGATAGACACTTCCAAGACTTGTGACCATAAGACATGAGTTATGCACGAACAAAATTACCTCGAGAAAAAGAGGATACGGACATACGAAGTACGTAGTATATCATAAAAATGAAAACACACACTAATATCTATCAGGTAAAATATAGAAAAATGAATGAAAAGGAAGAAGCGAGTAGTAGTGAATTTCGGGACAACGTACAAGAGTGACCTACATACGCTGAATATAAGGGATGTGATCCATCATCCATGTCAAATTGTCAACCCCTAAGAAATACAGTAGCACTATTAAAAGTTAAAACAGAGTGCTCTACATACCCTCCAGATATATAGACTACTGCAGACGACCCCTCATGTCCTTTGTGGAGTCCTGAATCATGATGCAACCTCATCGCATTTACTACGACCACAGTGCAACACCGATGCATTTTCAAGGTTCGAACTTGACACATACTCTACATCTAGGTTAGAATAACAACCCCTTATTAGTTGGTCAAAATGCTCGAATTCCTTAATAGTTGAATGAAATGCTTAAGGTAGAGTCATACGAGTAGTATACAGTTATACAAATACCAATTTACTAAAAATTATCCCGGCTTCTTTACCCTAATCACAACCATTATGGTTTATTATACAAGACGGCGGATTAAGTTCATCTTTTCGATTCATAGTTTCATACACTTAACTTAACTACACAACTCGCTTCCACAATAGATATCGGAGTATCATTCCTTGGATGAACACGATTTTCTCCCCCGAAGAAAAAAAATACATACCCATGCTCCGCTTCCTGCAATTTGATTTAAGTAGTGTACCCACAGATGTTTGAAGGCCAGGCAAGTGGATATTGAGTCAAAGCTTCAGGAATTGCATTAATGGCATTGATTGTCAGCTGTTACCTCTCGGCTCCCCCGCTCTTGCTGTCTTTCTCATCTCTCCATGCTTCACTCTCAATCCTCGAGCACCCTGGTACAACCAAACTACTGCTTAATAATACTAACAAAACAGCTTTAAAGCACAAATAGTTACTCGTACTATTCCGTATCTGATCAGGATTTATGTGCACGGCTCACAAAATTTTCCCCAATAACACAATTTGTTCTCCCTATTTTCCCCAGATTCTGCTTGCTTTATTGAGATTTCCCTTATATGAGTTCTAATACATTACATCTTTACTTAATCAAACCAGTCAGAAGAGAACAAACGAAAACATCATTTCGCATCCTGCCAACGAATATTGTATAGACTAAACAGAGACAATGCTAGAACGCACAATGCCGAATCATATAGCCAACAAATAACAGACACTAGTTCATCAATGGTTTTCATTGAGGAGTCCAGGGCCAGACTAGTGATTGAGACTATGTGACACTGAACATAGCTAGCAGATTGAGGTGTTAGCTATTACGGAGTAATATTTAATACAAATCAGATCAGTGTATGAGCACACAGACGACTACGAGCATGATTAAAGGAGAAACAGGGGACTGCCAAAACAAAACAAGCAGTTTTGGGCAGCATTTAGGGTCAAAACTCTTTCGACAGCATATTTTCCCTTTCGAATTGTTCTGATTTCCAGACCATAAACCATTTTTGTTTACTTTGTTTGAGAGAAGTAAGAAGTATGATTAGCGTTTTGGTAACAAATGCCATGGAATGGTCAATGTTTGACAAATGCAAAAGTTTAGATGCATATTGTCTAGAGTACGTCTTATAGCCCAAGTAGAGGTAAGACTTCACAGGATTGGTGTCATTAAGCTTTGCCCAGCCTTTCAATAGGACTAGCAGGAGCAGAAAGAACTTAAACTTTGAACCTGCTGCCACTGTCACTAACAAATACGAGTAATAATCCAGCTACGTGCGAACTACCTCAGTCAGACATGATCGATTACATTTCTCATCAGGTTTAAGTTTGTCGAATCTCAATTTCCACTTTCAGTACTTGCTACTCTAACATCATCTCTACTTCCTTATGGCAAAATTTCGAATTCATGTACACTAACAAACAGGACGCATATACAACAACCCAAGTAAATCATCTGTAGCATCAAGGATCTAGGGAACATTGTCGACACTCGCCACTCGTCAATGGCAGCCATCTAAACCTCATAAACGAATACAGATAAGAACATATATACATCGTCGCCATTTTCTCATAACAAACATTCCAAGTTAGAGTAAGAGCCATCAAAATCATACACACGTACCTACACACATTAAATGAGTCATTACCATAACATCTAACAGTCTCTAAATTTCTCATTTTTTCACTGAACCACCGACACTCAGCATTTCCCTTTAACACACACGAAAACAATACCAAATCCAACCACAAAACAAAACACATACTAAAGTCAGAGTAAAACAGAATAGGAGGAAATAGTAACCGTGAGTTGAGGAAGAGGAGGAGGTGGTGGATGAAGATCAATAGAACGAAGAGACATCTTGGCGATCTCGGAAACAGCAAAATCCTTAACACCACCGACATCACTTGTCATATCCTCGTACGCCGCCTCGAACGCCTGCTGCCAGAACTTGGGCAACTTCAGCCTTCGACTGTTAGTGTACACGTTCCACATGTATTTCACTACCTTTTTTCTCTCCTCTATTTCCTGCACACCACAAACTCCAAATTACAAAACCAACACCAACCCAGCTGCTAGTAGAAAAATCCACACACAAAAACAAAAAAAAAGTAGTCTTAGTGGTAAGAGTTATATGTGTACGAGGAGGTCGAGATCGTCTGGAAGCGGGGTGTCAAGGTGGTAGGAGAGGCGGGTGAGGTTTCCGGCGGACCAGCGGAGAGTGACGGTGCCGGTGAACATGGACCAGAAAGCAAGGAGGAGGACGGCGGCGAGTGCCCATATTTTATAGCGGCTTTTGGCCAAGACGGTGGTGTCCTTTTTGGTTGATGAGGATGATACTTGAACAAGAGACTCTTCATCCTTCATCGTATTCAAATTGGTTTTTGCTGAATTTATTGACTAGTGTTAGTGTTATTGCTGAGATTTTGAATCGTGAATTTTTGGTTAAGTGTTTATAGTGGACTGTAAAAAAGAAGAAATGCGCAACTGTGTCTGCTTCAGTGGAAGTGAGACTGTGAGAGTACGCACTGTATTGAATGTGGGAAGTGGGGTACTACTCCATATAGTAGGGTGTGTAAAGCTCAAGCAAAGCGGGATCATTTTACCAACACTAATTCTTGTTTCAAACGAATTATTCGTCACAAGTATATAATGGGTCAAATATGTCTCGTTTATATAAAAAAAAAAAAAAATACTATAATGGGACATGGATTATCTTTTCTATATCAATGAAGAGTATTTAATCCGTTATAATAAAATGACGGATACTTCCATCACAAGGAAGAGTAGCTGTTTTACGAATAAGGTTTCGTTTTTTCCGGGTTAATTTGAAGGGACCTGCTAAATCTTACTACCTTCCATAAAAAAAACGGTGAAAGTAAGGATATTAATTGATAAATAAAAAAGTTTTATGGGTCCATCCAAATTAAATTAAGAAAAAACTAGTGACATTTTATGTAAATAGATAAAGGGGGTGTTTGGTAAATGGTGTATCTGTTGAAAATATAGGGTCACTATAGAGCCGATATATAACTAGTAAATACACGTTGTTGTGTCGTGGTATGAAGGCCACTGAATGAGAAACGAAATCGCCCCGACTACGGTACAAATCGGAATGGGCGTCGTCCCCCAAGGTCACACAACACTCCTAAAAGATTGTGTACTCAACCATTAGGAGTTGGAACTCGATGGTATACTCAGAATTTATCAAGATATTTGGATGAGGAAGTATTTGATGTATGTCTCTTCCCCATTCGCATTCTCTTATATCACCTTATATAAAACTACATGAGAGTATGAGACTAATATCAAAGGGTATCCAAGGCTATTCATGATGGTAATGAATTGTCATTACTATAAAGATAATGATATTCATAACCATCATGAATATTGGTGTCAATGTGCTACTTAATGGGAGATACCCTTACAATGCAACAATGATCAATCTATTGTTTTTGCATTATTTCTAACAATCCCCCACTAATGCAAATGACAACCAATAACAAAAATTATGAGCATATGAAAAGGTTGACACTTAGACGTTAATATCTTTCGATTTGAATTAACGTATTAGTGAAATGAGTCAACAACTTACTTACAACAAGAGAATATATTTCGATTTGAATTCCTTATTGAACTTCGGTTGAATTACCCTCACAACACATATCATACCTTAAGTTCCACACGAGTTCCGCAATACGATTCAACAAATTTATGGCCAAATGAACCTTGGGATTTTGATGAGTGCTCTAGAAAGATAACTCAATCTCTCATAGAAGGAGGCCAACCCTTCACACCCACTTAGGTGATTCTATCAAGGATATCTCCACATAACCCACTCACTTATGAGCTATAGAATCATTAAGAACTCTAAAGCTCAACCTCTCAATACTACGGTGAATCCATCAAGTCCTTCACAACAGGACCACCCAAACATAGAGATATAGATTCATTAAGAGAAATATATCAACCTCTATCATTACGGTGATCTCATCAAGTCCGTCTCACAAGGACCACCCAAATTTGGGGTATAAGACCATTAAGAGCTATATGCTCAACCTTTCAAATACACCAAATTATATTTGATGATTTCAACTCCCTCAAATCTGCATAATACATGTGTGTAATTCACTACACATCATTTTTAGCAATATGAAGCTGAAATCAGCATCAAACATTGCATAGCAATTGATGCCCCCACAATTATGCAATAAATATTAAGCTCACAATCACCATGCATTACTCCGGTAAGGTTAAAAGAGCAAAATAATACGCATACATAATACATAAAATTATAACAGTCTTCTCAATAGACTTATAATAAAATTATTATAAAGATGAAACTTTACTCATGATCATTGTGCATCTCACCTTGTGATCCAACATCTTTATAAATATCCAACATGTTGCAATTCTCAATATTGCACCATGTATACACCATCATTCTTATATTAGAGAACAACGATCTCGATGATTGTTTCACTTATATTTTCTTTTGCAAATCCACAAATTAAAATATATATCCTTTACTCACATAAAATCAATCATCATAATCTCATATAGTGTGGTGTAAGCCAAATGTATAACATAAATAAATGGATCTTACACAACCATTATTTATTGACTTAGTCAACAAATTAAAACTCTTACATTTGGTTCAATTATTCATGCATAAAACATGTTATCGATCATCACTTTCCCCCACAATTAGAGATATACATACTCTTCACAAATTATAAGATATCAACTCAAAAATTGATTCATGAATAATTTTATCAAATAAGTTGAATGACTTCCCCCACATGTTGTCACACCACGAAATAGTGACAAACATAATCGTTCAAACAAAATATACAAATTATTAATTCATTAATCATCCCAACTTTTAGATATCAAATAATTATGCCTGACAATTTATCTATTCCATAATCTATTCTTAGAGTAATTTATCAAATAATTCATCCAATTATTTAATACATACTTGATCAAGATTATGCAAGCCAATAAAAATAAAATATTTAACCCCCACATATAGCTTATTTTACTCAAGTGAGCATTGATGTGTCTCTAGTGTGAAGTTAAATCCTCCTTCCAAATGTATCCAAAATAATTTACAAGACAAGTACACACGTGTCTTTTCAAAACATTACTAAGGATACGAAAAGTCACACTAATATATAATCTCAACATATATTATACATATTCAATTTTCTCAAGCAAAACATACATAATGTTCTTAAATTGATTAATGAATAATATTCAATATCATATATATTAAGTGCATGATGAGTGTTATTTATATACATATTTTCATCCCCTAATTGTTAGTTTTATCTCGGGTTTTGTGCTTAACTCGTTAATAATGATGCAATATATACTTTGAATGGATATTCGTTGTGGTTTTTAATGGATAGTTTTTATTGTGTAGCTGCGACTGGGCCCGGTTTTAGCTCCACATTCCCATACGTGCTTAGGCACAATCCATTTTCTTCCCTTACCCATTAAGCCACCCTTTGTAAGTCCTTGGCATGTACTATGGTCCTGATTGGTGGAACACGTATTTGATTGGGGAGATTGATTTCATGTTCGATTGCATGCATGTTTCATTTCATAAGTCGAGTGAGTGTTCTTTTTCTTTCTTATCTTCACATTTATATACTCACCCGTTCTTATGAGTGTTGAGCGATAACCGCGAGGAAGTCCGACATTGATGGTCTTGCAAGATTGAAAGGTTGGTAAACAATTGTTCATTTAAGGCATGATTATTGATTTAGTTATATTTTTGGCATTGCGTGTTTTCTAACCGACTTGAGCCGATTTTTAGTAGAATGATTGTAAGCTTGCTCTTAGTCGTGCTTCACATCACTTGTCCTCTCTTGTATTTATATGTGTGGTTTGCTTGAGGACAAGCAAATGTTCGGTTTGAGGGAGTTTGATGAGTGTTATTTATATACATATTTTCATCCCCTAATTGTTAGTTTTATCTCGGGTTTTGTGCTTAACTCGTTAATAATGATGCAATATATACTTTGAATGTCGATACTTCCGTATTTGTGTGTATTTTGTAGATTTGGATGCATTTGGAGCTAATCAGAGCATTACGGAATAGATAATTGAAGAATTCGCATCTAAGCATGGAAACAAAGGAAGAAGATGCGGAATACACGAAGAAACAAAGACAGAAGAAGGAAAAGACACAAAACGAGATGAGATAATGATCGCCTACACAAGGGTCAACTTCAAACGTCCATAACTTTCGTTCTACAACTCCAATCAGGATGGTTCCAGTGGCGTTGAAAAGCTCTTTCTCTTAGCTTTCCAACGGTATATCGCACTTTCGATTTGAATAAGTAACGAAGAAATGGCAGCCGTTTGAAGTCGAGTGCGCGATGCTGTGACCTACAGCGCTACTCGATCGAGTGTCCTACTGCACTCGATCGAGTGCTACTTCGTGAAGCTCTCTGCCTATATTTTTGGGTGTCACTCGATAGAGTGCCATCAGGCACTCGATCGAGTGCACCCAATCTGGGCCAAGCTTCATTCCCGATTTCAGCATAAATTTTGGGCCTGTTTTCGAGCCCAACTGATACTCTTTAAATCAGTTTTCCTGACTTGTATCAGACACTTTTTTCCTGACACTTTTCATTTTACACTTTTCTTTTACCTTCTTTTACACACTTTTCATTATTCAGTTTTCATAGTTTAGTTTACCTACCTAGAGATCTTTACAATTTTCTTCATCATTCGGTATTGAATTTCAATCTCTTTTAATTCATCTTTATTTATTGTTCTAGTATTGTTATTTCCTTCAATTGATTGTTAATTCATCTTGATATGTTTAGATTTGATTTCTTTCTTTCTTGTCTGATTAGTTTTATTATGCGTAGCTAATTTCTCATCTAGGGTTTAGGGGATCGATGCGTATTATTAGGGTTATAGTCAATTGACCTGTTTTTAATCGTATGAACTATCGCCTGATGATTGTTTTAACTCTGATTAATTGTTTGATGCATAATTCAATTAATTAGTATCGCAAATTAGGACTTTTCGCCGACCGGGTTAAGAACTAATTAGGCCACGATAGTTTGGGTAGACTGACTTAATGCTAGCGACCGCAGGTTAAGTTTAGATCTAAGGGTTGTAGTGTACCGACCGGACCTGCACCTTAGGTAGTTCGATTATTGACTTGTTAGTTGACTCCCTGACCCGAGTAATATTCATTGTGAACCTGAGACCCTAGACTTTTTCCTTTTTGATTTATCTATCAGTAATTAGTTATTAGTTTACCAAATCAACCAAAACTGTGACCTATAATCTAGAATCTAATTCTTAGGATAAATAATTGAATTCTCATCTCCTTGTGGTTCGACCCCTGACTTCGCTATCTACATTAGTTAGTGACCTTAGGGTATCTTTGATTAGGGATACGACTAACCCCTGTCAAATTTTGGCGCCGTTGCCGGGGAGACGGTGTTATTTAGTTGTTTATCTTTTTTAGGTTCTAGGTTATTTTTTTGTATATAATTTTTTTTATTTTTTTATTATTTTGTATATATTTTTTTTTATCATTCACCATTATGACTAATTTTTATTTCCCACAATTCAAACATGAGTCACTACATAATTATTGGGATAGACTTGAGTCTTTCATTATTCAAAATGGCTTTAATGTTGATATACGTGATATGTGTCATATGATATATAATGGTGTTGATGATGAGTCACGGGCTAGAATTGAGGAAAATTGCGGAGGGATGTTTAATTATATCTCTTACGAGGAACGATTGGAAATCCTTAAATATTTAGCCCGTAATAGTGCTGAATTAGAGTTGAGGCGGAATAATGACAAGGCGGAAATCGAGGCTTTGTTGCGGCAATTCATGCAAGCTCGACAAAAGCAAGATACTCAAATAGGCCAATTGCTAAATCATTATGAAATCTTGAACAATCAAATTCCCCAATTAGCAAGTCAAGAGCAACAAAGTCAACCGGGTACGCCTATAGAAGTAGTGAAGAACCTCCAGGTAAGTGTTCCATCTCCATCTCTTGTGAACATAATTGATGATGACGATGACGATGGGTATAATGTTCAATCTATTCAAGATCACCAAACCGCAATGAATGACTGTGAGCTAGAATGTGTGTTTTTTGAGGAAAACGTGTGTTTGGATGCTCTGAATGATGCTCTTTTAATTGAGGATAACGTTACAGATTTTGATTTGTGTGATTTTGAGAGAGTGTCATTTGTTGTTAATTATGAGGTTTTGGAGACAGAATTGAACAAAAGAGAGGATCTTGAGATTGAGCGGAAAAGTCAAAGCGAAGGGAAGAATACACTTTTTATTGATTCTTTGAGTGAAAAAAGTGTAGATAGATGGGATATTGACAATGATTTCTTTGAGAAACCCATTTTAGAGAAATTCGAGTTTTTCCCTTTTATTGAGGATAAATCACCTTCACCCACTGATTGTCTTGACCCTATTTCTCTTGAGCCTTTGTTTGAGCATATGATTAGTGGGGAGGATTGTGATAATTCTTTCGCAGAGATCGGTAAGATTGATCTTTTGAGTGGTCTTGAGAGTTCTAACTCTTATTTTACGCAATCTATACCCGATGATAAGCCGTGGGTCGAATTTGAGACATTTGGTGTCTATGTCTTGCCTTACAAGCCGCCTAATGACATTCTTACCCTTCTTATGCACTATGACCACCATGTTGAGGATTGGCCTAGCTCGTCTGATAGGCTAAGACGATCATTGACTTTGTCTCTATTTGTCTTCTTTATATCTTGGTGCTACTTATGCTTTTGTGTAGCACATGCGCAGATGTTTGATCGACTCTTGAGAGCTTTAAGCTGTTTTGATCATAGTCATCTGTGGACTACTGATAAAAAAGACGAACCCCCACCTTATAGATGGTTTGGAGGAGCTATGTTGTGTATACGGTAGTTTCCTTCCTTTTTTTATATTTTTTATTTATATTTTTTTTATTCGATTTCTTAGATTTTTGTCTTCCCCTAGGTTACGTTGTCCTTAGGATTGACTGTGGATTTCCTGATTTTACCTGTTGTACAGTCACATTGAGGATACTGTGACATTTAGGTTTGGGGGAGAGTTTGTGTGCTTTTGTGTGTTTTATTTTATGTCGTGTGTTTTACCGTTTTCAAAAAAATTCTAAAAATCTAAAAAAAAAAACCCGAAAAATCAGAAACATCCAAAAATATTTTAATTTTTTGTGTTTTTGTGTGTGTCTGATGTAGAAGCGTGCAAAACGACAATGATGATAATGCTCTTAACATGATTTCTCCTAATTTTCAGCTTAATTTGTGTCAGAAAATACGTTTTGCCTTGAGATAAGACTATTTTGATATGAATGCATAGTTGAACTTTTAATTGCCAAATGAGTAGATTTGATCACTTGTCGGCAAGCCACAAAATTCTGAGGATTTAGAGCTTCCTAGGCCAGTAACATCCATAACTGGTCTCATTATTATTTAGGAATCGAGTGGTTTTCTCCTTGTGAAATGTGTAACATCAATTTGCATAAATATGACGTCTGTCTCTTGATATTGAATACGTGTTTGGTTTGAGGAGGAGGTACATGAGGAAAGACAATTCTGTTTTTGATGAGCTCCACATGGCCAAATTGACCCATTTTTACTACCTTGTACATTTAGGTCGGTTTTCTTTGTTTAGCCCATTTCAACTGTTGTAAGCCGGTTTTCATTGCCTATATTAATTAGCCACAATCCAGAATAGCCTACCCTGTTGGGACAGTCGCAGTGAACTTAATTGGAATTACATCACTATTCGGTCATATTTCGAGATTTTTACATCTTTTGGATTTTAGTGTGTAAGATCGTCGATGCGCCTTTGTAATCGCCTTCCCCTTATTCAAAATTTGAAAAAAAATAGAAGCATGAAAGAAAAGAATGAAGAAAAGAAAAGAAAAAAAAAAGAAAAAAAATATTGAAAACAAAATTTCGGGGAATGGTCGAAAACATTGAAACTAGAGATTAATTGTGAGGATGAAAGAAATTCCCTCTTACACCTAATTTTGAATTTATAACTCTAGTTGGTGGTTCGATGTTATTCGTTGTGGTTTTTAATGGATAGTTTTTATTGTGTAGCTGCGACTGGGCCCGGTTTTAGCTCCACATTCCCATACGTGCTTAGGCACAATCCATTTTCTTCCCTTACCCATTAAGCCACCCTTTGTAAGTCCTTGGCATGTACTATGGTCCTGATTGGTGGAACACGTATTTGATTGGGGAGATTGATTTCATGTTCGATTGCATGCATGTTTCATTTCATAAGTCGAGTGAGCTTTTTCTTTCTTATCTTCACATTTATATACTCACCCGTTCTTATGAGTGTTGAGCGATAACCGCGAGGAAGTCCGACATTGATGGTCTTGCAAGATTGAAAGGTTGGTAAACAATTGTTCATTTAAGGCATGATTATTGATTTAGTTATATTTTTGGCATTGCGTGTTTTCTAACCGACTTGAGCCGATTTTTAGTAGAATGATTGTAAGCTTGCTCTTAGTCGTGCTTCACATCACTTGTCCTCTCTTGTATTTATATGTGTGGTTTGCTTGAGGACAAGCAAATGTTCGGTTTGGGGGAGTTTGATGAGTGTTATTTATATACATATTTTCATCCCCTAATTGTTAGTTTTATCTCGGGTTTTGTGCTTAACTCGTTAATAATGATGCAATATATACTTTGAATGTCGATACTTCCGTATTTGTGTGTATTTTGTAGATTTGGATGCATTTGAAGCTAATCAGAGCATTACGGAATAGATAATTGAAGAATTCGCATCTCAGCACGGAAACAAAGGAAGAAGATGCGGAATACACGAAGAAACAAAGACAGAAGAAGGAAAAGACACAAAACGAGATGAGATAATGATCGCCTACACAAGGGTCAACTTCAAACGTCCATAACTTTCGTTCTACAACTCCAATCAGGATGATTCCAGTGGCGTTGGAAAGCTCTTTCTCTTAGCTTTCCAACAGTATATCGCAATTTTGATTTGAATAAGTAACGAAGAAATAGAAACCGTTTGAAGTCGAGTGCGCGATGCTGTGACCTACAGCGCTACTCGATCGAGTGTCCTACTGCACTCGATCGAGTGATACTTCGTGAAGCTCTCTGTCTATATTTTTGGGTGTCACTCGATAGAGTGCCATCAGGCACTCGATCGAGTGCACCCAATTCGGGCCAAGCTTCATTCCCGATTTCAGCATAAATTTTGGGCCTGTTTTCGAGCCCAACTGATACTCTTTAAATCAGTTTTCCTGACTTGTATCAGACACTTTTTTCCTGACACTTTTCATTTTACACTTTTCTTTTACCTTCTTTTACACACTTTTCATTATTCATTTTTCATAATTTAGTTTACCTACCTAGAGATCTTTACAATTTTCTTCATCATTCGGTATTGAATTTCAATCTCTTTTAATTCATCTTTATTTATTGTTCTAGTATTGTTATTTCCTTCAATTGATTGTTAATTCATCTTGATATGTTTAGATTTGATTTCTTTCTTTCTTGTCTGATTAGTTTTATTATGCGTAGCTAATTTCTCATCTAGGGTTTAGGGCGATCGATGCGTACTATTAGGGTTATAGTCAATTGACCTGTTTCCTCGATAATACCTTTCGGTTAACATTCGATCTATCCGCCAACTGAATCACAACACTAGTATTACTCAAAGGACCAAGTTGCATAGATTTATAAACAGAATAAGGCATCACATTTATAGAAGCTCCTAAATCTAGCATGGCCTTATCAAATCTAGTGTTACCAATGGTGCAAGGAATTGTGAACATACCCGGATCACTACATTTAGGTGGTAGTTTTCGTTGAAAAACAGCGGATACATGTTCACTTACCTTAACTTTCTTCACCCCTTTAAGCTTGTTATTCCTTTTAATAGTTCACAATTCTTTTAAAATTTTTGCATATTTAGGAATACTTTTCAAAAGATTAAGAAGGGGAATATTTACCTCGCACTTTTCAAATACCTCATAAATGTCTTTATCGTGCTCAAAGTGACGAGTTCTCTTTAGTGCATCGGGGAAGGGTACCTCCGGTTCCAAAACCGGTGTAGTAGTAATGAGCTCCTTTGCTTTGATAATAGGGGTTTGCTCCTCCTTCTCGATCACTATCTCTTCTTCTTCCTCTCTTATGACCGGTTGCTTTGCTACCTTCTTCACCTTCTCGACCTCCTCTAATTGACTTCCGTTCCTCAATGAAACGACACTCACATTCTTAGAAGGCACCACCGTTTGAGACGGGAGTCCCGTAGAATCTCGAGCTTCCAAACGACTAATAGAGGTCGCCATTTGTCCCAATTGAGTTTCCATGTTTTGGATACTAGCTTTGTTCTCCGTTTGATGTTGAAGAACCGTAGCTTGAAGATTGGACATTTGGGTGGTTACCGTAGCTTGACTAGCAACCAAAGCGCGGATCATGTCCTCGGTGGACATTTGTCCACTAGGTGGGGGTGGAGTAGGAACCGTGTTAGGAACTTGTTGTTTAGCAAAGAATTGTTGCTTCGCTTGACCGACTTGATTTCCTTGATTAAATTGTTGGTCCCCTTGACGAGTTCTCCACCTCATGTTGGGATGATCTCTCCATCCGGGATTAAAGGTATTGGAAAAGGGGTCCCATTTCTTCTTCTCTCCGGTTTCCCATACTCCATTCACCTCCTCTTGATTCTCTTCATACATGTGAGGACAATGCTCACTCGGATGTCCTTCGGTAGAACAAATACCGCACATCATAACTTGATTTGTTTTTCCCGACATAATATTTTGTACAAGAGCCGTTAAGCTATCGACTTTATGTTCAAGGCTCGAGGATGATGAATTACCTAAGGCATGCACTCCCCGTTTATATTTTCGGGAAAAATATCGAGAGCTTTCAGCTAGCTCCTGAATCACCTCTATAGCGGCATCTGGACTCTTGTTCACGATCGATCCCCCACATGCCGCATTCACAGTGCGAGCATCCTCCACACAAAGACCTCCACAAAAATACATCACAAGGTCTTGAGGATTATAGCCATGATATGGGCATGTAGCACACAGCTTCTTAAAACGTTCCCAATACTCATACATCGTCTCACCGTCTCGTTGCTCCGCATTACTAATCTGCTTCTTCAACTGGGAGGCTCGAGATGCCGGAAAGTACTTCTCAAGGAACGCCTTCTTCATCTTCACCCATGTATCAATACTTGCCGGTGGCAAGTAATACAACCAATCCCTAGCAGAATCCTTCAATGAGAAGGGAAAGGCCCTTAGCTTCAGCTGCTCATCAGTGACAGATGCCGGTTTCATACTCAAGCATACAATATGAAAATCCGACAAGTGATTGTTAGGGTCCTCATCGCTTAAGCCATGGAATGTGGGTAGTTGATGGATCAAACCCGACTTCAATTCAAAAGTGGCATTCGCACCCAATGGTGGGTACGTAATGCACAAAGGTTGTTGTGCGAGATCGGGTGCCGTCAGCTGCTTAATCGTGTTGGCCATGGTATACGACTCGTCTTCGGATTCGGAAGAAACTTCATTCACCTCTGGAATAACAAGAATATCGTTATTAAACTCTAGATCCTCGAATTCCTGTGTTCCGATGACTATTGCTCCCTCTCCGATTCTCCGTGACCTGTGAAGAGTGCGTTCAATCTCTGAGTCGAAAGGCTCGAGGTTCAGGTTAGAAGAACGAGTATTATACATAAACTACACAAAATAAAATAAAATGAAATTAAAATTAGCTATAATAAATAAAATAAAAATAAAAACTACACTAGAAAACACAAAAATAATTAATACCGATTCCCCGACGGACGGGCTAAAGTCGTATGCCTCAAATTACAATTTATAATCACTTAAATCTAAATACTAAAACGTAGTAAAGTAGAAATAAGGGTCGAACCCAAGGGAATCAGATTAATCTAATTATGCTAACTAAAGTGTAGATGAAATCGACCTCTAACGTAATTAAAGACCGTAGTAACCAAAGGGGGGGTTTTGGATGATTTTCTAACAACTAAAATTGATAAAGATTAAAACTTTACTAAATCAAATGATGAGAAAGAACTTAGACACAAGCACAAATCCACACTCAATAGCGATTGATCATCGTAAGACGGTTTCAATTAATAACCTTGACTACTCTACCGTGAACATGAAATTCCAATTCTCTTAAGAATAGTTAACTAAAACGAATCCCGTTCTTAATTAACCCTAACCGTAAAACAACCTAAACAATCCAGTTCTAGGTTCAATTAGACGGAAGCAATATAGATCTGAAAATTCGATAGAGAATAAATAGCACGTACAATCCAGTCGTGCCTTAGATATTTATGTGAATTGCTTCTAAGTACTAATATCAACGTATCTCGTTCAATATTAATTCCTAGTTGTTACTAATGTAAAGTTAATTAGTAAATCCTACTCAATTAACGATACTAACGATAGAACGATACAATTAAATACTAGTTGCGCACCTAGCAATCAACAACAACATTCATAAAATTAATAACAAAGCAATTCATAATAATCAAGGTTAATAATCAAAACATTCAAACTCACAAACGATTATCGAGTGTTTCAAAGGCTTGAATCTAAGTAGAGAAATTAGTAACACATACTTGCTGATGGGGAATAAAACCCCCAGACATGTAGGCCGACTTAGACAGACGTGTAGGTCCGACCTCGAGCATATAGGCTGTCCTTAGGCATCGGACCCCGATCCCGGCTCGACCGATCCACGGTCTGGCCGGACCCCGCGTAGACCGAGCTCCGGCTCGGCCGGTCCCTGCGCCGGCCAAACCTCGGGTCGGCCCGACCCTCGTACCGGCCAGATCATGTGTCAATCGGATCCTCGTACCGGCTGACCGCCCTTACGAGTCGCCACTAGTCGACTCAAAGTAGAATCCTCATGACATCACCCAGATGATGTCATCGGACGACATCACCCGGGCGACATCACTACGACGATGTCACCACCTCTCCCCTCCTCTATAAATACCCCATTTTGGTAGAGAGGAAGGGGAGGCGAATTCATTACTACTCCCTCCACCACCTCGATCTTAACTATGATACGACTTATACATAAACACATAAACATACACAATATACTGACTTGGGCGTCGGAGGCTCCGCCCCGGGGGCAATCCCTTGGGGCCGGAGTTCACCTTGCAGGAACGCCGACGACTCGCATCCGGATCCCGAGGAGAGCCGAACCGCCGCTCGAGCCGGGAACCATGTTTGTACCCCAAACAATTGGCGCCGTCTGTGGGGAACTTGAACAAAAAAGCTCCCTACTCTCAAAAATATCAAATTTTTCGGATCTAGTATTCCATCTTGAAGAACGATCCACAAAAAATCAAACCCAAAAGCTAAAAAACCAACCACTACCGAGACAATTTTTTCCAAATATAATTTCCCGTCTAGGTACTAGACAAAGATCTAGATGTCAAATTGATTGTTGTAAATAAAGTGGAGTGTATGATTAACCATTGAGTGTTACCTCTACTATATTTTATTATTAGAAATGTGTGTTTGAGGTAAAGAAACGGATCAATTTCCATGGAGTTGCCAAACTGTCAAGCTCATTTGCACACAAAAATTAGGCAGAGAAACAAGACAGAGATAAAATTAATTTAAAGAAAAGAAATACTCATACGAATTACAAAAATCCATCTAGCTCACAGAGCTCCTGTAACTTTGTTATAAAGCTCTTAGTGAAACTCACAGGAGAGGGTCTCCAAGCTAAAAACCGTCGTCGAATCGATCGCCGGCTCAAATGACGGCCACCTCAAAACCAAGAAGCCCCGCACTTAATAAGGAATACTGTCCTCAAGAAAATAAAATATATCATGTATATATACATGTAGAGCATCGACGGCCGACCAAGCCCAACATCTTATTCAAACATCAGGGACCTCGCCGGCCCCTCCCCCTACCTCGGCCATCCGAGATAAGTACTCGGTATAATAAAGGAGCAGAGGAAGGAAGAAGCAAAAAGATTTATTTCGACACTGCACGAGTAGTATCTTGATAAAAGTATAGAGAGAAGATGCCACATACCCGGCCTCGGCATGACCCACCTCGGCCTTATTACGTCGTGAAACTTCCCCCCACAAACTTTTTTATCACTCCTCAGTCACCCGAGCCGGCATACCGGGCTGGCCGCCGAAGCTCATGAGATGTGACGGACTTGAACTAGACGCCCAAGTCGTTGAATGTTCAAGTGCAACCTCCAGGCCGGCGAACCCGACCGACATCGAACAAATCGACCTCCCCGTCCCCGAAAGAAAACAAAGACGAGCATTTCGTACGGGTCGGCCATGATCGTCACATTATCAACATCGTCACCTTGTCACACCATCGACGTCAGCTCGGAATCATCGACGGAGTCGCAGAAGAATCGAGGTTCGCCTCGAGATTCGCCGGAGTCAACATCATAACTGATCGGCCGGCCAATCAAACTACGCCTCGGTTTCAACCTCATATCTCGTCAACCGAAGGGAAAAATTTTAAACCCACTGAAGCACCTCCAACGAACCAGCCGGTCATGGCGTCGGCCCACCTCCGTCCACCAGCCGGTCATGGCGTCAGACTCCATTCCAACGCCGACCATGATGTCGAAACTTCGTGCCGACCAAGCATGTTCCAAAGACGGCCCACCCTTACTAACAGAGTGATCTTAAAAGTGAAAAGAGACGGGGCAATTTGTCGGCTATCAAACGGATTGGTCGGCCACCAAAATAAGAAATGAGGAGTTAAAGTGAAGTAGAGAAGATAGCAGGTTCATTGAATTTGTGATAATAAGATATGGATGGGGGTAGCTTTATTGAATCATGAAGTATTAAGCTGTCAAGCACTCACCAGTAAAAGAAAAAGGACAACATCACGTGAAATGTCAGAGAGAGGAAAAGAGTATTTTCATACTCTAAAGAGAAGTCTTCAGGAGGATTGATGGGTTACGTTTAGACGTTACGATTCTAAAGTAACGAGAAATTACCCACAAAAATCAACCTCCTAAAAAGTTCAATTTCTCGGGTCTAGTATTCCGTCTTGAAGAATGACCCACAAAAATCAACCTCCTAAAAAGTTCAATTTCTCGGGTCTGGTATTCCGTCTTGAAGAATTACCCACAAAATCGCCCACCTAAGATAAAGTGACGAAATAAAGGGCGGGGAGAGCATCGGCCAAACATCGTTCCGGTCAATGGACGAACCAACAACTTGGACAAGTTGACGACCCGATAAAAGTAGTATAAAACATCTCGGCCTCGTCATCACTCTCACCGGCCAAGCGTCGTCCCGGTCAACGGACGAACCAATAACTTTGACGAGTTGACGACCCGATAAAACATCTCGGCCTCGTCATCACTCTCACCGTCCAAGTGTCGTCCCGGTCAACGGACGAACCAATAACTTTGACGAGTTGACGACCCAATCAACATCTCGGCCTCGTCATCACTCTCACCGGCCAAGCGTCGTCCCGGTCAACGGACGAACCAATAATTTTGACGAGTTGACGACCCGAAAAACCTCTCGGCCTCGTCATCACTCTCACCGTCCAAGTGTCGTCCCGGTCAATGGACGAACCAATAACTTTGACGAGTTGACGACCCAATCAACATCTCGGCCTCGTCATCACTCTCACCGGCCAAGCGTCGTCCCAGTCAACGGGTGGACCCCCAACTTTGACTAGTTGACGATCCGATCAACATCTCGGCCTCGTCATCACTCTCACCGGCCGAGCGTCGTCCCAGTCAACGGGTGGACCCCCAACTTTGACGAGTTGACGATCCGATCAAACTCTCAGCCTCGGCGACACTCTCACCGGCCGATCATCGTCCCGGTCAACGGACGCACCATCAACTTTGACGAGTTGACTAACTCGATCAAACTCTCAGCCTCGGCGACACTACCACCGACACCAGCTTCCTTCGAGCCGGCTCAGTCCTGTCGCACCGATCATCTTCGGCGCGGACAAGCTCGACCACCGGCCGTCTTCAACGCCGAAAAGCTAGACCATCGGCCACACACTTATGTCGGCCTTGACCTTAGGAAATCTTGGCCTCGCAAAGGGAAAAAAAAAAAATGCCGACCGACAATTTTGAGCGGCGGAAAAAGCTCGATATCTACCCATCACCTGTTCATTACTCTCACAGATAATGGGCAGGGGGAAATAAGGGGGGGAGCCCCTATTCACTTACCGCAAGGAATGGACACCCCACCAAAAGCCGGCCTACCGACCAAATCTCCCCCCACCCTGAGTGTGGGGGCATTAGTCGGGAACCGCCTATGGCCTGACCACAGCCGGCCTACCGGCCAAATCTTCCCCCACCCAGAGTGTGGGGGCATAAGTCGGGAACCGCCTGTGGCCTGACCACAGCCGGCCTACCGGCCAAATCTCCCCCCACCCAGAGTGTGGGGGCATAAGTCGGGAACCGCCTGTGGCCTGACCACAGCCGGCCTACCGGCCAAATCTCCCCCCACCCAGAGTGTGGGGGTATAAGTCGGGAACCGCCTGTGGCCTGACCGCAGCCGGCCTACCGGCCAAATCTCCCCCACCCAAAGTGTGGGGGCATAAGTCGGGAACCGCCTGTGGCCTGACCACAGCCGGCTCCCTGGCCAAATCTTCCCCCACCCGCAGTGTGGGGGCATAAGCCTCCAAGTCCGAGCGCTATCGTCAAAAGTAAAGGTACACTTTCTTTGGCTTATTTCTTTTTTATTACTTACCGGGCACGGGTTACGTCCCTATAGGTATTATCATTTTTCGAGAAAGATCACGACGCTTAAAACAGCCACGGTTCCGGGAAAAGGTTATTCATCATATATCCTTCTGCAACCGGCTAACCGGCTAGGGTCCTCCATCCATAGTATGGGGGCATAAGCCCTCGGCAAGCCCGTCGGTAGGTCTTAACCACAGACGGCAGCCTCAAAGTAGGCGACGACGTCGGCCCCCGAGTGAACGATGCCGTCCAACAAACCATGCGCACGACATTGGGGCACCGGCCTCCGAGACCTCTGGCATGTCTCCGCAAAGAGAGTAGCGGCTAAACACCAGGCAGAGGCTACGTCCCTCCGAATTGTATCAGTCGCAGTTTGTCCCTTCCAGGGATCACTTATCATTTATCGGGTACGGGTTACGTCCCTCCGAGTGCTACTATAAAAAAGAAAACAAAGGTATGACTCCTCTTAGGCTTATTTTCATATCGTCCACCGAGTGTGGGTTACGCCCCTCCGAGTTATCAGTCGTTCCCTTCACAACGTTTTCATATCGTCTACCGGGTATGGGTTACGTCCCTCCGAGTTATCAGTCGTTCCCTTCACGACGTTATCATATTGTTTACCGGGTACGGGTTACGTCCCTCTGAGGTATATCGGTCGTTCCATTGACGATGTTTTCATATCGTCTACCGGGTATGGGTTACGTCCCTCCGAGTTATCAGTCGTTCCCTTCACGACATTATCATATTGTTTACCGGGTACGGGTTACGTCCCTCCGAGGTATATCGGTCGTTCCATTCACGACGTTATCATATCGTTTACCGGGTATGGGTTACGTCCCTCCGAGGTATATCGGCCGTTCCATTCACGACGTTATCATATAGTTTACCGGGCATGGGTTATATGCCTCTGAGTATTACCGTCTCCCGAGAAAAACCGCGATGCCTCACGCAACCCCGGTCCGTGAAAAGGCTATTCATCATGTATCCTTTGACTACCGCTGCGCACAGGGCCAAGCTCTTTATTTAAGCAAATTGATCTGAAGAAATGATTCTCGATTATTGATCATCCAAAACCGGGCAAAAAGCTTCAACGACTCCTATCGTATTTGTAAGGCTAAACACTTGATATTACTCAAAGTAAAGTCAGGTACACCATCCATCTCATAGGTCGGCCACACTCGGCACCAGACCCGGACACTAGTATCCGACTCTGCTGGGGGAAAATTGATGGGGGATAAAACCCCCAGACATGTAGGCCGACTTAGACAGACGTGTAGGTCCGACCTCGAGCATATAGGCTGTCCTTAGGCATCGGACCCCGATCCCGGCTCGACCGATCCACGGTCTGGCCGGACCCCGCGTAGACCGAGCTCCGGCTCGGCCGGTCCCCGCGCCGGCCAAACCTCAGGTCGGCCGGACCCTCGTACCGGCCAGATCCTGTGTCAATCGGATCCTCGTACCGGCTGACCGTCCTTACGAGTCGCCACTAGTCGACTCGAAGTAGAATCCTCATGACATCACCCAGATGATGTCATCGGACGACATCACCCGGGCGACATCACTACGACGATGTCACCACCTCTCCCCTCCTCTATAAATACCCCATTTTGGTAGAGAGGAAGGGGAGGCGAATTCATTACTACTCCCTCCACCACCTCGATCTTAACTATGATACGACTTATACATAAACACATAAACATACACAATATACTGACTTGGGCGTCGGAGGCTCCGCCCCGGGGGCAATCCCTTGGGGCCGGAGTTCACCTTGCAGGAACGCCGACGACTCGCATCCGGATCCCGAGGAGAGCCGAACCGCCGCTCGAGCCGGGAACCATGTTTGTACCCCAAACACTTGCGATGGAAAATTAGGGTTCTTCAAAGTTCTCTCTTTTTCTTCCTTGATGGATTCTAAAAACTAGATGTGAATGATATGATATCAATCCCAAAACTAAAGCTAAACTTAACCTAATAAAAGTTTACTAATAATAAAATAGTAATAAAAATATCCTAAGGTAATAATAAAGTTTCCTAATTAAAATCCAAGTCTTAAAACGTAATAAATTAAAACAAAATAAGCCGGAATGCGTTGTGCGTTACAGGCCATGGCGCGGCTCGCACAGCTCTCGCGCGACTCGCCTGAGTCCTGGGTGACTCGCGTGACTAGCTGTTACTGTCTCGTTCCATTCTTCGATTCTTATCGTTCCGGGTCTTCAAGCGGGCTTCCTTTTCCTTCGTTCTTAGCCCAACTAACGATCGAGATTAGAATCCTCCGAAAAGCTTGTATTACACTCGTACCGAAATAACACAAATGCACCACAAAACATACGATTAAGCTCACAAAACTACACAAAAACCGTCGTAATAACTACGACTAAATCCGGCCCATCAAATATCCCCACGCTTGAACCTTTGCTCGTCCTCGAGTAAAGCTCAAGGAACACAATAAACACAACCGTCACCGGTCCAAAGTACGTGAGAATAACATTACACACTGGCCCTCACTCGTCTTCCACCAAACTCCCTCATTCTGAGACTATGCACAAGTTAATCCACCATTTGCATGAAACTCAACTCCAATGTTCAAGTGAATCAACACACCCAATATCAAACTACTATCATCGACTCAAATTATCAAAACAAGGGACATTAGCAAATAAGGATAAGCTAATGTCGATATCTAACGCCCCTTATTTCTCCAATCCTAGAAAGGATCGCATGTGCTACAAATGTCACCGGTGGTACAAAACATATACCACAATATTCCACAACCCACACATGCAATCAATCCTAAACGCCTCTAATAGTTCAATATACCAAACAAAACATCACCAATCGCATGGAATTTAGTGCTACGACTACACTGCACCGCGATTCTTCTCACCTTAGCCAACTAATCCTACCCTTCCGATCTTCTATGTCACCCTTCTTATGACGCCAACACCAAAAACGGAGAAAGTAGTAGTGATTTTTTTTCCTAATTCCCTCATTTTGCCTAGAGCGTCCGCCCTTGCGGATTTTCACTCTAACTTTCATTTTTTCCTCACACTACTCTCGTGGCACGCAACTCGATTTTTCTTTTTACCCGGAGCGCCCTTTCGGGTTTTCACTCCGTCCTCGGCCACATTCCCCATTCTTGCCTAGGCGCCCTTTCCGGGTTTTCACCTAGCCGGGTTTATTTATTTATTTATTTATTTTTTGTTTTTTTTTTAAATTAAAAGACGTAAAACAAGCTAACTACTATAAACAACGAGATAATTCCCCTCCCCACGCTTGAATAACACATCGTCCTCGAATGTGTGAATTAAGGACAAATAAAAGAATTGGGGAGAGAAATACCTCGGGCTCAAGAGTGAGAAGAGGAGCCGACGTCACGTGACTTAGCCTCACGTGCCGCCCTCCTAGATGATCTTGCTTGCTCACGGGCTGCAAGCTCTCCATAAAACTTGGGAGATGGTTCCGAGTAGTCATTAGGGTGCAACTTCAACTGCAACCGATTCATACACCGACCAAAGTCAGCGGCCAACCTACTGTTATCAACCGATTCTTCGACTTGATCTTCTATTGATTCGCGCCAATCTCTCCAACGATCAAAATCAGACGTACCCTCGGGCTCCTCCACAACTGGGGCACTAGACGTTGTAGTCGGTCTAGGAAATTCCTCATCATGTTCAAGGTAAAATGTAGCTGCGGTAGGCCCCAACGATAATGATTGCCCATCCGGACGAGGCAAAATCATGAAATGCTGGTGGGACGTGCCGAGCGTCCAGATGAAGTAGTGTTTCGAAATCGGTCGCGAAATCATAGAACAACTCTCCATGAACTTAATACTAATGGTAGTATCACCTACGACAGAAGAATCCGTCATCTGGGGTAATCCAAGATACCGAGCTAAAAGAGTAATCATACCACCCATCAGAATGTTCCCCGAGACCGCCTTCTGGTGCTTCTCACACAAGTTCAAGAATATATCGAGAAAATCCGGGGTCCCCAAACATTCGGGCATCATGGCCCACAAATACATCAAATCCGCCCTAGGTAGATGTGTCGGTTCACCTTTGCAAAGAAATGTGGAGTTCAAAAGTCGGTGAACATAACGAAGGGCAGGATGAATAATATCGGCATTCTTAGCCCCCTCATAAGCATTCCCAGATACTTTCCTCCAAAATTCATCCATCATGCGCGTAGTGGGGGTCAAAAATTCCGTCCCCCCTCTCGGTGCTATACCCCACGCTTCCTTCAATTCTGTGAAGTCTACATCTCGTTCTGAGTCTCCGAGATGAAAAGTGATGTGAGGGGGGTCGTCATTACGATGGACCTCTAAGGTAGACAAGAATTCAAGTGTGTAGCGCTTATATGCGTTCGCGTGCTTATCATAAAAGTTCGCTAGCCCAATACGAGTCAATAGCGTGTACACCTCATCACCAATCCCGAGCCTCTCCAATGCCGAATTATCGACAAACTTAGTCGCCATAACAACTCGATCGAATAGTTGGCGCCATATCGCTTTCTGTTTCGCACTCAAATTCTTACATCCCATATAGTCAACCGGGGTCGTCTTTTGCTTTTTCGGGGCCATAACTCAAGAGTTTCTAGGACAGCTGACACTAACTAGTGAAAACTACCTAAAATATGTGTAGACACCCACATTTTGACCGCCAGGTGTCTATAGTAGGTCCCACCAAACACCCAATGATGATAGGACGCGAACATGCTTTGATGGACTCGGATATGGGCTCGAAATCATGGACATTTGGTTTAGGCTTGTTAAGGAGTACAAATTTCACAAAACGGACCTCAAATCCAGGCCCAGTAGGTCGTTTCGAGTCAAATAAGACTAATTTGGGTCGATTCCGGTACCATGGGTAAAACCGTCTTTTAGCGACCGAGTCAAACCCGGTCAAAGATATTTTTTCCCGAGTCACACGAGCTGGCCGTGACACTACACGGCTGATTTGGACTCAAACACCAAAAAAATCAGCTTCAAATAATATTAAACAAATCCGTTTAGGGATAGGATTCGATCTTAAATAGGAATTCTATCCGGAAACCGAATCAGAGATCGATCAAGCTCCCAGAACTCGGCTGAAACAGCCGAAATACTCCCACCAGCCAAGTATCCTTGCCTTACTCACCAAGAAACGAGAAGTTTTATTTCCTCACGAACTCTCGTTTTCCTATCCAAACCGGTGTTTCTTGTCACATAAGCAAGACCACCGCAATTCCTATAAATAGGACCTTACGTCCGACCATTCAAAAACAACACATGAAATATCAACACAATAATCCCGACACACAATAATTTTTCAGAACTCGTATCTAAAAAATAAGTCTCGAAATCCACGTCCGAAGGAATACCGAAATAGCAACCAAAAAACCGACGAATCCATCCCGTCCAATCCGGCCGATCCACGCCCCACATACACACACAAAAACGTCCCAAAAACCGACACCTTAACTCACCCACATCATCTCGACGCTCACGTGCCCAAGCCACCGTCCGACGAGCCTTATTCCGAGTAAACAAAGCATGTAGGTCGAGGGTGTAAATCAAACCCGTCTTTTCTCCTTTCTCTCCCTAATCTCACGTTTTTTTTTTTCTTTTTGTCCGTCGTTTTATTTATTTCTTTCGTCGATCGTCTAATTATTAATATGGGTCGTTCATCGCATCATATTTTTATTTATTTTCGATAGTAAAACTATTTTCAAATAACGTTCTTAAAATACGATACCGATTCTCTAATCGAATATCGTACCTACAAGAACTAAATTAAAATTTATTCTCGTCGATGCTAACAAAATCATTAACCTTTTTTTTCTACAAAATTCGATGATTTTAAACGCGTAGAGAATTAACATGATTTTTCATTCAAAATTCTTTTTTTTTATGTTTTCGTTCAAAACAAACTTTTTTAAACTTTTTCTAAAAACATTCTAACTATTTGATATTGATTTCATAATCAAATATCGAATACGACGAATATCGAAAATATAAATCGAGTATAAATTAATCCATATTCGTACGCGATTTATAAAAATTAACGACTTTTCGACAAATAAAAATTCGACGGGCTACCACGCGGGTCGCGCGACCCGCGCGGCAGCCGGTTCACGGCTCCCCTCCTTTTTTTATTTTCTTCGTTTTCTATTTTTAATTCTTTCTCGAACATCATATTAAAATGCGACTTTCGCGACATATTTCAATAAATTCTTTTTTCGACCTCGGTCAACACGTGCTAATCAATCACGTGTCATAAATATTTTCTAAAAATCATGCATCTTATTTATTTATGTTTTTTATTCGATTTATTCACCGTTACTAACTCGTTTTCTCGTGTTTGTAGCTTTTATTTGTTTTTATCGTTTTATTAGACTAAAACGAATTCACATGCTAAAATAACTTTGACGTTATTAGTTTAATATGCATTAAACGACTTAGCAACCCATTTATTTATTTTTCTCACATGCTTAGGAAAATAATGTTTGCATATCATTCAACCGTCGAACTAACCCGTGTACACCAAAAACGAACGATATCTTAGTAAAGGCCGCTAAGTGCGGGCGGGGTTGGGTGTTCTTAGTGAACTTCCCAACGCGTACCCTCACCCCTTACTCAGAACCGTGGTTTCCGGATGTCCGAGACCATTGGCCACGAGAGTCATTCAATATACGATTAACCGCCCAGTCGGCATCGGTATCGATATGCAAAGGGACGAGCCCAATAAACTCTGACATCGGAAATGGGCCGTATTTTGTATACGGCCCACTACGACATAGAGTGGGCTCGAACGGTTCCGAATAACCACAAAATTCGGTGGCGACTCCTACTTCGATTTAAATTTCAATTTGACCATCTCATATGGAGATTCATTCGCCTCCCCAAACCCGCGCGTGGCCGCATCGGGGTGGACCTATGTCATGTCCACAATTTGGCGACTCCGCTGGGGATCAACTGATGAGTCACTTACCATCGGCATCCCTAGGGTGAGACTCGAAAAGAAATCGTTCGAATAGTAATGTACATGTTTTAGTTCAATGGGCCATGCATAACCCAATCTTTCCCGGGCCGATTACTTGTGACCGACGTCCCACTATACCACGGTGCGTTCCTACTTGGACCCACTAAAGACATCGATGGTGGAACTCGTTTAGGTTTTGCGGCATGTCCTAAGACCCACTCGGCTTAGGGAGTCCGTCCTCAGTACGAGAAAGCCATCGTTGTTGGTATAGACCCTATTAGACCGACCGAGACTTAGACTAAGAGCATACATGGCGTCGTTATACTGTTTCCGTGACTACATGCTACTTGGTCCGTGTCTCATCCTTTTTTTTCAAAAAACCGTGTTTTCAAAAAAAAAACTTGCATCTTTTTCGAAAACTATCCATTTTTCAAACCCGGAAAGCTGCCGAATTTAGGACTTATGATTTTGACTCAAAATAGCCTATTTTTAGCCGGTATGCTGTTCAAACCTTTTCAAAAATTCAAAATCTCGGCCCGATAAACCTTTTTTCCGATTTTCAAAAAGATCGGGCCGTCCAACCCGACTTTGCTCGGTTTTCAAAATTCAAACCCTCTTCTTCTTTGGACTTCCCGTATTTAGCAGTGTCGGGTCTTGTCATAAGTAGTAAGAGTCCATAGCGTCGAAACTCCGTCGATCTTACATCACGGGTTTCCACCCCATCCCAAGTCCTTCCTTACTAGTCAAGGCACGGCCCACCTACGTAGGACAAACTCCTACAAAGGGAAGCCCACTTACACAATCGAGTCCAAAGTCTGGGGATTAGCTTACACGTAGGCCCTTTCTTCACACGGGACTAGGCCCATTCTGCCGAAATCCTAAAGAAAGCCCACCATCCACGAGTCGCCCGTCTAGGAGTCGGTATTCAGCCCCACTCGGGGGCTACCCTTCATCAGAGCGGTCAATCACGGTTGCTCTAAGGGTCATGTCTTACACGTGTTGTCTCACGTATCCCACTTTCGAGTCACTTAGGTGTCACACCATCTGAGTCTTTAGTCTCACTCGGGGGCTGTCCTCCACCCGAGCAGTCAACCACGTTCATCCTACACCGGCGTCCTTATGATGCCTTCTTCGAGTCGTACCTATGCTACGAACACTCGAGTCACCTAGGGTCAGGTCACCACGGTTGGTCCAAGCACGCGACACGGTCAAACACGGTCGCCCCTATTTTCGGACTCACCCTTCCTCATATTCGAGTCCAAGCCAGGGTCATTACCTCGTCTAGGCCAACGTTCGAGTATCCCAGTCCAAGAGTCTTAGTCATTCCCGGGCCATGTCTAGTTTGACTCCCTCTCTTGCATTTGCACAAAGCCGAATTTAGGCGAGTCGTGTCACCTGTCGAAGACCTTACCAAAAAAAACAACCAACCGAGCATCCGAGTCCGGATCTGATTCGAGTCTAAGTCCGAGTCCGAGTCTAGGATACCCTACATCCTCATTTCCATGTCAGAGTCAGAGTCGTTTGCATTCTGTCCTCTTTTCACATTTCAATAAAATCAGCTTTTCTATTTTCTCATATATTTCCTTATGTGTTTCCGAGAACATGATGAACACCATCATACACTGTGAGCACATGCACGTGACTATTATAGGCACATCTATAACGACTGCAGGAAATCGAGACCCGTGTTTTCCTTTTACCTGTTCCATGTCTGACATAGAAAGCCACATAACCACCCTTTGTAGGAGCGGTATCGAATCCTATGACGAATCTAGGTAGTCTCCTAGTTTGGGTCCAAGACGGGAGGCAAACCCATTTCCCACAATAAACACCCATCCGATAAGATCAACCGATCCCTACCTTTGGTATTAGTCCAACCAAAATTCAAAAAACCCATGACCGGGGCTGAGAGGTCAACCAAAATTCAAAAAAACCCATGACCGGGGCTGAGAGGTCAACCAAAATTCAAGAAACCCATAACCGGGGCTGAGAGGTCAACCAAAATTCAAGAAACCCATGACCGGGGCTGAGAGGTCAACCAACATTCAAAAAAAAAAAAACATGACCGGGGCTAAGAGGTCAACCAGCAAAAATTCAAAAAACCCATGACCGTGGTCAACGGTCAACTCAAGTGAAAATCCTTTGACCGGGGTACGGTCAAATTCAAAATTATCAATACCATCCAATAGGGGAGTGACAATCAAGCTGGTCAGCTAACACCACATTTAGCCTTCCCACATTACAACCCTCAAGACCTTCTCGAGACCTAGGCTAGAGACAGCCCGGAATTTCGAGGATTCAAGCTTCATAGGATACCCTAACCATTAGGGCCAGACATGGAAATCAGATCCCGCATTATCAAACCTACCCCGATCGAAGTTCGAGTCATTATTACTCGACTTTCCCCTTTCCTACCACATTACAATACCTTACCCTCGAAGCCTTAGCTCCACAAAATCGAGCTCCAGATTTCGAATCACCAAAGCCACTTACTTCCTAGCACCACATTTCCAAAAACATCTAAACCAGTTACCAGCCCAAACACGGGAATTCAACTTGCAGTCGGCATAGAACATGCCCAAATAGTTCACACCACCTCTGGGGGCTACCTCGGAGAACGCTCACAGTCACAGGATCAACATCCTAACTATTCTAGCCCTTTGATCAAGACATCATTGGGAATGCACCTAGCCTACACCATTGCTATGGCTAGTTACACACAAAGCCCTAATAAACTAGGCACCATAATACATTTTCCAATACACTGAACTACGGCTTGGTTTGATTTCACTACACGTGAATACGTAGGCAGCCTTTCAACGGAGGCACAACCACCCACATTGACACAAATTCAAAAAGCATCATCATTCCGGTCACGACACTGTCATGTTCTCAACAGCTAGCTTTGTTGTCCCGGGGGCTTCTCTTAGGCAGAAGTTCTCCATCCATTCACAAAATCCAAATACTTTCAAAAAAAAAACTAGCCTCCTTTCTATAGTGTGTCCTAGTACTCGGCTCAGTCGAAGACAAGAACCTGTCAGGACTCGAAGCAATACCCACTTTGGGAACATGCCCCGAAACCAAAAAAAATGCAAAAGAACACCAGTCTATGGCATTGCTACCACAAAGCCCTGTCGTACGGAAACAATCTCACTCTGAGGATTCGACCATATTGCCACTCGCCTAGGCTACGAAATAGCGCAACTTAAAGAGTCTTGTCATCTTAGGTGGCCCATCCCCTACCGAGTCACGGTCTAACCCTTAGAAAGCCCAAGTCGCATCTGTCAACTCGTCCTCTCGCGTCCAGAGTCGAGTCTGTCGGCATACAGGCCTAACCAGAGGAATTTAGGAATCCGTGTCAGAATCTGATCAGGAATCAAGTTATCCCAAGCATTCCTTTTCCTTCATAATTCCGCCATTTTCAAAAAAATATTCGGTTTTTTTAATTTTTCCGCCTCAAAAAAAAATTCGGTTTTTTAAATTTTTCCGCCTCAAAAAAAAATTCGGTTTTTTAATTTTTCCGCCTCAAAAAAAATATCGGTTTTTTTTATTTTTCCGCCTCAAAAAAAATTCGGTTTTTTAATTTTTCCGCCTCAAAAAAAATTTCGGTTTTTTTTATTTTTCCGCCTCAAAAAAAAATTCGGTTTTTTTAGTTTTTCCGCCAAAAAAAAAATAATAATAAAATCTCTTTCCAAAATTCAGTCAAAAATCATTTTCCTCCCCCAGCACGAGTCGATGTTTTATCTGTATGTTGCATGCAAAACACACAGGTGTCCCAAGACTCCCGGAGGATTCTCAAAGTTCTCAGTAAAAATTCAAGCAACATTTTCGCTGAGGAATTAGATGTGTCAGTAAGAGGCACATCCGCAGCTTCTAAAAGAGGCTCCCACGCAATTTCAAGATGGAAGTTGTCTGCAACCAGACGAATCCAAGACTTTTTTAGTAGAAAGTCCCCGCGCCATTATCGACATCTATCCAGGTATGATTCCTATCTTATGGCTGGCGAGCCCCACCTACGCAAGTCTAATGGACTCTAAACGACCCGATCGGAAGGCTGCCAGGTTTTAATCCTCGATTAGCCTGGTAGCTACTCTGACTTTCGCCTTGTCCAAGCCTCAGTCAGAGTGGGAGCTCTGTAGACACCCACATTTTGACCGCCAGGTGTCTATAGTAGGTCCCACCAAACACCCAATGATGATAGGACGCGAACATGCTTTAATGGACTCGGATATGGGCTCGAAATCATGGACATTTGGTTTAGGCTTGTTAAGGAGTACAAATTTCACAAAACGGACCTCAAATCCAGGCCCAGTAGGTCGTTTCGAGTCAAATAAGACTAATTTGGGTCGATTCCGGCACCAGGGGTAAAACCGTCTTTTAGCGACCGAGTCAAACCCGGTCAAAGATATTTTTTCCCGAGTCACACGAGCTGGCCGTGACACTACACGGCTGATTTGGACTCAAACACCAAAAAAATCAGCTTCAAATAATATTAAACAAATCCGTTTAGGGATAGGATTCGATCTTAAATAGGAATTCTATCCGGAAACCGAATCAGAGATCGATCAAGCTCCCAGAACTCGGCTGAAACAGCCGAAATACTCCCACCAGCCAAGTATCCTTGCCTTACTCACCAAGAAACGAGAAGTTTTATTTCCTCACGAACTCTCGTTTTCCTATCCAAACCGGTGTTTCTTGTCACATAAGCAAGACCACCGCAATTCCTATAAATAGGACCTTACGTCCGACCATTCAAAAACAACACATGAAATATCAACACAATAATCCCGACACACAATAATTTTTCAGAACTCGTATCTAAAAAATAAGTCTCGAAATCCACGTCCGAAGGAATACCGAAATAGCAACCAAAAAACCGACGAATCCATCCCGTCCAATCCGGCCGATCCACGCCCCACATACACACACAAAAACGTCCCAAAAACCGACACCTTAACTCACCCACATCATCTCGACGCTCACGTGCCCAAGCCACCGTCCGACGAGCCTTATTCCGAGTAAACAAAGCATGTAGGTTGAGGGTGTAAATCAAACCCGTCTTTTCTCCTTTCTCTCCCTAATCTCACGTTTTTTTTTTCTTTTTGTCCGTCGTTTTATTTATTTCTTTCGTCGATCGTCTAATTATTAATATGGGTCGTTCATCGCATCATATTTTTATTTATTTTCGATAGTAAAACTATTTTCAAATAACGTTCTTAAAATACGATACCGATTCTCTAATCGAATATCGTACCTACAAGAACTAAATTAAAATTTATTCTCGTCGATGCTAACAAAATCATTAACCTTTTTTTTCTACAAAATTCGATGATTTTAAACGCGTAGAGAATTAACATGATTTTTCATTCAAAATTCTTTTTTTTTATGTTTTCGTTCAAAACAAACTTTTTTAAACTTTTTCTAAAAACATTCTAACTATTTGATATTGATTTCATAATCAAATATCGAATACGACGAATATCGAAAATATAAATCGAGTATAAATTAATCCATATTCGTACGCGATTTATAAAAATTAACGACTTTTCGACAAATAAAAATTCGACGGGCTACCACGCGGGTCGCGCGACCCGCGCGGCAGCCGGTTCACGGCTCCCCTCCTTTTTTTATTTTCTTCGTTTTCTATTTTTAATTCTTTCTCGAACATCATATTAAAATGCGACTTTCGCAACATATTTCAATAAATTCTTTTTTCGACCTCGGTCAACACGTGCTAATCAATCACGTGTCATAAATATTTTCTAAAAATCATGCATCTTATTTATTTATGTTTTTTATTCGATTTATTCACCGTTACTAACTCGTTTTCTCGTGTTTGTAGCTTTTATTTGTTTTTATCGTTTTATTAGACTAAAACGAATTCACATGCTAAAATAACTTTGACGTTATTAGTTTAATATGCATTAAACGACTTAGCAACCCATTTATTTATTTTTCTCACATGCTTAGGAAAATAATGTTTGCATATCATTCAACCGTCGAACTAACCCGTGTACACCAAAAACGAACGATATCTTAGTAAAGGCCGCTAAGTGCGGGCGGGGTTGGGTGTTCTTAGTGAACTTCCCAACGCGTACCCTCACCCCTTACTCAGAACCGTGGTTTCCGGATGTCCGAGACCATTGGCTACGAGAGTCATTCAATATGCGATTAACCGCCCAGTCGGCATCGGTATCGATATGCAAAGGGACGAGCCCAATAAACTCTGACATCGGAAATGGGCCGTATTTTGTATACGGCCCACTACGACATAGAGTGGGCTCGAACGGTTCCGAATAACCACAAAATTCGGTGGCGACTCCTACTTCGATTTAAATTTCAATTTGACCATCTCATATGGAGATTCATTCGCCTCCCCAAACCCGCGCGTGGCCGCGTCGGGGTGGACCTATGTCATGTCCACAATATGTAAACTATGAACTCGGACGACCCCCGACTCAAACCCAAACACGTAGACGAATCGTGACACGGGGTGTTGACTGCAACTAGGCTTGCTCAATTCACACGGAATAGACAGAAATCAAACTTTCCCAAACTTAGACCTAGCAACTCATAGACAGTACACAATTATGGAATCATAGAAATGAAACAGAGAGGATGAGAGGATGGAGTTAATGACTTACAACCTCGACAGCCACGGAACGGAAACCGGAACCACAGACACGCCCGACTCACGCACCACAAACCGGAACCAAATGAAGGGCCGGCGACAGACACGCAGCAGCACAAGCGACAGCTGACTACGGACCCACGCGAGTCGCACAGCAGCCGCACGACTCGCGCGACGACGGAGACAGCACCGGCGACAGATGACGACAAACTGACGGCGACGACCACGGATGACACACGCCCAACAACCACGACGACTCACGAATTTACGCAGAAACCGACAGCTTGAATTGAAATTTGAAGTGAAGAGGAAGGATTGATGGTAATGGTGGAGGGTTTGAATTTGATTTAGGGAAGAAGGAGATTGAAATTTATTTGGGGGAAAGGAAGTTAGGGTTTTGAATTTGGGGTAAGATTAGAATAGGAAAAGGAATATATGAGGTGAAGAGAGGGAGTCGGTTTCAAGTTTTTTTTTTTTTTTAATTTTTTTTTTTTAATAATAAAATAATACCTGTGAGAGGGGAGCCACGCGAGTCGCATAGGGTCCGCGCGGCTGCTTGGAAATCCGTCCTCTTTTTCTTCAATTTTTGCTCAGATTTCGAGGGATCTCCATGCTAGTCGCCCAAGACCCATGCTAGTCGCCCAACCTCCTGGAAAATCGACGCTTTTCACCTAATAAAACAACAAAAGTTAGTAATAAAAACTAAGTTTAAGAAAAACAACGATTAAGAAAAACAACGAAATTAATAATATGACCTATGACCCGTAAAATAAAATTTTACAATAAAAGTCTACAAAACGGGTTGCCTCCCGGAAGCGCTTTTGTTTAAAGTCGTTTGCTCGACTTAGACGGATGTCAATTTTCGTGGATAGGGTCGTAGAGGGCCATCGACTCCACTACGTTAGCTTCAAATCCTTCATAATACGGCTTAAGACGTTGTCCGTTGACCTTCAAATACTTGTTTGTCTCGGGATTCCGTACTTCAACTGCACCATGAGGGTAAACATGAGTTATAATGAATGGACCAAGCCAACGGGATTTTAACTTACAGGGAAAAAGGCGAAGATGGGATTGAAATAAAAGGACTTTTTGCCCAACTTGAAAGTCTCGCCTCAAGACCATCTTATCATGCCAAGCCTTCGTTTTCTCCTTATAAGTCGCCGCGTTCTCATATGACTCGAGACGTAGCTCCTCCAACTCTTGTAATTGTAGCTTTCGATGCATTCCCGATTCATCTAAATTCATATTAAAGCTTTTAATCGCCCAATATGCCTTATGCTCTAGCTCCACGGGAAGATGACAAGCCTTCCCAAACACCAATCTATATGGAGACATGCCGATCGGGGTTTTGTAGGTCGTTCGATATGCCCATAATGCATCGTCTAACCGTCCACTCCAATCCTTCCGATTTGGATTGACCGTTTTTTATAAGATGGATTTAACTTCTCGATTGGACACTTCAGCTTGTCCGTTCGTCTGCGGATGGTAGGCCGTGGATACTTTATGAGTGACAAAATACTTTTTGAGCAAAGCACTTATCGTTTTATTCACGAAATGAGTACCACGATCACTAATCAAGGCCTTGGGAATTCCAAATCGAACAAATATGTTAGCCTTGATAAAATCCGCCACCACCTTTGAGTCATCGGTCTTAGTGGGGATTGCTTCCACCCACTTGGACACATAATCAACCGCAAGTAAAATGTAGAGATTACCATTCGATTTTGGGAACAGTCCCATGAAATCGATCCCCCATACATCAAATATCTCACAATTAAGCATATAATTTTGAGGCATCTCATTTTTCCGGGAAATATTCCCCACTCTTTGACAATTGTCGCAAGCTTGACAAAAGACTTGGGCATCTCGAAACAATGTGGTCCAATAGAAACCGCAATCTAACACCTTCCTTGCCGTCCTCCATGCACCAAAGTGACCTCCACACGCTTGAGAGTGACAAAACGTGAGAATTGAAGTCATCTCATTCTCCGGAACACATCTTCTAATAACACCATCGGAGCAATGTTTCCATAGATACGGCTCATCCCACACATAGTACTTCGCATCACTTCGAAGCTTGTCTTTTTGAGATTTTGAGAATACCGAAGGAAATCTAGATGAGCAAAGAAAGTTTACCAAATTCGCATACCAAGGTTGAACCAATTTAAGCGCAAATAAACTTTCATCGGGGAACACACCCTTGACCGACTCTCTCTCATGTGTCCTAGCATCAACATCAATCAACCGGCTCAAATGGTCGGCAACCACGTTCTCGGCTCCCTTTTTGTCTTTCACCTCAAGATCGAACTTGCTAAGTAAAAGGATCCACCGGATCAATCTTGGCTTAGCTTCTTTCTTAGACATCAAATAGCGCAATGCCGCATGCATGGTCAGAAAACACAATCACCTTCGTTCCTAATAAGTAGGATCGAAATTTCTCCAACGCATACACGACCGCTAGGAGCTCCTTTTCGGTGGTGGTGTAGTTCTTTTGAGCTTCATTAAGGGTCATGGAGGCATAATGAATGACATGAGCTATCTTTCCAACTCTTTGACCCAACACCGCTCCTAATGCATAATCACTCGCATCGCACATGATCTCAAAGGGGAGAGACCAATCCGGAGCTTGAATAATTGGAGCCGACGTAAGCCTACGTTTCAACTCATCAAAAGCCTCATTGCAAGCTTTATCAAATACAAAATCCATCTCCTTTTGGAGCAATTTGCACAACGGTGTGGCTATCTTGGAAAAGTCTTTAATAAATCTTCTATAAAAACCTGCATGACCAAGAAAAGACCGCACTTCCCGAACATTAGTAGGGTAAGGTAGAGAAGAAATGGTATCAATTTTTGCTTTGTCTACCTCTATACCCTTTGATGAGACCACATGTCCAAGAACTATACCTTGCTCCACCATAAAGTGACACTTTTCTGAATTCAAGACAAGGTTAGTTTCAATGCAACGCTTAAGCACAAGAGATAGATGATGTAAACAAGAATCAAAAGAGTCGCCATGCACCGTAAAGTCATCCATGAACACTTCAATGAAACGTTCAACATACTCCGAGAATATACTTATCATACATCGTTGAAATGTCGCGGGTGCATTACAAAGACCAAAAGGCATGCGTCTATATGCAAACGTGCCAAAAGGACAAGTGAATGTGGTTTTCTCTTGATCCTCGGGGGCAATGGCTATTTGGAAATAGCCCGAATACCCATCTAAAAAGCAATAGTAGGCTTTCCCCGCTAGTCTTTCTAGCATTTGGTCAATGAAGGGGAGGGGGAAGTGGTCTTTCCTAGTTACCGCATTCAATCTACGGTAATCGATACATACCCTCCACCCGTTTTGAATCCTAGTGGGGACAAGCTCACCATCTTTGTTCTCTACTACGGTCACCCCCGACTTTTTAGGGACTACTTGAGTAGGACTCACCCATTTACTATCAGAAATAGGAAAAATCATACCGACTTGTAGTAGCTTGAGAACCTCTTTCTTCACTACCTCCATCATAGGAGGATTTAATCGACGTTGTGGTTGCCTTACCGGTTTAGCGTTATCTTCGAGAAAAATCCGGTGCATACAAGTACTTGGACTAATACCTTTGATGTCGGCAATTGTCCATCCAATAGCTTGCTTGTTCTCCACAAGAACGTCCTTCAACTTCCTCTCTTGTTCCGTGGTGAGCTTACTAGAGATGATAACTGGTAGTGTTTCTCCCTCACCAAGGAACACATACTTCAAGTGCTCCGGTAGAGCTTTGAGTTCCACCACAGGTGCCTGCACAATACAAGGCAACAATTTCTCCCTAGGAACAATAGTGGTAATGGGTTCTGAAAATTAGATATTGGTCTCCTCGAATCATGCAATTCCGCCACAACTTCCTGCAAATTAGCAGAAAAAGCATATTCTGCCTCCTCATTACTCAAACTGTTCTCCAAAGCAACCTGCAACTCATCAGAACGATTCAGGTCAAAGAATTCCTGTGCTAATGGATCAACTATATCAATAAAATTGACAGAATGATGATCTACGGGGTATTTCATGGCATCATAGATGTTGAAAGTTACTAATTGGCCATTGGACTCCATAGTCATAGATCCATTAGAGACATCAATCTTCGTGCTTGCCGTTTTCAAGAACGGCCTTCCTAGCAAAATCGGAGCCACATGGTGATCATGTTCCATGTCTAGCACATAAAAATCAGCAGGAAAGATTAGATTGTCAACTAAAACAAGCACATCCTCGATAATACCTTTCGGGTAGACATTCGATCTATCCGCCAACTGAATCACAACACTAGTATTACTCAAAGGACCAAGTTGCATAGATTTATAAACAGAATAAGGCATCACATTTATCGAAGCTCCTAAATCTAGCATGGCCTTATCAAATCTAGTGTTACCAATGGTGCAAGGAATTGTGAACATACCCGGATCACTACATTTAGGTGGTAGTTTTCGTTGAAAAATAGCGGATACATGTTCACTTACCTTAACTTTCTTCACCCCTTTAAGCTTGTTATTCCTTTTAATAGTGCACAATTGTTTTAAAAATTTTGCATATTTAGGAATACTTTTCAAAAGATTAAGAAGGGGAATATTTACCTCGCACTTTTCAAATACCTCATAAATGTCTTTATCGTGCTCAAAGTGACGAGTTCTCTTTAGTGCATCGGGGAAGGGTACCTCCGGTTCCAAAACCGGTGTAGTAGTAATGAGCTCCTTTGCTTTGATAATAGGGGTTTGCTCCTCCTTCTCGATCACTATCTCTTCTTCTTCCTCTCTTATGACCGGTTGCTTTGCTACCTTCTTCACCTTCTCGACCTCCTCTAATTGCCTTCCGTTCCTCAATGAAACGGCACTCACATTCTTAGAAGGCACCACCGTTTGAGACGGGAGTCCCGTAGAATCTCGAGCTTCCAAACGACTAATAGAGGTCGCCATTTGTCCCAATTGAGTTTCCATGTTTTGGATACTAGCTTTGTTCTCCGTTTGATGTTGAAGAACCGTAGCTTAAAGATTATATTGGACATTTGGGTGGTTACCGTAGCTTGACTAGCAACCAAAGCGCGGATCATGTCCTCGGTGGACATTTGTCCACTAGGTGGGGGTGGAGTAGGAACCGTGTTAGGAACTTGTTGTTTAGCAAAGAATTGTTGCTTCGCTTGACCGACTTGATTTCCTTGATTAAATTGTTGGTCCCCTTGACGAGTTCTCCACCTCATGTTGGGATGATCTCTCCATCCGGGATTAAAGGTATTGGAAAAGGGGTCCCATTTCTTCTTCTCTCCGGTTTCCCATACTCCATTCACCTCCTCTTGATTGTCTTCATACATGTGAGGACAATGCTCACTCGGATGTCCTTCGGTAGAACAAATACCGCACATCATAACTTGATTTGTTTTTCCCGACATCATATTTTGTACAAGAGCCGTTAAGCTATCGACTTTATGTTCAAGGCTCGAGGATGATGAATTACCTAAGGCATGCACTCCCCGTTTATATTTTCGGGAAAAATATCGAGAGCTTTCAGCTAGCTCCTGAATCACCTCTATAGCGGCATCTGGACTCTTGTTCACGATCGATCCCCCACATGCCGCATTCACAGTGCGAGCATCCTCCACACAAAGACCTCCACAAAAATACATCACAAGGTCTTGAGGATTATAGCCATGATATGGGCATGTAGCACACAGCTTCTTAAAACGTTCCCAATACTCATACATCGTCTCACCGTCTCGTTGCTCCGCATTACTAATCTGCTTCTTCAACTGGGAGGCTCGAGATGCCGGAAAGTACTTCTCAAGGAACGCCTTCTTCATCTTCACCCATGTATCAATACTTGCCGGTGGCAAGTAATACAACCAATCCCTAGCAGAATCCTTCAATGAGAAGGGAAAGGCCCTTAGCTTCAGCTGCTCATCAGTGACAGATGCCGGTTTCATACTCAAGCATACAATATGAAAATCCGACAAGTGCTTGTTAGGGTCCTCATCGCTTAAGCCATGGAATGTGGGTAGTTGATGGATCAAACCCGACTTCAATTCAAAAGTGGCATTCGCACCCAATGGTGGGTACGTAATGCACAAAGGTTGTTGTGCGAGATCGGGTGCCGTCAGCTGCTTAATCGTGTTGGCCATGGTATACGACTCGTCTTCGGATTCGGAAGAAACTTCGTTCACCTCTGGAATAACAAGAATATCGTTATTAAACTCTAGATCCTCGAATTCCTGTGTTCCGATGACTATTGCTCCCTCTCCGATTCTCCGTGACCTGTGAAGAGTGCGTTCAATCTCTGAGTCGAAAGGCTCGAGGTTCAGGTTAGAAGAACGAGTATTATACATAAACTACACAAAATAAAATAAAATGAAATTAAAATTAGCTATAATAAATAAAATAAAAATAAAAACTACACTAGAAAACACAAAAATAATTAATACCGATTCCCCGGCAACGGCGCCAAAATTTGACGGGCTAAAGTCGTATGCCTCAAATTACAATTTATAATCACTTAAATCTAAATACTAAAACGTAGTAAAGTAGAAATAAGGGTCGAACCCAAGGGAATCAGATAAATCTAATTATGCTAACTAAAGTGTAGATGAAATCGACCTCTAACGTAATTAAAGACCGTAGTAACCAAAGGGGGGGTTTTGGATGATTTTCTAACAACTAAAATTGATAAAGATTAAAACTTTACTAAATCAAATGATGAGAAAGAACTTAGACACAAGCACAAATCCACACTCAATAGCGATTGATCATCGTAAGACGGTTTCAATTAATAACCTTGACTACTCTACCGTGAACATGAAATTCTAATTCTCTTAAGAATAGTTAACTAAAACGAATCCCGTTCTTAATTAACCCTAACCGTAAAACAACCTAAACAATCCAGTTCTAGGTTCAATTAGACGGAAGCAATATAGATCTGAAAATTCGATAGAGAATAAATAGCACGTACAATCCAGTCGTGCCTTAGATATTTATGTGAATTGCTTCTAAGTACTAATATCAACGTATCCCGTTCAATATTAATTCCTAGTTGTTACTAATGTAAAGTTAATCAGTAAATCCTACTCAATTAACGATACTAACGATAGAACGATGCAATTAAATACTAGTTGCGCACCTAGCAATCAACAACAACATTCATAAAATTAATAACAAAGCAATTCATAATAATCAAGGTTAATAATCAAAACATTCAAACTCACAAACGATTATCGAGTGTTTCAAAGGCTTGAATCTAAGTAGAGAAATTAGTTACACATACTTGCGATGGAAAATTAGGGTTCTTCAAAGTTCTCCCTTTTTCTTCCTTGATGGATTCCAAAAAACTAGATGTGAATGATATGATATCAATCCCAAAACTAAAGCTAAACTTAACCTAATAAAAGTTTACTAATAATAAAATAGTAATAAAAATATCCTAAGGTAATAATAAAGTTTCCTAATTAAAATCCAAGTCTTAAAACGTAATAAATTAAAACAAAAAAAGCCGGAATGCGTCGTGCCTTACAGGCCATCGCGCGGCTCGCACAACTCTCGCGCGACTCGCACAGTCGCACGACTCGCCTTAGTCCTGGGCGACTCGCGTGACTAGCTGTTACTGTCTCGTTCCATTCTTCGATTCTTATCGTTCCGGGTCTTCAAGCGGGCTTCCTTTTCCTTCGTTCTTAGCCCAACTAACGATCGAGATTAGAATCCTCCGAAAATCTTGTATTACACTCGTACCGAAATAACACAAATGCACCACAAAACATACGATTAAGCTCACAAAACTACACAAAAACCGTCGTAATAACTACGACTAAATCCGGCCCATCAAATAAGTTTGATGAGTGTTATTTATATACATATTTTCATCCCCTAATTGTTAGTTTTATCTCGGGTTTTGTGGTTAACTCGTTAATAATGATGCAATATATACTTTGAATGTCGATACTTCCGTATTTGTGTGTATTTTGTAGATTTGGATGCATTTGGAGCTAATCAGAGCATTACAGAATAGATAATTGAATAATTCGCATCTAAGCACGGAAACAAAGGAAGAAGATGCGGAATACACGAAGAAACAAAGACAGAAGAAGGAAAAGACACAAAACGAGATGAGATAATGATCGCCTACACAAGGGTCAACTTCAAACATCCATAACTTTCGTTCTACAACTCCAATCAGGATGATTCCAGTGGCGTTAGAAATCTCTTTCTCTTAGCTTTCCAACGGTATATCGCACTTTTGATTTGAATAAGTAACGAAGAAATGGCAACCGTTTGAAGTCGAGTGCGCGATGCTGTGACCTACAGCGCTACTCGATCGAGTGTCCTACTGCACTCGATCGAGTGCTACTTCGTGAAGCTCTCTGCCTATATTTTTGGGTGTCACTCGATAGAGTGCCATCAGGCACTCGATCGAGTGCACCCAATCCGGGCCAAGCTTCATTCCTGATTTCAGCATAAATTTTGGGCCTGTTTTCGAGCCCAACTGATACTCTTTAAATCAGTTTTCCTGACTTGTATCAGACACTTTTTTCCTGACACTTTTCATTCTACACTTTTCTTTTACCTTCTTTTACACACTTTTCATTATTCAGTTTTCATAGTTTAGTTTACCTACCTAGAGATCTTTACAATTTTCTTCATCATTCGGTATTGAATTCAATCTCTTTTAATTCATCTTTATTTATTGTTCTAGTATTGTTATTTCCTTCAATTGATTGTTAATTCATCTTGATATGTTTAGATTTGATTTCTTTCTTTCTTGTCTGATTAGTTTTATTATGCGTAGCTAATTTCTCATCTAGGGTTTAGGGGATCGATGCGTATTATTAGGGTTATAGTCAATTGACCTGTTTCTAATCGTATGAACTATCGCCTGATGATTGTTTTAACTCTGATTAATTGTTTGATGCATAATTCAATTAATTAGTATCGCAAATTAGGACTTTTCGCCGACCGGGTTAAGAACTAATTAGGCCACGATAGTTTGGGTAGACTGACTTAATGCTAGCGACCGCAGGTTAAGTTTAGATCTAAGGGTTGTAGTGTACCGACCGGACCTGCACCTTAGGTAGTTCGATTATTGACTTGTTAGTTGACTCCCTGACCCGAGTAATATTCATTGTGAACCTGAGACCCTAGACTTTTTCCTTATTGATTTATCTATCAGTAATTAGTTATTAGTTTACCAAATCAACCAAAACTGTGACCTATAATCTAGAATCTAATTCTTAGGATAAATAATTGAATTCTCATCTCCTTGTGGTTCGACCCCTGACTTCGCTACCTACATTAGTTAGTGACCTTAGGGTATCTTTGATTAGGGATACGACTAACCCCTGTCAGTGCATAGAATAAATTTATAACGACTATATAATAAATTTATAACGGCTATATAATAAATTTATAATATTGCTCTCATTACTCATAAGAGCATATAATCTCCACATGGTATCTCCCAAGACAACATAATTTGCACAAAATCATTAATAATTACTCCCTCCGTTACAAAATATAAGTCGTTTAAGGTATTTGTAAATTTTACTTAATATAAGTTGTTTTGCCAAGATCCATGCACCCTCTTCACTAATGCAATTATGACTCTCCTTTTCATGATTTAATTAATGCATACTTTTCTCATATTTTTCTAAACCCATGAACTACTAATGTCACACATACCTGAAAAGTAATGAATGCTTTATTTTCTCAAAGCACCCTCTTATTTAATTAATGATTTATAATCATTGTGGATTAGTTCCTTAATAGCTGTGCAAAAACCTTAAACGACTTATATTTTGTAACGGAGGGAGTAATTATTACTCCACTAATAATCACATTAATTATTTTGATCGTAAGCATATAATATTTTCCATTAACACAAAAAAACATTCACCTTTTAGTTGTATACTAATACAAACATGTGTGCAAATTCATCATCCATCATGAAATATTGAGACTAACACATTCAACATATGTTCAGAAACAACATTAACATCTTACTTTTATCAGATAATTTATCTTCCAATCAATGACGATAAATAATACTCATCTACCAAACGTAATTATTTTACCATCATGAATAACAAGAAGACAAGAACAAAACACATAGATACCATACCTCATTCTCAAGGAGAAATATTGATAATAAAATAAGATAATACCATCCACTCATAAACCTTCAAAAATTTCAGCATACTACCACGACATAGTGTCCCGTTTTCCGAAGGGTAAATGGCAGAATCAGCTCACGACTTTAACTAAAGAGTTGTAGCCCTTCTTCTTAGCTTTCCAACGCCATATTACACGTCCCAATCAGAGGTCTAGAGACGGAGTTATTGCCATAATACCGAACTGTTGTCTCACCCTCAACGAGATGAATCTTACCAACGAAACAAGATAGCCAATTGAAACAATTCCAATGACAAGTGATGAACACAACCACAATAATAGTGACATAATTTCGTTTCTCAATTGTTGGAAATATAGGGTCACTATAGGGGCGATATATAACTAGTAAATACACGTTGTTGTGTCGTGGTATGAAGGCCACTGAATGAGAAACGAAATCGCCCCGACTACGGTACAAATCGGAATGGGCGTCGTCCCCCAAGGTCACACAACACTCCTAAAAGATTGTGTACTCAACCATTAGGAGTTGGAACTCGATGGTATACTCAGAATTTATCAAGATATTTGGATGAGGAAGTATTTGATGTATGTCTCTTCCCCATTCTCATTCTCTTATATCACCTTATATAAGACTACATGAGAGTATGAGACTAATATCAAAGGGTATCCAAGGCTATTCATGATGGTAATGAATTGTCCTTACTATAAAGATAATGATATTCATAACCATCATGAATATTGGTGTCAATGTGCTACTTAATGGGAGATACCCTTACAATGCAACAATGATCAATCTATTGTCTTTGCATTATTTCTAACAGTATCCGCCAAAAAACAGTATATTGGGAGCCTTTAGCATCTGATTATGGTGTTTTGTAAATGACATGTTGGGTCCAATATGCTCTTAGGAGCAGCATATTGAGTTAGCAGATTGATTTAAACAAATTTGTTTTTTTGTTGTTATCCCTTATCGAGCTTAGTTTCACTACTATTTTCAATGTTTTAAAAATCATTATCAATGAAAATTGAACTCTAGACATATGAATAATGTACAAACAATACTACCACTAAATCTCTAACTCAAATACTAATCAGAAAATAACTAACTAGATAATTAACGAAATCGAAATTATTTGTTGCATGTCCGAATTATGTTAGACAATCATAAATTCTTTTCTTCAAAATCTTGGAAGAGACCTTCTCTAGATTGTTTAGGTTTGGAGAAGTGAGAAATGAGAGGTTTGTTTGGAGGGAAAGGGCAATTCGGGGAATTTTGAGTTTGCTAGGAAAAGTTTCGAACTTACTCGTATGTTTGAAAATCGTCAAGTTATGAAATCCCTGAATTGCTGGAGGATGGAAATGTGTTTGAAACGTCGAGGGAACGACTTTATTTATAGTGATTTCTAGGTCAAGATCTGAGCTTAAGTGTCTGGTATGAGGCGTCACGGGATTATGCGCCTAGTGTAGACACCCACATTTTGACCGCCAGGTGTCTATAGCAGTTTCCGACAAACACCCGATGATGATCGGACGCAAACGTGCTTTAAATACTTAGAAACGGGCTCAAAATCATTGGCATTTGGCTTGGGCTCATTATGGAGTACATATCTCACAAAACCGACCTCAAAATCATGCCCAGTGGGTCGTTTCGAGTCAAATAAGACTAATTTGGGTCGATTCTGACACCAGGGGTAAAACCGTCTTTTTACGACCGAGTCAAAACCCGTCAAAATTATTTCCGAGGCACGTGAGTCAGCCATGACACCTCACACGGCTGATTCATACTCCAATCCTACAAAAAATCAGCTTCACAAAATATTAAACAAATCCGCTTAAGGATGGAATTCGATCTAAAGTAGGAATCCTATCCGAAAACCGATTCAAACACCCGACCGAGTACAAACACTCGGCCGAGCAGCACAAATCAGCCGTGTTCTCTTGCTTCTTCGACAAGAAAACGGAATCCTCATGCCTTTCGACTTCCTATATTTCCTATCCTAAGCGGTAGTTCAAACTCTCCTAGCCAAGGTCGGGAACTCCCTATAAATAGCCCCTTGCATACAACACTTTTACACATTCATCATCAATTATCAATTAGCATCTACATCTACATTCATTATCAATCAAATATTCATAAAAGCATCACAAATTATTCCTATACACACACACTCGTAAGCATAAAATCTAGCATCGATACACCGATATTACAAACCCGAAGGAAACCGGCCCGATACCCGACACCCTTCACTCGTCACGCCCGAACTGAACCACCACCAACTCACTGACATCCACTCGACGCTCTTGTGCCCAAGCCACGTCCCGACGAGCCCCGATCCGAGTAAACAGAAGCATGTAGGTGGTTGAGGGTGTACCAAACCCGATTTCTCTTCTTCTTCCCTTCTCCTCCTCGTCGTTCGTTTTTTTATTACGGGTCATTCGTCGTTTTTTTTATTTTATTTTCTAATATCGATATTATTAAAAACTACTTTCATATATCAACATTCTTAAAAATATGATATCGATTCTCTATAATCGAATATTGTATCGAAAAGAATTAAATTAAATCTCGACGATATTAAAAATCGTTACATCTTTTTTTCGTTCAAACTTGTTTTTACAAAACCTTTTTTTTTAATTCGTTCCGAATACTCGATATCGATTTCATAATCGAATATCGGGTACGACGAATATCGAAAACATAAATCGAGTACAAATTAATTCATATTTTGTACGCGATTTATCAAAATTAGCAATTTCGAACAAAAAATAAAAAACCGGACAGACCCGCACGCGAGTCGCGCCATGCCCAGGCGACTCGCGCACGGGCCTGAAATCTGAGACGTTTTTTCAGCTTTTTCGTTCGTTTTATTATTTCTTTTACGAAACGATTACAAAACTTATATCTTTTCTAAAACCATTCCGAATATTTGATATTGATTTCGTAGTCAATTATCAAATATAACGAATATCGAAAATATTGAATCGAGTACGGATTATGCAATATTCATACGCGGTTTAATAAAAACATCGAGTTTTCGAAAACCGTCTTCAAAAACAGACCGACACGCGACTCGCCGGCAGCCCGGGCAAGCCGCGCGGTCGGCTGCCACGGTACACTTTTCTCGTTTTTTTTATTATTTTTCGAACTTCGTTTTTTATACAAAACAGCGTTTTAGCAATATTTTTCAGATTTCGATTAATATTTATTTTTTCGATTTCGTATATTTATTTCGTTTGCTATATTATTTTACACAAATCGATACTAACTCGTTTGTTCATCTTGTAGCAAATTCATCTTTATTTCATCTTTTGTTTTATTATACTAAAACGAACTCACATGCTAAATTCAACTTTGACGTTAACAATTTTGCATGCATTAAATCGACTTAGCAACCCATTCAATTCCTCGCATGTTTAGGAAAACAATGTTTGCATATCATTCATCGTATTACTAACGCGCGTATTCAAAAGTCATTCGATATCCCAGTAGAGGCCGCTAATGTGCGGGCGGGGTTGGGTGTTCTTCACGAACTTCCCAACACGTACCCTCACCCCTTACTCAGAACCGTGGTTTCCGGATGTCCGAAACCATTGGCAACGAGAGTCATTCAATATACGATTAACCGCTCTAGTCGGCATATATATCGATATGCAAAGGGACGAGCCCAATAAACTCTCACATCGGAAATGGGCCGTATTTTACACGGCCCACTACGACATAGAGTGGGCTCGAACGGTTCCGAATAACCATAAAATTCGGTGGCGACTCCGACTTCGATTTAAATTTCCATTTGACCATCTCATGGAGATTCATTCGCCTCCCCAAACCCGCGCGTGGCCGCGTCGGGGTGGACCTATGTCATGTCCACAATTTGGCGACTCCGCTGGGGATTAGCTGATACGTTACTGACCTTCAGCATCCTCAGGGTGAGACTCGAATAGAAATCGTTTAACTAGTCCAATACGCGTTTTAGTTTTACGGTTCATGCATAACCCGATATTTTCCCGGGCCGGTACTGGTGACCGACGTCCCACTATACTATCGATGTAGTCCAACTTGGATATGTCGAAGGTGTCCATTAGCCGATTCGTATGGGTTTTACGGCATGTTCTAAGCTCAACTCGACTTAGGAAGTCCGCCCCGATTCTCGATAGGCTGTGTACACTGGTATAGACCCTTTCAGACTGACCGAGACTTAGATTAAGAGCATCATGGTGTCATTATACTGTTTCCATGACTACGTGCTACCTGATCCGCAAGTCTTATTTTCAAACCGTCTTTTTTCAAAAATTGCATCTTGTTCAAAATATCCAATTTCAAAACCCGGGACATATACCGAATTTAGGATCAACGATTTTACTCAAAATAGCCTATTTTTAGCCGGTATTATGCCCATTTCAAAACTCGAAAATATTTTCGAACCTTTCAAACCCGTCATCCGGCCCGTTTCTTCTCGTTTTTCCGAAAAAAGGTCGGACTCCTCGCCCCGATTTTACTCGGGCTTTCAAAAATCGATTTTAAAACTTTCCTCTTCTTAGGACTTCCCGTATTTAGCAGTGTCGGGTCATGTCATAAGTTGTCAAGTCATCTAGCGTCGAAACTCCGTCGATCTTACATCACGGATTTCCTCCCTATCCCAGTCCGCCTTATTATACTAAGGCAAGGCCCACCTACGTAGGACATACTCTTACAAGGGTCGGCCCGTCTACACAATCGAGTCTAGAAGTCTGGGGAATGTCTCACGTAAACCTCCTTTCGAACAGGGCCCAGCCCACACAGCTGGATCCTAAAGGAGGCCCACCTTTCACAAGTCATCCGTCTAGATGTCTTTTCCGAGTCGTTTCCTCTCTAGTCTTTCTTTTCCCCTTGCTCGGGATGCACTGTTGTTCTAAGGTTTGGGCCAGTTGCTGATTACACGGTGTTCTTACAGACAGGCCGCCTCACACCCGAACCATGACTAAGGACTCAATTGATCAACTAACCGCCTCGTTGGCCAAGATCCAAGAACAGCTCGACCAGATCAGGAGTGACCAGATCACCATTGTTACTCGGGTTAGCGCTATAGAGCAGGATAGGCCGAGTGATGGAGAAACTAAGGGCCCATTAGCCGAATTGACTAGCGCAGTTCTCAAGCTACAAGAGCAGGTCCACTTGTCGACCCACAACTCGATCCATACGGAGAATGCTCGAACCTATTCTCCCCTGACCGACCAGCTGCCTGCCAATCTCAATTTGACAGGCCTCCCGATGTTCGACGGAACCGAAGACCCGGTATTACACATCCGGGCCTTCAAAGAGTTTATGGCCCTAAAAGGAGTCAAATCGGACATGTTCAAACATCTGTTTGCCTCCTCGCTAGAGAAACACCCAAGGGCCTGGTACTACAGGCTTGATTCCAAGAAATACAAGACTTGGGACGATGTCGCTACGGAGTTCGCCCGGAATTATGCGGACAATACAGAAATCCAGACGACTATGCGCACTCTTGAGGTCATGGCCCAAGAACCGAAAGAGGGTTTCACCAAATACCTCCAGAGGTGGAGGGCCGAAAGCGTTAAGCTGGTCGACAAGCCCAGCGAAAAGGTACTAGTGGAGGCCTTTGTGAAAAACCTCCTCCCATCTTACCGGATCCATCTCCGGTACGCTGTCATACCCAATTTCGCCACCTTAACCGAGATGGGTACAAGAATTGAAGACGATCTGAGGTTAGAGAGCCTTACTAAGGCCTCTACAAAGGGTTATCAAGGAGCCAGCTCATCTTCGGGCAAGCCCGCAACCACAAGCGCGGCCCGAAGCATATTCGACGAGGTTAACTCGCTAGACACCTCGACTAAGAAGAACACTCCGGCTCGAATATTCACGGACATAGGGACTACTTATGCCGACGCCTTACAAAGGCTATCTTCTAAAGGCCTGATTCAACCTATAGGCCCAATGCCAGAGGTCCCTGTAGAAAAAAGGTCCAAAAACTACAACGCTCAGGCCTACTGCCGCTATCATCAAGGCAACGGGCACGACACCGAAAAATGCTGAAAGTTAAAACATCTCATTCAAGATCTGATCGAGAGTGGGAAGATACCGCTACCCAGCGATAAGCCCAGTAACAAGAACAACCCTCTTGCTACCCACGCCGTCATCACGGGAGAAGTAGTCGATTGCACTCATCTCATTTCACCTTTCATTCCTCAAATCAACGGGATATGGAATGATGACGAGGACGGCGTTTACTTAGCTAAGGGGGAGACCGTCCCCATCACTGTCGAAGAGATCCGAAGGGCCAAAGCCAAGGCCCTAGCCGGCACCAATGTCATTGCGGCCGGACCCTCGGCTCCACAATCCGTCCTTGAACCACCCAAGACGGATTCTACACCTGAAGAACCAGACACCAATACGGCCCTAGTCAAGCAACTGAAAAGGGTCTGAACCGATCTCACTATATGGCAACTTCTGGTCAGTTCACAAGAGCACCGAGCAGCACTTACTAAGGCTCTCGACGAAATCAAGGTAGACTCACTGGTTACCCCAGCAGAAATGGTAGCCACTATCCTACCTCATCTTAAGGGCAAGTCCGAAAGAGAAGGCCCACTTATCACCTTCTCCGAGTCCGATCTGCCGCCATTCGGGGCCGCCCACAACCTGGCCCTGTACATCACGGTGATCTCACGGGGCAAGTATCTACCTATGACCCTGATCGATGACGGGTCCGCTGTAAATGTCCTTCCTTTAAGGACTGCAAAGGCCCTCGGCATTACCGAGGCCGACTATCTTCCTACTGCACAGACTATCCAGGCTTTTGATGGGAGCCCGAAATCAGTTGTTGGGGCTGTCAAGCTGACCATCATAACAGGCCCGATCGAAAAAGAGCTCGAATTCCAAGTGATCGATGTCACTTCATCTTTCAATCTGCTACTGGGGAGGCCGTGGATCCACGCAGTCAAAGCCGTATCCTCCACGCTACACAGAAAGGTCAAGTTACCTTTAAAAGGCGAGGTCATCACCCTCGAAGCTACTCCCATAGCCGTGTCAAGCTGCAACACGGCAGGTTCAGCCGACCCACGAGGCTTCAACTTTATCGGGATGATCGAGGAAGAATATCTCTTCAGGCCCTACTTCACCACTAGCATCGACACGATGCTACAAAATTTGGGCTACCTACCGGGGGCTACTTCAAGGCCCAATCTACCCGCTGGCAAGATCATCGACGTCCTAAGCGATGAAGATTCAAAGTTTGGCCTGGGGTACACCTTAACCCCGGAAAACGTGGTCCGGGCCGGCATCCAAAAGGCCTGCAACACTCTCAAGGGTACCTACTTGGACCCTTACAGCCCAAGACTGACCGACTACTTCGTCACTCCAGTATTCGGGGCTCTCCAAACGGGCCTCTATCAACCCAACATAACCTACCCCGAAATCAACTTTATCCCGGACGATATCTTCACTCTTCTCCAGGCTGAATCAAAGGAGAACACAGACAACACCGAGCCCATGCTGGGGCTCCTTTTCGGAGAGAGTAGAATTATCCCGACTCCCAAGGAAGAATTAGTCAACCTGATCCTCCACAGTAACCGGTTCGACCCAACCAAACTAATCTCTGAAGTCGGCACCAACACAGGCAACAGGGCTTGGAGAAAGACGATCAAATGGACCGACAGCGAGGGTCAAATCTACAAGCTCACTACCGGTGAAGGGGATATGCCGGGCGACGAATCCGAATCCGAGTCTGAGTTAGAGTCAGAGTCGGAGTCTGAGTCTAAGTCTAGGAGGTCCAGTACTAGGATCGAGTCTGTAACCCCTTTTCCTTTTCCTACACCCACGGGAGTCTCGGAGTCTATCCCGAGAGCACTCCCCATACCGCCTCTGACCAGCGATCAGATGGCAGCTCTCTTTGAGCTATTTTCAAAGCTTTCTATCAATAATAACGATAACCGTTCTGCTTACGACTTGTCTTATTTTCAAAACATTTTCAAAAACTTTACTTGCAATGACATTGAGAAACCCGACGAACAGGTACCGCTACCTCAGCATCTAGTCAAGCAACTCGAGCAAAGGGAATCCCGAGATCCGGTAATCGAAGAAACCAATTCCATTAACGTAGGAACCCCTTTAGAGCCTCAGATGCTTAAGTTAGGTTTATCTCTAAACCCCGAGGAGAAGCAACAATTCACGGAGCTCCTCCACGAATTCAAGGACGTCTTCGCATGGTCCTACAAGGACATGCCGGGAATAGACCGGGAGATAGCCGAACACCGTATACCCATTAAAGACGGGTGTAAGCCGGTAAAGCAAAAACTCCGCAGAATGAGGCCCGAATGGTCTCTCAAAGTCAAAGAAGAAGTCGACAAGCAATTCAAAGCGGGCTTTATCCAAGTGTCTGAATATCCAGACTGGGTCGCAAATATCGTGCCGGTACCCAAGAAAGACGGAAAGGTACGAGTTTGTGTAGACTTCCGGGACCTTAATAAGGCCAGCCCAAAAGACGATTTTCCGTTGCCACACATCGACATACTGGTGGACAACACGGTCGACCATGCCCTTCTATCTTTTATGGACGGGTATGCCGGATACAATCAGATCAAAATGGCAAAAGAAGATATGAGTAAGACCACCTTCACTACGCCTTGGGGGACTTACTGTTACACTGTTATGCCATTCGGGCTTATCAACGCCGGTGCCACTTATCAACGGACCGCCACTACCTTATTACATGACATGATGCACAAGGAAGTGGAAGTCTACGTGGACGATATGATAGTCAAGTCCAAAGAACGAAACGGGCATATTCCGGCCCTTAAAAAGTTCTTCGCCCGACTACGCAAGTATAACATGAGACTGAATCCTCAAAAATGCAGCTTTGGGGTAACATCGGGTAAACTATTGGGCCATATTGTCAGCCAGCGCGGCATCGAGGTTGACCCAGCCAAAATCAAGGCCATTACCGAGATGCAGCCACCTAAAACCGAAAAGGAAATTAGGGGGTTTCTCGGGAAAGTCCAATATATCAGCAGGTTCATTTCGAAGCTAACCATGGTATGTGAGCCCATCTTCAAAAAACTGAAGATAGGAGAACGGGTACTATGGGACAACAAATGTCAAACAGCTTTCGATAAAATCAAAGAGATTCTGTCATCTCCGCCGGTATTAATGCCACCTCAACACGGTTTGCCTTTGTCGTTATACTTAACAACGACTGAGACAGCCATGGGGGCTATGCTAGCCCAGACAGTCAACTCAGAAGAACGAGCCATTTACTACATCAGTAAAAAGTTCCTAGAGTACGAATGCAAATACACGATGCTCGAAAAGACGTGTCTAGCTCTAGTTTGGGCCACTAAAAAGCTCCGACATTACATGCTTAGCCACGAAGTTCACGTACTATCAAGAATGGATCCAATCAAGTATTTGTTCGAAAAGCCCATTCTCAACGGTAGAATATCTAGATGGACTTTAATGCTAGCTGAGTTCGACCTCAAGTTCGTACCATTAAAAGCCATCAAGGGCCGGGTAGTAGCCGAATTCCTCGCCGATAGCCCGGTACCTGAAGAGGGACATACCGATACTTGGGCCTTCCCTGACGAAGATATATTCCATACCGACACAGAAACATGGGATTTATATTTCGACGGAGCATCCAACTTTCGAGGATTTGGTGTCGGGATTTTGCTAATATCACCACAAGGAGAGCACACCCCGTTATCCATCAAGTTAGACTTCGACGTGACTAATAACGCAGCCGAATACGAAGCATGCATTCACGGGTTGCAAGCCGCCGCTGATTTAGGAGTAACAAACCTCCGGGTCCACGGTGACTCATCATTAGTCATTAATCAAGCACTCCAGAAATGGAAAACTCGAAACGCAAATCTCGTAGCTTACCAAGCGCGAGTAAGGGTTCTCGAAAAGCAGTTTCAAAAGGTAGAATACATTTATCTGCCCCGGGAAGAAAACCAGTTTGCAGATGCACTATCCAAATTAGCATCTTTACTGAATATCCCGGAACATCTGACTAGCATGCCGATTTGCGTCGAAAGACGGTCCGAGCCGACATATATCAACGCTATCCAAGACATTGAAATAACCGACCCAGAACCTTGGTACCAGGCTGTTCTTACCTACTTGACGTCAGGAGAATACCCTCCGGGATCTGAAAACCGGGCCAAGAAGGCCCTACGAAGATGGGCCACTCAGTTCATCCGCACGGACGATGGACAGTTGTACAAAAAGACGGCACAGGGGGCCTTACTCTTATGCATCGACAAAACACAGGCCGAAAAGGTCATGGCCGAGATACACGATGGCGAGAACGGCCCGCATATGAATGCCCATATGTTAGCTCGAAAAATCGCAAGACTCGGGTACTATTGGAATAGCATGGAAATCGACTGTCAGTTATACGTCAAGCACTGTCACAACTGTCAGATTTTCGGCAATGTCCAACATATGCCGTCATCCCTATTATACACCATGACATCACCATGGCCATTCTCAACATGGGGAATTGATATAATCGGGAAAGTGAACCCATCCGGCACGGGAGGTCACTGCTTCATTCTAGTGGCAATTGACTATTTTACTAAATGGGTCGAAGCCGAGTCATATCGTGTCTTGAACGCCAAGCACGTTGCAAAATTTATCCAAGATAAAATTATATGCCGATACGGGATCCCGCACGAATTCATAAGTGATCACGGGACCCATTTCCAAGCTGAAACCGCTACTTTGCTAGCAAAATATAAAATCCAAAGGCATACATCATCACCTTACCGTCCCCAAACGAACGGAGCGGTAGAGGCAGCAAATAAAACCATCGTCACCATACTTAAAAAGATGGCAGATAATTACCGAGATTGGCCGGATAAAATTCCTTTCGCTTTATGGGGATACCGGACGTCAATCCGAACCGCAACCGGAGCAACTCCATACTATCTAACGTATGGGATGGAGGCGGTCCAACCCGTCGAGCTTGAGGTACCATCTCTAAGGATTTTACTCGAAAGTCAAGTACCTGAAGCAGATTGGGTTCAAGCCCGGTACGACTCGTTGATTCTTTTAGACGAACGACGATCTCGAGCCCTTAACAACATCCAGATATATCAAAAAAGGATAAAACGGGCTTTCAACAAAAGGGTTAGGCCCAGAAACATCAAAGAGGGCGATCTAGTCTTAAAATCTGTTCGGGCTTTGTTACCAGTCGACCCAAGGGGAAAATTCAAACCTAATTGGGCCGGACCCTATCTAGTGAAGAAGGTTTTATCAGGAGGAGCCGTAATGCTGACGGACTTGGATGGGAATGAATTCGTCAACCCAACCAACTTGGACCAGCTGAAGCGCTACTACCCCTAACCTTATCTCCATGTCATTTGCTAAAAATTTACCTTTTTTACAAAATTTTCAAAAATTAAGCAAGTCAATGAGTTAGGATTACTGATCCTACTGTCGCACATCTCGAACTAATAGTCTTGATGTATTTCGAAAATTGCAAAAATCTATGTCTGAACTACGGTCGGTTTGATTCCACTAATCGTGGATACGTAGGCAACCCCTCAAAAGGGTACAACCACTGCAATAACGAAAAGACAGGAACGGTTTTCACTAATATGTCTTTTATTATTTCAAAAAAATGCCTCACGCAAAAATAAATCACAAAAATCACACAAAAATAGTAGTAATACTTAAATAATAAAATTTAGGAGACTACTTGTGCATTTTTCCCTTCCCCTTATCTTTCGGGTCACGCGGATCCCGAGGCCGGCGAGGCGGGGGCGAACGTTCCCTAATCACGAGTGGAACTTCCTTTGCTCGAACCCGTTTCTTCGACTTCGGCTTCTCCGCCCTCTGCACGGGTTCAATCCGAGCCCGGATGCACTCGGGTAGTCTATCCCGAGGACCAAGTCGGTCCTTAGCTGCCAGTCTTGGACCAAGTCTCCTTTCTAAGTCCGTCTGGGGGCCCGTTTTCCCCCATGTACCTTTAGAGCTGGACCCTTTAGTCAAAGTCTTGGTCTTCCCCTTTTGGCCTGACATCAATCGGACCATCGTAGCCGGGGCATCGCCATCGTCAAAAAAGCCTCGATTATCCTTAACCTGTTCTCGGCGCAGCAGGTCAAAGGCTTCATCAGTCTTTAAAGCAGCACGGGCTTTAGCAGAATCCGCCTGGGTCCACTTCGTGTAAGAATCTGACACCCAGATCGAAGAAGAAGCTCTAGAAACGGGCCAAGTGTGTCGGGTATACCATCTCAGCGCCCAAGTCTCACACATCACATCCGTTAGCTGGGTAGATTCACTCACAACCGCTTCAATCTCCGGAATTCTCTGGGCCCGACCATATTGCCTGAGTATGCGATCGGGATAAAGGTGAATCGTCTGCCTAAAAGATAGGATTAGCTGATAACGGGCCCTATCTCGCAACTCTAATCCAGTCCAGGCATAAATAGGCCACCAAGGTACGGTCCAACGGATCAATGGGCCTCCATGAAAGGATAGCAGCTCGTCCCAGAATTTTTGGGTAGTAAGGCGAGAAAAGTCAACAGTCCGTCTTCTTGTCATCACCTGATTTGGGCGATATCGGCTTACGTTCAAAGGAGGATCCAAGATCGATAGCCTCTCAAAAAGCCATAGCTGAAAAGTCAAAATTGCAAAAAGTCAAAATCGATTTTCAAAAAAAAAAAAAAAAAAAAAAAAAAAGACAAAAAACTGGACAAAAAAAAAATCAAAAGTCCAAAGAAAAAAGCAAAAGGCCAAAACAAAAAAGCAGGTCATCATAAAAAAGGGCATCCACGACCAGAACGGTCAACACAAATGAAGATCCCATGACCGGGGCTAAGAGGTCAACCAACAAAAAATATCCAAATGCCAATGACCGTGGTCAACGGTCCACTCAAGATCAATACTCATACCATTCAATAAGGGAGAAACAATCAAGCTGGTCAACTAACACCACATTTAGCCTTCCCACATTACAACCCTCAAGACCTTCCCGAGGCCCAGGCTAAAGACAGCCCGGAATTTTGAGGATTCAAGCTCCATAGGATACCCCTAACCATTAGGGCCAGACATGGAAACCAGATCCCGCATCATCAAACATATATATCCCGATCAAAGTTCGAGCCATTTTACTCGACTTCCCCTTTACATAACAGAATTCACAATCACCATATGCAAACCCGAGATCAAAACTCGTCAAAGACCCGAGAGCAAAACTCGTCAAATCCCTTACCTAATCATACACAATCCCGAGAGCAAAACTCGTCAAATCCCCGAGAGCAAAACTCGTTAAAATCCCTGAGAGCAAAACTCGTTAAAATCCCCGAGAGCAAAACTCGTTAAAATCTCATCCCAATTCTTCTCATTCAAACCAGTTACCAACCCCAAACACGGGAATTCAACTTGTAGTCGGCATAGAACATGCCCAAATAGTGCACACTACCTCTGGGGGCTACCTCAGAGAACGCTCACAGTCACAGGATCAATATCCTAACCATTCTAGCCCTTTGATCAAGACATCACTGGGAATGCACCTAGCCTACACCATTGCTATGGCTAGTTACACATGAAGCCCTATTAGACTAGGCATCATAATATATCTTCCGACACTGAACTACGGCATGGTTTGATTTCACTGCACGTGAATACGTAGGCAGCCTTTCAACAGAGGCACAACCACCCACATTGACACACATTCAAAAAGCGCCATCATTCCGGTCACGACACCGTCATGTTCTCAGCAACTAGCTTTGTCGTCCTGGGGGCTTCTCTTAGGCAGAAAACCTCCATCCACTCACAAAATCCAGATAAAATTCAAAAATCTAGCCTCCTTTCTATAGTGTGTCATAGTACTCGGCTCAGTCGAAGACAAGAACCTGTCAGGACTCGAAGCAATACCCACTTTGGAAATGTACCCTAAAATCAAAAATTCAGGAGAGCACTAAACTACAATAGTCTCATTACAGACTACTGCAACCCCGTATAGCATATCTATCCCACTTCGATGTTCGACCATGTTGCCACTCGTCTAGGCTACGGAATAGCGCAACTTAAGAGTCTTGTTAGGTGGCCCACCCCCCTACCGAGTCACGGTCCAACCCCTCGAGAGTCCAGTCGTGTCTGTCAACTCGTCCGGTCACGCCCAGCGTCGAGTCTGTCGATAAGTCTCTCTCTTCAAATTCTCATTTTTTAAAATTTGCAAAATTTAGCCATTTGAGAAAACCTTTTTCGACAAGGTCAAATTTTGGTCTATTTAAATTGCAAATTTCTTTTCTACTCATTTCAGTTTTGAAAACCTATTTCCTAGCACGTGAGCTGCTTTCAGGACTTCGATTTCAAAACTAAGCAAAAATCATTTTTATTCCCCAGCGCGAGTCATATTTGTTTCACCTACATGTTGCATGCAAAATTTTATGTAACTTATACAGGTACAATTCAAGAGCGCGCAATTCACATAACTCTCCAGCGGCATAGACTTATACGACAAGTCCGATTCCCCACGGAGTTATCATCATCAACTCAGGTACATTTCTAGTCTCCGGCCGGCGGGCCCTTTACGCAGGTCTAATGGACCTTAAACGACCCGACCGGAAGTCTGCCAGGTCTTAATCTTTGATTGGCCTGGTAGCTACTCTGACTTTCGCCTTGTCCAAGCCTCAGTCAGAGTGGGGGCTCTGTAGACACCCACATTTTGACCGCCAGGTCTATAGCAGTTTCCGACAAACACCCGATGATGATCGGACGCAAACGTGTTTTAAATACTCAGAAACGGGCTCAAAATCATTGGCATTTGGCTTGGGCTCATTATGGAGTACATATCTCACAAAACCGACCTCAAAATCAGGCCCAGTGGGTCGTTTCGAGTCAAATAAGACTAATTTGGGTCGATTCTGACACCAGGGGTAAAACCGTCTTTTTACGACCGAGTCAAAACCCGTCAAAATTATTTCCGAGGCACGTGAGTCAGCCGTGACACCTCACACGGCTGATTCATACTCCAATCCTACAAAAAATCAGCTTCACAAAATATTAAACAAATCCGCTTAAGGATGGAATTCGATCTAAAGTAGGAATCCTATCCGAAAACCGATTCAAACACCCGACCGAGTACAAACACTCGGCCGAGCAGCACAAATCAGCCGTGTTCTCTTGCTTCTTCGACAAGAAAATGGAATCCTCATGCCTTTCGACTTCCTATATTTCCTATCCTAAGCGGTAGTTCAAACTCTCCTAGCCAAGGTCGGGAACTCCCTATAAATAGCCCCTTGCATACAACACTTTTACACATTCATCATCAATTATCAATTAGCATCTACATCTACATTCATTATCAATCAAATATTCATAAAAGCATCACAAATTATTCCTATACACACACACTCGTAAGCATAAAATCTAGCATCGATACACCGATATTACAAACCCGAAGGAAACCGGCCCGATACCCGACACCCTTCACTCGTCACGCCCGAACTGAACCACCACCAACTCACTGACATCCACTCGACGCTCTTGTGCCCAAGCCACGTCCCGACGAGCCCCGATCCGAGTAAACAGAAGCATGTAGGTGGTTGAGGGTGTACCAAACCCGATTTCTCTTCTTCTTCCCTTCTCCTCCTCGTCGTTCGTTTTTTTATTACGGGTCATTCGTCGTTTTTTTTATTTTATTTTCTAATATCGATATTATTAAAAACTACTTTCATATAACAACATTCTTAAAAATATGATATCGATTCTCTATAATCGAATATTGTATCGAAAAGAATTAAATTAAATCTCGACGATATTAAAAATCGTTACATCTTTTTTTCGTTCAAACTTGTTTTTACAAAACCTTTTTTTTTAATTCGTTCCGAATACTCGATATCGATTTCATAATCGAATATCGGGTACGACGAATATCGAAAACATAAATCGAGTACAAATTAATTCATATTTTGTACGCGATTTATCAAAATTAGCAATTTCGAACAAAAAATAAAAAACCGGACAGACCCGCACGCGAGTCGCGCCATGCCCAGGCGACTCGCGCACGGGCCTGAAATCCGAGACGTTTTTTTAGCTTTTTCGTTCGTTTTATTATTTCTTTTACGAAACGATTACAAAACTTATATCTTTTCTAAAACCATTCCGAATATTTGATATTGATTTCGTAGTCAATTATCAAATATAACGAATATCGAAAATATTGAATCGAGTACGAATTATGCAATATTCATACGCGGTTTAATAAAAACATCGAGTTTTCGAAAACCGTCTTCAAAAACAGACCGACACGCGACTCGCCGGCAGCCCGGGCAAGCCGCGCGGTCGGCTGCCACGGTACACTTTTCTCGTTTTTTTTATTATTTTTCGAACTTTGTTTTTTATACAAAACAGCGTTTTAGCAATATTTTTCAGATTTCGATTAATATTTATTTTTTCGATTTCGTATATTTATTTCGTTTGCTATATTATTTTACACAAATCGATACTAACTCGTATGTTCATCTTGTAGCAAATTCATCTTTATTTCATCTTTTGTTTTATTATACTAAAACGAACTCACATGCTAAATTCAACTTTGACGTTAACAATTTTGCATGCATTAAATCGACTTAGCAACCCATTCAATTCCTCGCATGTTTAGGAAAACAATGTTTGCATATCATTCATCGTATTACTAACGCGCGTATTCAAAAGTCATTCGATATCCCAGTAGAGGCCGCTAATGTGCGGGCGGGGTTGGGTGTTCTTCACGAACTTCCCAACACGTACCCTCACCCCTTACTCAGAACCGTGGTTTCCGGATGTCCGAAACCATTGGCAACGAGAGTCATTCAATATACGATTAACCGCTCTAGTCGGCATCTATATCGATATGCAAAGGGACGAGCCCAATAAACTCTCACATCGGAAATGGGCCGTATTTTACACGGCCCACTACGACATAGAGTGGGCTCGAACGGTTCCGAATAACCATAAAATTCGGTGGCGACTTCGACTTCGATTTAAATTTCCATTTGACCATCTCATGGAGATTCATTCGCCTCCCCAAACCCGCGCGTGGCCGCGTCGGGGTGGACCTATGTCATGTCCACACCTAGTGTGAGCCGATGGAGCTACTGTGTGCCGCAACTCACCAAACTTTTCTAAATGGAGGGATACACGATCGTACCAATAATCACGAGATATTATGTGATACCTAAGGAAGCGCGGCTAGGTTTAGGGTATAATGAGTCGGTTTTCGAGGCTTGACCCGGGTTGACTTAGGTATGACTTTGCATTCCGGGGCCGATTCAGGATCCCAGAGTCGAAATTGACTCTAATTATTGGTAACGAGACCGGAACGACTCGATTAAGACCGTTTAAACATTGAATTGATATGTATTTCCGACTAGTGTTTCGAACGGGACTATAGGAAAACCATCTCAAATATCGTAAACTCGCATAGATACATCATCGGGGGTTGGGCGACGACTCAAATAGATACATGGTACAATCGAGATGTATACCTGTTCTCCTTCACTAATGAGATTGCTCTTTTTATTGGTGATCATTTGTGAGTCCGTTAAATACAATGTGCGTGTGTGCACCACTTCACTTCTTTTTCGATTACTCTCTTTCTCCTCACCCTCTTTGTCGATTCTTTTTTATCGTATTATACGCAAATTAATCTCTTATTTAATTTCATGGATTGATTTATTAACGGATTTTTACCCCAATTCTTTTTTTTTGCCAACGATACAATCTCCATATTATCCTACTCTAAGTGTCGTAGATGCTAATCTATGGGCAATTTTATTCCTATTCCTGGGGATGAACTTGAAAGCGCAGCAGTGGAAGTCGGCACATTCCAAGATGTCCTCGATGATAGCTGAAAGCTCAATCGTTGGCTTTGATATTCCTACAATTTGAGAGAGTAGTTGGAGGCAGTCAGACATAATGCAAATATGTCTAATACTCCTGCGTTTAATCCATCTAATCGCCTGAAGAATAGCAAATCCTTCTGCCATAATTGGTGATTCCGCCATAAAGGATTGAAAAGCTTCTTCCCATTCTTCTCCGTCATTATGAGTCCAAGTCCAACCTCCCGAGGCCCTTAAAGTCGGCAGCCAACCCGCATCTACCTGCATCTTTGATGTAGCGCAAACATTAGTTGGTCCAGTCTGCTTGATGATCCAAAATTCCATAGAACAGCAAAGTCTTTGCATTTGTTTATCCGAATCATCCATTTCAGAAAAGGATGATGTCACTGGGTTTGGGATTTCAGTGCCCTTATCATTAAATTCCTCTAAAGATGTCTTGGCAGTCTCCAGAACTTTGTCACTAACCCCAATTCTTAGTGCAAGACTTTGTTATGTTTGAAATTTCACGATAGCAGTATTAGTATCATATTTTGTTACTAAAACGTGAAACAAGGCGTTAGAAAATACCAATCAATACGGAATTAGATCCTACCAAGATCCGAATATGAATGTTAAAATTTCGTAGTTCACCAAAACTTATATGAGGCGGTCTCACAATTACAATAAGTTTATTGCGAAACCTTTCATAGGATGGATGGTTATTTTTAATTGATTTTATTTTTATTTTTTTATTAGAAAATATTTTAGTACATTAAAAACATATCGCACACTATCTTAATGTGAGACGGTCTTACGAGAAACGGATCCTTCGTAGTTTTAGAATGTGGGTAGGATCTGAATAAACCTTAGAAAAAGGAATCATGCTAGTATAAGATTGTACCCACAACTAACCTTTGCCCTCCCTACTTTTCCCTCTCATAGTGTATATATTCAGTCTTTTGTTTCGTAGTACTCCTTTTTCTCGTGGCTCCCTTCACCACTTCACCCTCCTTCTCCTTCTCCTTCTCCTTCTCCTTCTCCATCTCCCTTGTTTTCCATCTTTAATTGTTCCGACCCGGATATTGGGGCGCGCCGACATCCTTACTTTCCTTCCATCTCTTTGTCAGCCTTGCATCATGTAAGTAATTTCGATCTTTTCGATTTCCCTAATTTTGAAGTCATGAACCAAAATTCAGAGGATGTTATTATCATCAATCAAGTCCGTAAATTCTTTATTTGGACCTCAAATTTATGATAGTCTAAGCAAGCCTGATGTAGTGGGTAGATTTCAATTTGCTTTTATGGTGAGTCTATTGGTGATCTAATTGAGTTGGTTTACAGTCACGATTGCGGTTATGAGGGTAACCGGGGTTGTACATTTGTTGTTACTTGTTACTGCTGCTGTCACCATTGATGGGTTGTTTGAGATTCGTAATGATTTTTCAGGAGACTGAATTTAGGGTTGTAAAGGGGGCTTTTTTTGGTTCATTGTTTTAAACTTTTAATAAGGGTGTATAATGTTTGGCTTCTAGTGATGAAAATTTCGGTTAGAAGCTTCGCGCCTTGCAGTAGTGATTTGAAATTAGTAGGATGAGTGAGGTGTAATGGGTACTTGTGGTTGTCTAATACTCTGTACATAGTAATTCGCAGGGTGTAATTGCAATCTTGAAGGGTAGTTTAGTGAGGTTGCTAATTCATTGACAAATTTACTACTGACGGACGGTGGTGATCTAGCCTTATGAATATGAATTAATTAATGATATTTTGTCAAATTATTAGGAGTAGAATTGAGTTGTGTTTTTTTTTTTTTTTTTGGCTTGAGTCGTTCTTTAATATTGAGATTTGGGATGCACTTATAATTTAAGTATTGATAGTTTGTACAGTTGAGACTTTTGTACGTTTGCGATTACAATGTAGTCAATTAATTTAGGTTTTCTGGAAACTAAGTGTTTTTTTCTTCTCTCATTGTTTGAGTATTTGAATTGAATATTTGACACCAGGATGCAAGGTTTTTATGTGTCCGCTGTTCAATATTCGCATACTGATACGTCTTTGAGTGGGCAAAACATGTTGTCTTCATGTACTTTGATCTTCCAATGTCCTTGTCGTGCAACTTATAAATTACTCTGTATATATTGTACTATGTATTACCCCCTTTGTCCCCATCAGTTGTAATTTTACGGATATTATAGGTTATATCCAAAGATAAGCCAGTGATTTGGATGGACGGAGTAAATATTGAATCAATACTTCTGAGTGATGCACAGTACTCATGATCTTATGGATTTGTAGATAATTGTTAGGCTTATGTGGGTCATATTTACTGGGGTTTTGAGCCATTATTGTTGACTTATTGTTGACAATGAGTGAATCCTGCAGTAGCAGTTTTAATGGTGGAAAAACCGATATTGGAGTTTGTGGTAGCTAGTGTGTGAAGGTTTCCTTGATGAGATGGAGTATCCTACTGTGAGCTCTTATTGGAGTTTAGTAATTTCATTGGATTACTTAGGGGGAACATGAATTCATATAGTCGTGAGAAACCTGTTCAAGTGTGTAAAAAATACTCCCTCCGATTTTATATGTTTGCCCCGTTCCAATATAAAACTCCTCACATATATTAGAGAAATGGGGCAATCATATAAAACCGGAGGGAGTATTGATTATGAAGGGATGTGTAAAAACTACTCCCTCCGATTCTTTAGATTCGCAACATATTCCATATTTGGCAAATTCATTAGGTTTGCAACATTTCTATAATAAGTAGGTTTTTGTATGTGTAAGTTTTTTACTTTACTGGTGAGACCCACCATCTCCACTCACAACCTTATTATTTGTGCTTGCGAATCTAAAGAATCGGAGGGAGTAGAAAGTAATTTCTCCCAAAATTAGATTGAAGTGAACAAAACCGTACTAACGGTTATGTGCAGCATTTACATCTCTTTGGATAATACTACTTCATATCTTTTTTTTGGGGTGAAAACTGTAGACATTAGCGGCTTAGCGCAGTATAGGTGCTGATGGATTTAAAGTCTTTAGTCCCCCTTGCTGTGAGCACCATTCCACGATGAGTTCACCAACTATCTTACCTCTCATCTGAACAAAACTATTATGTGTGAAGTCATAGCTGTGATGTTCTTTGACTATATCAAATATAGCTACTGTTTGGACTTCTATTATTACAACTGACTACTGTGAAATTTCAGCCATGATGCAGCGAAGAAACAAAGGCGGAAAGTCCTCTGCGAAAAAAAATGTCAAGGTCAGCATGTTAGATATGGACCTAAAGGACCTACTAAGGGAGCATGCGCTCCGTTATCTCCCTGCAAAAACTCTTATCCGGTCCCTAACAGTGTGCAGGGACTGGAAACTTCAGATATCAACACCATTCTTCATCCACAACCAGTCCGTTTCCTGTCGATTATTTTCGGGTGTCTTTGTTCAGCCTCCTGGTTCGCCACCTTTCTTTCTTTCCCTTGATGAAATGGCTTATGGGATCCCTGATCAAGAACTCAAATTTTTACCAGAACCAGTTGATGTTAAAGCTTCGGCTAACGGTCTACTTTGTTGCGTTGGTCGTGGTCCCGAACGGGCATACTATGTCTGCAACCCTGTCAATCAACAATGGAAAAAACTTCCCAAGCCCTCTAATGATCATGGGCCTTACCCAGCTATTGCCCTGGTGTTTGAACCATCTGTTCTGAGTTTTATTGCTGATTTTAAAGTGGTTTGTGTTTTTGCTTCCACCGACCTTGAGGGAGCATTTGAGTTTGACATTTACTCATCTGACCAAGACGCATGGAAGGTTTCTTCGGAGATGTACTTTCTTAATTCAAGCCACACGTACGGGGGAGACATAGGTGTGGGCTCTCATTTTGGGAGAGTGATGTACATAGACGGCGTTGTGTATTTGCCAATGACCTGTGGAAAGACGCTGACTTTTGATATGAGGACCCAAAAAGCAGCTGAAATTTATGTGTATGGGTATGGGTATGGGTACGGGTATCGAGGGCATGCCTCGTATTTGGGAACAATGGACGGGAACCTATGCACGTCGTCTATTAGAGAGCGGTCTGTCAATGTGACCGTGATTCATAATAGACATGCCAATACAATGTCGAAGCATGCTGATAAAAGCGACATAAACAAAAGCTATATTTCTCATTTAAACTCTGAGGATGTGAAACTCATTGGACATGGTCAGCCTCAAGTATTGGTGACATGGGACGGTGTGGTCGTGTTCCAAACTGGAAAAAAGACGTTTTCACATGATGTGAAAACGCACGTGACTAAGGAATTGACGCAATGTGAAAGGAATGTCGATGATGGGTGTCTTGTCCTTCCTTATGTTAACAGCCTTGTCTCCCTTATGTGATGGTCTTTTGTTGACAATGGAGTATTACCGGACTGGAGTCGGTGGACTAGTCTAGTTTTCAACTTTGTAATGTTAACAGACTTAATTATTTACTGTGTGCAGCATTTCTGGTAATGCAGTTATGAGTTATATATGGAGTATGAACAATCTAGTTTGAAGGATAGATAATAACAAATAATTTGCTACTCCTTACATTTGTTTGCTTTATCTAACCATATGATATTATTTGATTTGTTGTCCGTGAAGGACTTACTCCTAGTTTTATCCCACATTATATTACGAGTGTAAGTGTCCATTGAGATTTCTACCTCTGCAGTCAAGTCAAGTCTTCTTCAAAGAGAAGGAGCTCAACAGTGAGGTTTTTGTAGGGTAAGCACATGATAAGTTGAAGTCTTGAAGATGAATGTACGTACACACAGGTGCATCCACAAATCAAAATAACATAAGGTGTAGTCGTAACTACTCGTTATCGTCGGCGTTTATTTCTTACCGTCGGCGTTAATTACGTAAAATGACGACTTTGCTCCTGCTATTTATTTTCGAAATAATATTACTTTTACATTTTATAGATTATCGGTTTATTAAAACTCGATAATATAACCGTCTTTTTTCGATTATCGTAATAAACCAAAACCGACTTTCTATAAAGGTATTATACTGAATTACTTAAAATGACGATTATATAGAGTATCTTTCTATTAAAATTCGATAATAAAACCATTTTTTTCGATTATCGTATTAAACTAAAACCGACTTTCTATAGAGGTAATATACGGATGAGGTAAAATTATACTTTCTATAGACCGCCTTTACACTTCGGGGTAATTTTATTTCTACTTTATTTATTTACGTAATTAAATAATTACCTAGTTTACGATTCTACGACTTTATTTTATACTAAGTAATTATTTTTCATCGATTCACGTTGTTTTACGTTTTCTAGTAACCGCAAATTATCACGCAAATAAATAAATAAAATCGCTATAGGGTAATTTTATTTCTACTTTATTTACGTAATTGAATAATTACCTAGTTTACGATTCTACGACTTTATTTTTTACTATTTTTTTTTTCATCGATTCACATTTTCTAGTATCCGCAAATTATCACGCAAATTAAAAAAAATCATTTTTTTGGATTTTTGTGTTTGGTCGGCCGGTCGGGCAGAATTTTCGACCCCCCATGGGTGAGTCAAAAATCTAGTTAACCAAACTTGTTTTTTTTTAAAAAAAAAATTCGTCAATTTTTGTGACAATTAGTTATAGTTCTTGCTCGTTCTTTAAGTTAATTCTTTGGTTTCAAATCTTTCGTATTTAATAAAAATACAATGGCGTAATAATTGTCAATTAAAACACGGTTTTTCAAAAAGATATTTCATGGATTCGGTTTTAAAAATAGATAACGTAAATATTACCGAATTCGTAAATCAAAAATATAAGAAACAAAAATAAAAAATAAAAACTAATGAAAGGCAAAGTCGTCATTTTACGTAATTAACGCCGACCGTACGAAGTAAAATACCGACAACAAAGAATAGTCCCGATGTAGTGTAGTAGATCTTTTGAAAAAAGCTTAAGCTAAAGCCGAACTACCCTAAAATCGTAGTCGTCCCATGCCTTACCCTCAATCCTTTATCTCATATACGGAGTAATCCGTATTAATTATCGTAAATTTTTACTTGTGAAGAAATATTTGTCATAATTACTTTGATGAATTTTGATTAGTACTCCTTATAAAATAAGTAAAAACAAGGAACAACAACAATAATACTCGGTACTCTGTAACACAAAATAATTGTCTCAATTTTTGGGATTACTGACGTGCACTTGGTTTCAGTTTTCAAGATAATTTTATTTGTCTTTAATTTTAATAAGTCAAATATCACATGTATAATTAAATTAATGAGACAGTTTTTTTGTAGTCCATAAACATTCTATGGGACAATTGATTTAACAAAAAATCTATCCTTTAAAATTATGAAGAATCACATAAAAAAGTCATCGATTATCTAACGAAAACAACATTACAACACTACTACTATTAAAGTAGTTCCTCCGTCTCGATCATTTGTTGTCTTGTCTGATCTCTTATATTTTAATCGAAGGACGATAGACGACCTAGATGGAAAGATTACTAGAAAAGACATATATAGTTTTTGGTCTTAGCATGCAATAATCTAATCTAGTTAATTAATTCCGTTAGACCAATGCAAGTGTGGCCATAGCTCGATCGGCCAAGGACTTCAACTCAAGTTCCGTTACACGATTCAACAAACCGCGTTCCCCAAAACTGGCGACCAACTCCCTCTTCATGGTCTGGGCGTCCAGGTCCACGGGGTGGTGTCGAAGTCTAGCCATAGCCACGCACTCCTCCAACACCTCACGAACCCGTCTCCGCTTCTCAATTTGGTGAACACAACTCACAAAACCATCGTGATCCAGCACAACAACCATCTTCACCGAAACACACAACGCATCAACACTACTACTACTACTACTACACATACTACTCTTGTTATTGGCCGCGGCTGATTGGGCTTCCTTCAGGACCATGCCCATCATCTCCTCGTTGCCCTTTCCCCAGTGAGCCCGCCACAGTTTGAGCAGCGGGAAAGGAAGGTAAGTTGTAATGTCGGATACAATCTTTGATACGGAGCTCCACGACTGCGACGTGGGATCGTTAATGTCTTCCGATTTGAGCATATTCCGAGATAACTTGTAGGGTCCACGATCGTCTTTATAGGGCTTGTATTTGTCGATGATGGGTGAGGAGGTTGTGTTTCCGGTGGTGGCTAGGCGAAGGTGGAGTTTGAGTTTAACCTTTGGTTCGATGAAAATCACGTCTTTGTGACGTGGCGAACAAGCAATGACGCCGTTGTTATTGACGAATGCACGAGTAATAGGGCAGACTCTAACCTGAATAATGCAATTATTATTATTATTATTATTATTATTATTATTATTATTATTATTATTATTATTATTATTATTATTATTATTATTATTATTATTATTATCATTATTATTACTAGCCATTGACGACAACATATATAGTATCTACTGTATTGTAATAATCTTAAATCTTTATAATTGATATTGTCATATAGTCCAATATATATAGGAGGAGTAAGTTTTACTTATATCGATTGGGGAAAGAAAAAGATTGTCCCAATTCTACTTGGATTTTATTTGGCAAAATACAGTTAAGGGTATGTATAGGATAGGATCCCAAATTCACAATAATATACTCGTAATGTTAAATATATATCTTGTGCGACAAGAAATAAAAAAGTAATTTGAAAAGTGAATACTCCATTACGTTATTAGTTTTTTTTTCCCTAAATAAAAGATCTTTGGAAGGAGTTAATTCATTGCTTGAAGTGTTGAAGATCATGATCCGTCGCTAGCCCGCTACAGTAGTAATGTCCATGGGAGGATTATTGTCTAACCGTCCATACTCGTCTAGTCGTCTACAATAACACCAAGGGTGGTTAGCGACTTAGCGTATGAGCCAACAGATGAGCTACCATGTCCGAGTCTCTACTTACATAAGAAAAAACAACATGAATAAAGGAATTGCGGCATAAAATGTAAATGTCCTCACGAACCATACAACCAAACAATGTCATTTCTTTCTTTCTTTCTTCTTAATTCATTCATTCCTTTGCAAAACTTGAATAACACATAACACTAATAAGGTTATCGTTTTCCATGGTAATACTCGAATATCCAAAGACAATACGTTGGCTTCCTTCAAGCTCGATCACTAACTAGTACAGCTTCAGCTTCCGCCATCTTGATGTCTAGAGATGAAAATGGGTTGTGCCGCCATGTCGTGCCTCGTTCCGGCCCATCGTTCGGGAGAAAATGGCACGGCCTATGCACGCACTACAAGAAAATACTATTTTAGCTACCATACACGCGCGACCGATATTGCCAGTCGCTCCAGTAGCAACCGAAACAAATTCGGGCGACCGATATCAGTCTCTAGGCGAAGAGACCGAGTAGGAAGAGATTCGGAATAAAATGAAAACAGATTAGCGACCGATATCAGTCGCTAAGAAAAAACACACGCGACCGATATCGGTCGCTAAATTTAGGTACCCTTTCCTCTTCATTCCTTTTTTTTCTCTCATTTTCCTTCATTAAGGTACGCTTTTTTATCTATACTTAGTTTAAATTATTTCTTAATTTTTGTATTTATTGATTTTAATAAATTAGTTATTGAGTTAGATGTTTTTTTAGTACAGTTTTGTTGTTGTTGGAATATTTAACGTAGTTAGCATGTTAATTGCCCATAGGTTCCCCCAATTTGAAATAGGTAGATTGTTAGTATAAAGTTATGGTTTACAATTGGATAGTCGAATGAATTGAACTTTTTTAATGTGTTAGGAAATTGAAATGGAAAATATAATTAGGTGTATTTAGTGATATAATTAGGCGGATTAGGTACAAATAGTACTATGTTCAGGTGAATTGAGAATTTTTACTAAATATGTGAGTAGTGTATATTACTCGCAGTAAACTAATTTAGAGGAAATAATGTGTATTTGGTTATTGTCTAAGTTTTTTTAGATAAAAAATGAAGAGATTTGGACGAAAATGGATGTGTGTGGAAAAATTTGATAAGAGAAGATGTCCCACACCATTTTGATTTCTAACTTTCTATCTTCGACAGCAGATATGACGTTGGGCCGACGAGTACGGGCTGGGAGCGGGAACAGCAGGACTGCAACTCCGGCCCCTTTCCCCCACCCCCAGACCATAGAGACCCCTTCAATGGGGGTGGTAGTGGTGCATTAGCTAGTTTCCCTATTCATTGAGTAGATACTGTCAGTAGTTGTAGGTTAAGAAACCTTGTAGTTCCTGAATGTTGATTCAAAACAGTTTGTAGCATTATTCTTAATTTAGTTTATTCACGACATTTACTTACTTTGGTCGACAAATGTGGAAGTGTGAAGCTGGCGTTATGTGGCCGATATGGCGTGATGTTTGGAATGTGTTGTCGTTGTTGGATTGTTTTTTTGTGTGCAGATTTTGGCTAGAAATGAAACAGATTGAATCGGCCAATTACAGGCTTATTAGTGACCGATATTGGTCGCTAGTGGAAAATATTAGCGACTGATAACGGTCGCTAAATAAGACGCCAAAGGTTCCCAAAGACGTAAGGAAAACTCATTAGCTACCTTTCTAGTACAATTGGCGGTCCATTTGGTCCTAGGGCCGGGGGACTAATGATGTGGTTATTAATAAGGACAGTGTCAAGGCTAAGGCTGAGGCTGAAGGAGCTGGTGGTGACAGTGTTGATAGCGATGAGGGGAGTAGTAACGACTATGGCGATTTTTTGATTTTGGACTCGATGGTTGAGGTTAATGTTGAGGCTGAGGATGGATATGGATATGAATATAGATATGGTCAGATGAAGAGTAACGGGTGTGACGACCTGGATGTTGATGTGGATGTGGACGCCCAAGAAGAAGGAACAAGTGGTGATTGTAACAATGTTTGAGAGGATGAAGAGTGAATTCTTAATTTCGTTAATTAATTAAATTGGATTAAGTTAAAATAGATCGTGATTTATGGTGAAATATTAAGTTTAATATATATTACTAAAATGCTCATAATTTAATCACATGTCAAATAATAATACACGGTTCGATAGATAAAAACAAATAATCTAATTATGTGATGTTATGTTATCCATCACGATTTGTGACAAATATATCTGTTACGATCAGTTGCAATTTAAAAGGAGTCATCATTTAAACCTTTTTAGGGTGTCTCAGTCAATAATTTACGTTTTTACTTATAAGTACATTTTACCCTTTACTTTTTATTTTTTTTTAATAAACTAATAAAAATTCTTCTCTTACTACATTTACTACCTTAATATTTGATGGCATAAAAAGGAAAGTGGAATAAAAATCAAACTTAACCCAAAAAAGAAAGGGACAATAATAGGAACTCCGAGGGAGTATAAACTTTCTATATAGACGGAGGGAGTATTAACAAGTTTGTAAAATATTGATATTACTCCCTCCGTTCCAATGAATTGTTTGCCTATTCCATATTGGGGCGTCTCAATGAATTGTTTGTCTTTCTATTTTAGGAATGTTTTTTATATGCAATTTGACCCTTTTTGCTCCACATGTCACCTCCTCATCGAATCCCTTAGTATAATCGTTGGGACTCGAGAGGTGTGTTTAGATCTAATCGTATTGGGCTAATACAGAAGAGTCCAGTGTCGTTTAAAAAGAAGAAAGATCCGGGCTTTGTTGTGTGATCCATATGGGCTCAAAAACATTGCATCGCTCACATGTTAGATTCTTGTTGTATTCTCAGCTACATCAACCAATAATTCAATGACGACTATTATCTCCGATCATCATTTTAGGTTTGAAAAACCGGAAGCAGAAAGGACATACTTCTCTCGATCCTACGTACTAAAATGTGTTATAACTTTTATTTCATTGTGAGAAATATATAAGAGTAGTAATCAAATTAGAACATTTAGGGAGTATACTTTATTTACGAGCTGGTGATGTATGGTAGAGTGATCCATAACCATGGGTCGAGAGTGAGTTTGAGTCCCGATATTGTCGAGTAATCATATTAGGGCGCACAACAAACGTAATAGTGACTAACATCTGTATATTATATATATGATAAACGAAAGGGAAATTCGAACCCAAAATATATTCCCTCCGTCCCGAAATGTTGTCCCATTTACTTTTGCACGGTAATTAAGAAAATTGTGTAATGATGGGTATATAGGCAATTATGACTACTTTATAGTGTGATGTGTGAGGTGGTGTGGGTTAATAGAATGGCAAAATGGTAAATACTTTGTCTTAGTATGGACGAAATTGTAAAAAATGATGAACTAAAAAGGAAAGTTGAGAAATGGGACAATCTTTAAGAACCTACCCAAAAAGGAATACGGGACAATCTTAATGGGACGGAGGGAGTATTATCTAGAGTAGTACCTTCGAAGTAAATATAATCAAGAATAAAGACACATGCTTTATTATATACTCGTACAAAATTCGTTTGAAGATAAAAATGACGACTTGGACCTTTTTAACACGTCTATTGCACGTGAAATAATGGATTGTTCATAAGTGTAGCCCTTGGATTTATTGTCGGATTTTGGGGTGTTTGGTTATCAAAACATCTTGGAGACATGCCTATTTCCGACTCATCGACAATATTAAAGACAAGGTATTCTGAAACTGTCACAAAAATCATAGTCAAAGACTCTAGGCTAAGTTAGGCCCTTGATTTCCAAAGTGACTCGAAATGCAAACGAATATCTCATACTCGATCATATGTTTAAATACATACCAACATTTCTGACATTATTCATCTTCTGTACTCTACGGAGTAGCTTCCAAATAAAACTCGCGCAATAATACTGAAGCACTATTGAAATCATTATCATGAAAACTGATGGAACAAATGAAGGGTGATTGATGAATTGATCATTCATCCCTAGACTACACATTCATTCTCACCAGAAAAACGTAACGTTTACGTGTCACTCCCATAATTATTTGAAAATTATTTAACGTCGCCACAATTGTAAATTAATAAATCACTAAGTAGTCACATTATTCATTCTTGGTGGCATTAAATGATTGTTGTTGGTACAAGTTGGAGTGGGATTCCAGGAAATTTCACTTGGGATAAATTATTCAATTCAAAACGATTTTGCTATAAAAGCACCTGCCTATGTTGAATCAACTTATTCATATAACATTCACATACCATTTCAGGTATACGTACGGACTAACCCATTTCCTGGAAACTCACTCACTGATCCAACTCGCTTGTGCGTTTGGGCTTGAATTAACTTCCCAAAATTTTAGTTCTAGATTCGCCACCTCTGTTACAGTAATAGAGTGCCCGGACTTGGTGTATATATATATATATATATATATATATATATATATATATATATATATATATATATATTACGATCTATCATAAATCAAAACTATATCGATCTGAAGGAGTTATGTCCACTGTCCTACGGATTAACCCGCTTAAGTCTATGTATCCGATATGCCTTGCTAGAGGTCGATGTCGGGTTGACATGTAAATTGGTTACGTGTCTGGTAGTCTTAAGTGGGCCCATTGGGTCACACACAATATGTACGGGATATTATTAATATAACGATATTAATCATATCGGGTCAGTAGTAATACGGACCCAACTGCGTTGTCAGGTTATGGTAATTAGAGTTATACTAATAATCTAATTATGGTAATTAGAGTTATGAGAATAACCTAATTCTACCTTCTCATCTCCTATATAAGGAGGTTCATATGATGAACCAATATATGGAATAATGAGTATTGACTCATAGTATATTCGTCTTATAAAGAGTTATAAGAGAGATATAGAGAGAAGTTGTGAGACGGTCTCACATACCTTTATACTAGCATATACGTCGCAGTTCTGTACCCGTGTGGATACCAAAGGAGGCATCACGTCTGGGGTGCTTTATTCTGTCCGTGGAGATTATTTATTCTGTCCGTGGAGATTATTTATTCTTGTCCGTGAAGATTATTTATTCTGTCCGTGGAGATTATATATATTTCTGGGTTTATTATACTTCTTATTAATACGCTGTTCCGCTGCAAATAAGGTATAATTGTTATCCCTCTTCTTTTGTCTTTTCGGTTAATACTCGTAACAGGTCATTGGGTTTAAGGGTTGTAACCCTACAGTGGTATCAGAGCCTCTATTATGTGGTATTAATCAAATCGATCTGAATCTTTGTCTCATAATTAGTTATGAGGGATTCTATTGCGTATTAATTTGATCATTTGCGTGATCCGTTCTCCATTTATCTAGTATCCTCTGATTTTGCCGCTGCCGCTTGTGACGTACGGAGTATATGGGTTCTGTTTGCATTACTAATTCATGATGCTCACCTTTTTAAATCATAATGATGATTATTTATAAGATGTTTGTCGGTAGTTTTGCATTACCTATTCACACACATCATCAAGTTGTTTTTGCACCTTTTTTTTATGTTGTACTACTATAAATTGTTTATACGGTAATAATACATAATATGTTGCACTAGTGCTTGATATCGTAATGGTTACAAAATTTGTGCATGTTCGTTTACTCACCGAGATTATGCGACTAGTTATCGTTCTTGTCTGTTTAGGGTTTGTTGTAATTTATGGATTTAAACTGTTAAATTCTAAAATTGACTCGTAAAATTAATTTAAGATATAATATGGATTATTTTAATTTAATTTTGTCCTAAATTGACCCACTATAATCATCAATTTCCTTGTTGACGATGAGACTAATTAGATTGGTCAAGATTCGATTGAAATTGGGAACGTTAAATTACAAGAATTTATCGTTGACGATGAGACCTAATAAGATTAGGATAAGACTCGTTTTAATTATGGTGGAGACGGATCGAAACAAGGTCAACCCGGTAGACACGAGTGTGACTCAATCGGTACGGGTGTGACTCGGTTGGCACGAGTATGACTCGGTAGGCACGGGTGTGTCCCGGTCGGAACGGGATGACCCGGGCGGCAAAGGTTTGACCAAGACAACACAATATTTACTCGGACGACATGGTGTCGGGTCGAGCGACGCTTTTAAGAAAAGTCGTTTTCTCGCGTTTGTGTGTTGATTATGAATCAAAATGGATTATACTTTTATTTTTCCGAAACAATGAAAGTTAGTTTTCTAAATCGGTTAAATAATATTATGCATTTTAATTATCATATTATCATAAATGGGTCGGGAAAAGAGTTTCTCGAGTCCTATTTGATTTTGATGAAACGTTCATCTATTATATGACAATTATAAATTGCAGATCGATTGTGAATCGAGTTTTATGTATCCGTTCAATTTTTCCGGGTGGGAAATTGTTCCTCATAGTTGGAAAAATGAAAGATATTGGTAAAATTGTTCAAACCAAATAGCAATTATGAATTGTAATATGATTATGAATCAAAATATGGGATCTTTTAACTTGTTTTGTTTTATGCACAAATCACTAGTAACAATTGAAATATTATGTCATACGATGCATGAATTTTATTGTTTGAGACTTGTGTCTTGTGTGCTTAGAACTAATAGGTCGCCTTGTAAGTTGACCTAGTGGCATAGTTAGGACCCATATGCATTTAATCCCTCGCACAAATATTAAGTATTGCCTTTCCAGAATTGACCACTATAACAATTTCATATCATTGGTTGAAGTGACTGCCTAAGCGGTGCTTTGCCGATGTGTGTGGACTGAGTAGGTGGGTAACGGTTACCCACAGGTTCAGTCTGGTTTGCTTAACATTGCTATCAAGTCGGACTTGGGCTTTGAGGCAAATAGTTGGTATCATATGATGACTAATTCCAACGAACCAAGAATTACATATTGATGTAATTGACAATGTTGTTGTCTACCTTTACTTTTGGAGCTTGAGCAGTGAGCCCAAGTTCACTTGAGCGACAAAAGGTTTAGGATCTTGGAATATTATGCGAACTTGAGGATAGTTTTCATGATTTTATTTTAAAATTGTTTAAGATTATGAATATTAATTATCGTTTTACCTAGCATATAATTGTAGTTGTAATTTAGTCCCTTTATCACATTTATTAAAGATGAGTTTGAATTGTTCAACCTTGTCGATTGGTATCTTGAGAATTGTTTTCAAAATTAGAGATATGGATTTTGTCCTTGTGAAGGATAATTTCGACAAATTATAACCAGTGCTAATGTACAGTATGGATTGTATAAATTAGAGTCATGGAGATGACTACTATAAGTATCAAAATCAATTGTTTCAATAAAGGAAACCGTTCCCATTGAGTGAGAAAATGTTAAAGATGATCCAATTAATCCATGTCATATGATGAATGATTATCTTGATAATCAGGAGAATTTTGGATGTTTCTTTCTAAAGAATTAGGAATTGAAATCGTTTCAATTAGTACTAAGTTTAGGTCACTTTATTATGAATAAACATGTGACTTAATAAAGTTTCTCACCTTTTAGCATGAGATGTTAAAAGACGATTGAACATTGTATCAAGAAGGCAAATAATACAAATAATGTTCTATGAGTTCATTAAGAAAATTGCTTGAGATAATGATTAATAAATCTAAGATGTTGGTTAAAGTAAGGGAAGGATAATTGTTATCATATCCAAACTTGTTGCCAAATTTAGATTAGGTACGATTTTATTAGTTATTAATGTAATGACAAATATATGACATTGGTAGATAGCTTTCTAGAAGTGTATAGAAATTCTGCAAATCAATTGAAGTATGACTTCAGGTGTGTATGTTACTGAAGTAATAGTTACTTTCATTCCACTGTTTTGGTATAAGATACTAAATGCAACTATTACATTGTGGATGTGATGGCTCAAAGAGGGTGGAATAATGGTATATAAGTGAAGTGTTTTATGATGAAATAGACAAACGTTGTTGTTTCATATATAAAAGGAAAATCACTTAATTTTACCATAAAGCTGAATACTAGAATTGAATAATTGTTATTCTTGTACTAGTCATAAGCAAGGACATTGATTCTGTTTCATGTATGGGCATGAAAAGTTTTGATAAAAGTAGAACAATTGTTGCTCTATATCTTGCAAGAATATGAGGTACAATAAGGCTAAACATGATTGTTGAGCTCTACATTCCTAGTAGTGAATGCTTTTATTTGTAACATAACGACCAAAAGGTTCAACTCCCTCGACCTGAATTTTACCCATCACGGCATTGTCTTTAATCCATGAGACAAGAAACATAAGAATAAGTTTCATAATGATGATATTATTAACCTTATTGATAAAGATCAACTGAGGTGAATGGATCTTGTTTAGATGGATAAATGACATTACAAGTGACTCCTATTAATTGTAGTGGGAGGGTACTTAGACTTGTTAGATAACACATATACAGATACGTGTGAGTTTAACTAGTGATGTTGCAAAATGGGTAACACGTATGGTTTTGTTCATTTGATGAAATTGGAACTGAATGATTTGAATTGTTCAAGAAAATTCAGATGAAAGTACATGATCAACTTGATAAGTTGGTACGAGTCGTTCGATATGATTGAAACAGAGAGGAATTGAACTAAAAGATAGTGATCATCTTAGAAGTAGTGAAAAGTGTTTCAAACTACATCGAACCATATTTGATATGATTTAGTCTATGATGAGTCATATGCAGATTTTATTGACATTTTAGAAGATTATGCACTATAAAAGTCTTTGTACAATGTTGATGAGATTGTCCATGAAAGTCAAAGAATAGACACCATATGAGATATGGATTGAAAATGTTCTAAAATAGTCTTTTCTTAATTATCAAGTCTTAAAGTTTAGAGAAAATCGTTTTCTAGAACTTAGACTCAATTAAGACATTTGTTTTATTAGGGATATTATGTTAATTCTACAAATAATCCAAAGAACAAAATTGTTTTGTTGCATGGAGTGGTATGTTTCTTGTAAAAATATGTGATTTCTAATAGAAACAGTGGGAGTAGAATCGACCTTGAATTGTTCAAGATTAACAGGAATTCTCTACAACTGTTGAAGAGGATAATATTGATGCATCCATGAAAAGTCATGATCATCTTACCTGTAAAATATTAACCTACATAGGTTTCACCTATGATGAAAACAATAAATGGGCAAAGACTCCAAAATTCCCATAAAATCCAATAGATTCTATATACCATAACTACCCAAGTATAGACTTTGGTTAAATGGGTCTTATAGTGAAGAACCGTCTTCAATATAAAGACGATATAGGTTGATATAAGAGAAGCATAGTTGGTAGTTAAGGATTGATCTCATAGTAGTGACTACGGAAAAAAAAAATTTACAACATTATGCTTAAGTCTATTAGGATTGATTTAGCATTTTGAATGTTATCACTCATATGATGAGTATTGGACATATATATGTGAAATACATTTCTTGAAAGAGATGTAATATGATGTGTGTGCGACTCATTCACATTATTAAAATTGCTAGGCAAATGTGAATATTCCAATTTGATTGGAGTATGGAGTAATATCTTCGTTCTCAATGTGGTAATTCAAAGATGTTTGTTTTTCTTTGAGACGAAGAAAGACAATGTGTACAAGAGGCTAGTGGAAGTGCATTTGTCGTTATGATTTGGTATGTATGTGACATATTTCTCTAACTAAACGACATTTGATTGCTTTAGTCTATGAGACTTTGCAAGAAATGTGTTTATTATGTGCTTGTGTGACGAGTAGATACTAATCTGGTGAGTGTCACTAGAATGTTATCTAAGAATTGTTCCTTTGCGCTTAAGAAGCAAGAAGGGGAATTATTTAAGAGATACACATGATGTGATAAGCGAATTGTTATAAACAAGTTATAACGATTCATATTTCCAAATAGACAAAGATAACATGAGATTGTAATCTCGGTATATTTTGTTTTGGATGAGAAGTTGTGTGTTGGAATGGTTCCAAATGACAACTTTGTGACTAGTATTATAACTAAAGTTAGTGTTCTATTGCTTTTGAAGCAAATAGACGTTTGATTACGAATCAAGCACACACTCAACTTCAAAGTTTATGAAGCAATTTATTGCTTATGAAACTAACAGTTTGCCTTAATTGAGAGAAGGTAGATTGATCATATGCTTGTAAATAACCGATACAAATGTTGTATGTCCCAAAACCTCCTCTACATAAAGATCATATTGTTATGATTAGTATAAGACGCATGAGCGAGTGGTCTTAGTAGTTTTAGAGGTGTTTGGTTTAGTGGGAGTTATTTCGATAATTGATATATGTATGACATATTGTCATTTGGTTAATGTAACCGAGTTTTGTCCCTAAATAATTTACATTGATGAAATAGATCACTAAGTACGTGACTTAGTCTTGGAACTCTATTTGGATGATGTAATTATTTAGTCTCTAGCCAGGGTATTGTGTTGGGACATTTGAATACCTTTAAATGACTAGTGTGTGAGTTGGTTGATGACTAAGTTTCTTCAGTCATAGGTATTGAGATACTAAACCAGGCACACGGGTGTATGTTAAGAACATGCATTAGACAGACCCGCCGAAAAGGATTTTACTAAGATTTCGCTTAGTGTCAGTAAAGTTCTTTGCAAGTTATGAACTTGTACGGTCTTTAGACCTGAGTCTTTGACTATTCTGTACATGTGATGTGTATGCTTTGATACTATTCCTCGTCAGCTGTGAAAGAGGGCTATGGATGGTTATTGGGCATGCATGGATCATGTGATAGAATGTGGTTAGACAAGAGGGGATTTGCTTTTCCTTTAATGAAGGGAATTTATTGTTTCTTGGCCACTCGAAGAGTGTGACTTGTGCAAATGCGTGGCCGCGCTCAGATAGGATGATTGTCATCTATCTGCTCTTTTAACAAGTCGACTCAGAGATTCGAGTAAAAGATTGAGACATGCGAGGATGACACTTCTTCTTACCTCATTCTCAATTGGAGACAATAGTAGCAAAGAGACTTAACGCCGTTCTTGAGAGGACATGTACAAGTGGGAGATTGAAGGAGTTATGTCCACTGTCCTACGGATTAACCCGCTTAAGTCTATGTATCCGATATGCCTTGCTAGAGGTCGATGTCGGGTTGACATGTAAATTGGTTACGTGTCTGGTAGTCTTAAGTGGGCCCATTGGGTCACACACAATATGTACGGGATATTATTAATATAACGATATTAATCATATCGGGTCAGTAGTAATACGGACCCAACTGCGTTGTCAGGTTATGGTAATTAGAGTTATACTAATAATCTAATTATGGTAATTAGAGTTATGAGAATAACCTAATTCTACCTTCTCATCTCCTATATAAGGAGGTTCATATGATGAACCAATATATGGAATAATGAGTATTGACTCATAGTATATTCGTCTTATAAAGAGTTATAAGAGAGATATAGAGAGAAGTTGTGAGACGGTCTCACATACCTTTATACTAGCATATACGTCGCAGTTCTGTACCCGTGTGGATACCAAAGGAGGCATCACGTCTGGGGTGCTTTATTCTGTCCGTGGAGATTATTTATTCTGTCCGTGGAGATTATTTATTCTTGTCCGTGAAGATTATTTATTCTGTCCGTGGAGATTATATATATTTCTGGGTTTATTATACTTCTTATTAATACGCTGTTCCGCTGCAAATAAGGTATAATTGTTATCCCTCTTCTTTTGTCTTTTCGGTTAATACTCGTAACAGGTCATTGGGTTTAAGGGTTGTAACCCTACACGATCATCATCCACCATTAAAAAAAATGAAACCATTTGATCAACTTCTCTTTGTTCTACTACTTTCATGGAATCTAGTGTCCCTTTTTTCATCAAGTCAACCTACCCTCGGTCGTAACAGTACTAATAACATCCAATGTATCGACACTGAGAGGGTCGCCCTCCTCCAATTCAAACGCGGTATCACAAATGACACTTGTGGGATGCTCACTTCTTGGGAACCACTTACCGATTGCTGCCAATGGGAAAGGGTGGTTTGTAGTAACCTAACCGGTCATGTCATCACACTCAGTTTAGGTGTTGATGACGGGGACGACGGGTGCTTATTAGAAGGTAAAGTGAATCATTCCCTCGGTGAGTTAACTCATTTGAAACATCTAAACTTAAGCAATAATCATTTTTATGGGGAGATTCCAGATGTATTATCGAGTCTTAATGGACTGCAATCCCTCAACTTGTCAAACAACAAATTGAATGGAACCATCCCGTTAAACATCGGAAATCTCACGGCTTTGGAATTCCTAGATCTGTCCGACAACCATCTTACTGGAGAAATTCCTACCAGCCTAGCCAAAGTGACTGCTCTCGGAACCTTGGATGTCTCCAACAACAACTTGTCCGGGGAAATTCCAGTTAGCACACAGTTGCAGAGTTTCAATGCTTCATCATATGCCGGAAATCAGCAGCTTTGTGGCGTGCCACTCCCAAGTTGTTTGAAAGATCGAGGGTCCTCCAATGTACCCAACGGGGATGATGAAACTAATGTGAAAGATAAGGATGACGTCTTTGGTTTCTTCCCACGACTGCTCATAAGTGCAGCGATTCGGATGTGGAGTTGTTATGTGTTGGTACTTATTATTAGACATGTCTAATAATATTGTCTAATAGTACTTTAGTTATCAAAATGTCATGGAGACATGCTTATTTCTGGTTCCTTGATAATATCAAAGACAAGGTGTTCGGAAACTGTTATGGAAATCATAAACTCTACACTAGTAGGAAAGTTTTATTTTCATAAATTTTATTTCAAGAAGCAACGGCCGTATAAATTTAATCCTTATTCGAACCTCTTATGAAATATGTCATATGATAACATAAATAAAGTAGTACTCGTAACATGAAAAATTATGTAACAGGCTAACAGCTACGGAGTATAAAATTTACTCCATTATTCTTCATCATTCGTACGTATCTTTTATATGAAGAAGTCATATTATAGCATGAATAATGTTAAAGCTAGCAAATAGTATGCCTAGCTATAAACAAAAGGCATGCAGAATAGAAGAGAAATTGTTTTTGAGAATTACGATGATGATTCTGATCTGCAAACTTTGTCGTGGATTTCTCGTCTAATTTTGTTGAGATACGTTGATTGAGTACGTGGTGTGGCCAAATGTAATCTCTAAAGATCAGTGGCCAAGAAGACTTGTCATAGTATATACCGTTTCCGTGTTTGTCATTTAATTATTCTTTTATTTTATTTATAAGGAATGTTATTAATCGGCCAATTAATACCGTTTCCGTTTCCGTGTTTGTCATTTAATACCGTTATCAGTCGCTAATATTTTCCGTCTTATTAACCGTTTCCATTTCCGTGTTTGTAATCGGCCAATTACAGGCTTATAGTGACCGATATCGGTCGCTAGTGGAAAATATTAGCGACTGATAACGGTAGCTAAATAAGACGTCAAAGGTTCCCCAAGATGTCAGGAAAACTCATTAGCTACCGATAGCGGTAGCTAAAATGTCCACATTAGCTACTGTGGACATGACATAGGTCCACCCCGACGCGGCCACGCGCGGGTTTGGGGAGGCGAATGAATCTCCATATGAGATGGTCAAATTGAAATTTAAATCAAAGTAGGAGTCGCCACCGAATTTTGTGGTTATTCGGAACCATTCGAGTTCACTCTATGTCGTAGTGGGCCGTATACAAAATATGGTCCATTTCCGATGTCAGAGTTTATTGGGCTCGTCCCTTTGCAGTTCGATACCGATGCCGACTTGATCGGTTAATCGTATATTGAATGACTCTCGTTGCCAATGGATTCGGACATCCGGAAACCACGGTTCTGAGTAAGGGGTGAGGGTACGTGTTGGGAAGTTCACAAAGAACACCTAACCCCGCCCGCACATTAGCGGCCTCTACTAGGATATCGAATGATATGCAAACATTGTTTTCCTAAACATGCGAGGAATTGAATGGGTTGCTAAGTCGATTTAATGCATGAAAATTAACGTCAAAGTTGAATTTAGCATGTGAGGTTCGTTTTAGTATAATAAAACAAATAATGAGAAAAGGATGAATTTGCTACAAAGGATGAACAAACGAGTTAGTATCGATTTGTAAAAAATAATATAGCAAATATAATAAATGTACGAGATCGAGAAGATATTAGTCGAAATCTGAAAAATATTGCTAAAAGACGCGGTTTTGTATAAAAAACGAAGTTCGAAAAAATAATAAAAAAGAAAGGGTGTGTCATATGACAGCCGGCCGCGCGGCTCGCCCGGGATGCCGGCGGGTCGCGTGACGGCCTGTTTTTGAAAGCGGTTTTTTTGAAAATTCGATGCTTTTATTAAATCGCGTACAAATATCGCATAATTTGCACTCGATCTAATATTTTCGATATTCTACGAAATCAATATCAAATACTCGGAATAGCTTTAGAAAAGATATAAATTTTAGAAATCATTTCGTAGAATAATAAAAAAACGAACGAAGAAGCTAAAAAAAGGAGCGCGGGTTTCAGGCTCGTGCGCGAGTCGCCTGTGAGGGGCGCGACTCGCGTGCGGGCCTGTCCCGATTTCGCTCGTTGTTCGAAAATCGTTAATTTGATAAATCGCGTACAAATACGAATTAATTTATACTCGATTTATGTTTTCGATATTCGTCGTACCCGATATTCGATTATGAAATCGATATCGAATCTTCGGAATGAATAAAAAAGTTTTTGTAAATTTTTTTGAAAAAAGGAATTTGAACACAAAAAAAATGTTAATTCTCTCCGCGTTAAAATCGTTGTATTTTGTAAAAAAGTAACGATTTTTATTAGCATCGACGAGATTTAATATAATTCTTTTTGATACAATATTCGATTATAGAGAATCGATATCATATTTTTAAAAATGTTCGATATATGAAAATAGTTTTTAGTAGTATCGATATTAGAAAATAAAATAAAAAGCGACGAACGACCCGTAATAAGGACGACACACGACCCAAAAAAAAAAAAGACGGACGAGGACCCATAATAAAACGGACGACGAGAAAGAGAAGAGAAGAAGAAAGAGAAATCGGGTTTGGTACACCCTCAACCTACATGCTTCTGTTTACTCGGATCGGGGCTTGTCGGGACGTGGCTTGGGCACAAGAGCATCGAGTGTATGTCGGTGAGTTGTGGTGGCTAAATTTGGACGTGAATTGAAGGGTGTCGGGTATCGGGCCGGTTCCTTCGGGTGTACTATCGGTGTATTTGTGTGGTATGATATTGAACGTTTAGTGTATTGTATGAATGCTTGATGTATCGTGAATATGAATGATTATGAATGATAATTGATGTCTAATTGTTGTGTGTGCAAGGGGCTATTTATAGGGAGTTCCCGACCTTGGCTAGGAGAGTTTGAACTATAGGAAAAACAGGAATTTGAGAGGAATGAGGATTCCGCTTTCTTGTGAAGGAAGAAAGGGAACCGGCTGGTTGGTAGGCTACTCGGCCGAGTATTTGCACTCGGTCGGGTGTTCGATTCGGTTTTTGGATAGAATTCCTACTTGAGATCGAATTCTATCCTTAAACGGATTTGTTTAATATTTTGTGAAGTTGATTTTTCGTAGGATTGGAGTATGAATCAGCCGTGTGAGGTGTCACGGCTGAATCACGTGCCTCAGGAATATTTTTGACCGGGTTTTGACTCGGTCGCTAAAAGACGGTTTTACCCCTGGTGTCGGAATCGACCCAAATTAGTCTTATTTGACTCGAAACGACCCGCTGGGCCTGATTTTGAGGTTGGTTTTGTGAGATATGTACTCCGTAAAAAGCCCAAGCCAAATGCCAATGATTTTGAGCCCGTTTCTGAGTATTTAAAGCACGTTTGCGTCCGATCATCATCGGGTGTTTGTCGGAAACTGCTATAGACACCTGGCAGTCAAAATGTGGGTGTCTACAGAGTCCTCGCTCTGACTGAGGCTTGGACAAGGCGAAAGTCAGAGTAGCTACCAGGCCAATCAAAGATTAAGACTCGGCAGACTTCCGGTTGGATCGTTTAAGGTCCATTAGACCTGCGTGGAGGGCCCGCCGGCCGGAGACTAGAAATGTACCTGAGTTGATGATGATAACTCCGTGGGGAATCAGACTTGTCGTATAAGTCTATGCCGCTGGGGAGTTGATTGCACGGTTTTGCTTGAGTCGTCCTGTATAATGATTTATGCAAAGTTTGCATGTAACACATTTTTTAGGAGAAATGACTCGCGCTGGGGAATAAAAAATGATTTTTGCTTAGTTTTGAAATCGAAATCCTGAAAGCAGTTCACGTGCTAGGAAATAGGTTTTCAAAACTGAAATGGGTAGAAAAGAAATTTTCAATTTAAATAGACCGAAATTTGACCTTGTCGAAAAGGGTTTTCTCAAATGGCTCAGTTTTGCAGATTTTAAAAAATGAGAATTTGAAGAGAGAGACCTATCGACAGACTCGACGCTGGGCGTGACCGAACGAGTTGACAGACATGATTGGACTCTCGAGGGGTTGGACCGTGACTCGGTAGGGGGGTGGGCCACCTAACAAGACTCTTAAGTTGCGCTATTCCGTAGCCTAGACGAGTGGCAACATGGTCGAACATTGAAGTGGGATAGATATGCTATACGAGGTTGCAGTAGTCTGTAATGAGACTGTTGTAGTCTAGTGCTCTCCTGAATTTTTGATGTTAGGGTACATTTTCAAAGTGGGTATTGCCTCGAGTCCTGACAGATTCTTGTCTTCGACTGAGCTGAGTACTATGACACACTACAGAAAGGAGGCTAGATTTTTTGAATTTATATGGATTTTGTGAGTGGATGGAGGTTTTCTGCCTAAGAAAAGCCCCCAGGACGACAAAGCTAGCTGCTGAGAACATGACGGTGTCGTGACCGGAATGATGGCGCTTTTTGAATGTGTGTCAATGTGGGTGGTTGTGCCTCTGTTGAAAGGCTGCTTACGTATTCACGTATAGTGAAATCAAACCATGCCGTAGTTCAGTGTCGGAAGACATATTATGATGCCTAGTCTAATAGGACTTCGTGTGTAACTAGCCATAGCAATGGTGTAGGCTAGGTGCATTCCCAGTGATGTCTTGATCAAAGGGCTAGAATGGTTAGGATATTGATCCTGTGACTGTGAGCGTTCTCCAGGGTGGCCCCCAGAGGTGGTGTGAACTATTTAGGCATGTTCTATGCTGACTACAAGTTGAATTCCCGTGTTTGGGGTTGGTAACTGGTTTGAATGAGAACAATTGGGATGGGATTTTAACGAGTTTTGCTCTCAGGGATTTTAACGAGTTTTGCTCTCAGGGATTTCGTATGGTGATTGTGAATTTTTGTTATGTAAAGGGGAAGTCGAGTAAAATGGCTCGAACTTTGATTGGGATAGGTTTTGATAATGCGGGATCTGGTTTCCATGTCTGGCCCTAATGGTTAGGGGTATCCTATGGAGCTTGAATCCTCAAAATTTCGGGCTGTCTTTAGCCTGGGCCTCGGGAAGGTGTTGAGGTTTGTAATGTGGGAAGGCTAAATGTGGTGTTAGTTGACCAGCTTGATTGTTGCTCCCTTATTGGATGGTATGAGTATTGATCTTGAGTGGACCGTTGACCACGGTCAGGGGCATTTGAATATTTTTTGTTGGTTGACCTTTTAGCCCCGGTCATGGGATCTTCATTTGTGTTGATCGTTCTGGTCGTAGATGCTCTTTTTTATGATGGCCTGCTTTTTTGTTTTGGCCTTTTGCTTTTTTTCCTTTTTCATGGACTTTCGATTTCTTTTTTTTGTCCAGTTTTTTGTCTTTTTTTTTCTGTTGGCCAGACTAACACCGTAGATAGGTATGGTTGATCTTGTCGGAGGGGTGTTTATTGTGGGAAATGGGCTTGCCTCCCGTCTTAAACCCAAACTAGGAGACTACCTAGATTCGTCATTGGATTCGATACCGCTCCTGCTAAGTGTAGTTTTGTGGCTTCCTATGTCAGACATGGAACAGGTAAAGGAAAACACGGGTCTCGATTTCCTGCAGTCATTATAGATGTGCCTATAGTCACGTGCATGTGCTCACAGTGTATGACGGTGTTCATCATGTTCTCGGAAATACATAAGGAAAGTATATATGAGAAATAGAAAAACTGATTTTATTGAATTTTGAAAAGAGGACAGAATGCAAAAGACTCTGACTCTGACTTTGACTTTGACTTTGGAAGAAATAGCACATCCTAAACTCGGACTCAGACTCGGACTTAAATCAAATCCGGACTCTCGGATGATGTTGCCAATTCAGCTTCTAAGGACTCAAGCTGATGCCTAGTATAGCCTTCAGTAGAAGCTTCACCCAGATCTTCATTATGTCGAAGATCGTCTTCAATCCTAATGCCCATTTCGGTAAGCACTGCAAAGTTGGAAATGCCGGCATACCTAAGATGGACCCGGTAAGAAGGTAGGAGGTTGTTGATGAATGCCTCCACTAGTGTCTTCTCGTTGGGCTTGTCTATCAACTTCACACTTTCGGTCCTCCACCTTTGAAGGTACTTGGTGAAACCTTCCTTGGGCTCTTGGGCCATGATTTCCAAAGTACGCATCGTGGTCTGGATCTCGGTATTATCGGCATAATTCCGAGCGAATTCCGTCGCCACGTCATCCCAAGTCTTGTACTTCTTGGGGTCAAACCTGTAGTACCAGGCTTTCGGGTGCTTCTCGAGGGAGGAAGCAAACAGGTGCTTGAACATGGTTGACTTCACTCCTTTGATGGCCATGAATTCTTTGAAAGCCCGGATATGTAATATCGGGTCTTCAGTCCCGTCGAACATTGGTAGGCCCGTCAGGTTGAAGTTAGCGGGCAGCTCGTCGGTCAAAGGTGAATAGGAACGAGCATTTTCCGTATGGATTGAATTGTTGGTCGACAGGTGGACCTGTTCCTCCAGCTTGCGGACTGCGTTGGCCAGTTCAGCTATGGGCCCAGTAGTTTCATTCCCGACCTTAGGAGTCCTTTGTTCCAAGGCACTCAAACGGGTGGCAATGGCGGTTTGGTCTCCCCTTATCTGGTTCAGTTGATCTTGGATCTTGTCCTTAGTCATGGTTCAGGTGAACGGCAGCCTGTCTGTAAGAATACCGCGTAATCAGGAAAGTTGCTTCGGAACTCAAATTCACCAAGGCATAGGAAATAGTGCGGGGGGAGAGACGACTCCAGTTTGGCTCGGGTTAGACTCCCCTAAGACAAATGTGTAGGATTTGATCCTCAGAGTGACCGTGATTAATCGCTCCGTCGGAGAATAGCCCCCAAGTGAGGCTAAGGACTCAGATAGGACTCAGATGGTGTGGCATCTAAGTGGCTCGAAAGTGGGGTACGTGAGACACATGTAAGACATGACCCTTAAAGCAATCGTGATTGACCGCTCTGATGAAGGGTAGTCCCCTAGTGGGATCGAATATTTGGTTAAGACTCGAGTGTCGGACGAGTGACCCTTAGACGTAAGGGTCACAAACCTTTTGTTATAGGGCTATGCCTTGTAAAAGGTCGACTCGGAAAAGACTCCTACACGGGTGACTTGTGAAAGGTGGGCCTCCTTTAGGATCCAGCTGTGTGGGCCGGTCCCGTTTGAAAGGAGATTTACGTGAGACATTCCCCAGACTTTGGACTCGATTGTGTAGACGGGCCAACCCTTGTAGGAGTATGTCCTACGTAGGTGGGCCTGACCTTAGTCTAATAAGGCGGACCGGGTTAGGGAGGAAACTCGTGATATAAGATCGACGGAGTTTCGACGCTAAAAGACTCGACGACTTACGATACGACCCGACACTGCTAAATACGGGAAGTCCTAAGAAGAGAAAGGTTTTGAAATATGATTTTTTTAAAAGCCCGAAAAAAAAAATCGGGGAGAACCGGCCCTTTTTTCGAAAAACGGAAAAGGTGGACCGGGTTACGGGTTTGAAAGTTCGAAAATATTTTCGAGTTTTGAAATGGGCATAATACCGGCTAAAAATAGGCTATTTTGAGTAAAATCGTGGATCCTAAATTCGGTATATGTCCCGGGTTTTGAAAATTGGATATTTTGAAAAGGATGCAATTTTGAAAAGATGGGTTTTTGAAAGACGACTTGTAAATCAGGTAGCACGTAGTCATGGAAGCAGTATAACGACGCCATGTATGCTCTAATTCTAAGTCTCGGTCAGTCCGAAAGGGTCTATAGCAGTGTACACAGCCTATCGAGAATCGGGGCGGACTTCCTAAGTCGAGTTGAGCTTAGAACATGCCGTAAAACCCATACGAATCGGCTAATGGACACCTTCGACATATCCAATTTGGACTACATCGATAGTATAGTGGGACGTAGGTCACCAGTACCGGCCCGGGAAAATATGGGGTTATGCATGAACCATAAAACTAAAACGCGTATTGTACTAGTCAAACGATTTTTATTCGAGTCTCACCCTGAGGATGCTGAAGGTCAGTAACGTATCAGCTTATCCCCAGCGGAGTCGCCAAATTGTGGACATGACATAGGTCCACCCCGACGCGGCCACGCGCGGGTTTGGGGAGGCGAATGAATCTCCATATGAGATGGTCAAATTGAAATTTAAATCGAAGTAGGAGTCGCCACCGAATTTTGTGGTTATTCGGAACCATTCGAGCCCACTCTATGTCGTAGTGGACCGTATACAAAATACGGCCCATTTCCGATGTCAGAGTTTATTGGGCTCGTCCCTTTGCAGTTCGATACCGATGCCGACTTGATCGGTTAATCGTATATTGAATGACTCTCGTTGCCAATGGATTCGGACATCCGGAAACCACGGTTTTGAGTAAGGGGTGAGGGTACGTGTTGGGAAGTTCACAAAGAACACCCAACCCCGCCCGCACATTAGCGGCCTCTACTAGGATATCGAATGATTTATTAATACGCGCGTTAGTAATACGATGAATGATATGCAAACATTGTTTTCCTAAACATGCGAGGAATTGAATGGGTTGCTAAGTCGATTTAATGCATGAAAATTAACGTCAAAGTTGAATTTAGCATGTGAGGTTCGTTTTAGTATAATAAAACAAATAATGAGAAAAGGATGAATTTGCTACAAAGGATGAACAAACGAGTTAGTATCGATTTGTAAAAAATAATATAGCAAATATAATAAATGTACGAGATCGAGAAGATATTAGTCGAAATCTGAAAAATATTGCTAAAAGACGCGGTTTTGTATAAAAAACAAAGTTCGAAAAAATAATAAAAAAGAAAGGGTGTGTCATATGACAGCCGGCCGCGCGGCTCGCCCGGGATGCCGGCGGGTCGCGTGACGGCCTGTTTTTGAAAGCGGTTTTTTTGAAAATTCGATGCTTTTATTAAATCGCGTACAAATATCGCATAATTTGCACTCGATCTAATATTTTCGATATTCTACGAAATCAATATCAAATACTCGGAATAGCTTTAGAAAAGATATAAATTTTAGAAATCGTTTCGTAGAATAATAAAAAAACGAACGAAGAAGCTAAAAAAAGGAGCGCGGGTTTCAGGCTCGTGCGCGAGTCGCCTGTGAGGGGCGCGACTCGCGTGCGGGCCTGTCCCGATTTCGCTCGTTGTTCGAAAATCGTTAATTTGATAAATCGCGTACAAATACGAATTAATTTATACTCGATTTATGTTTTCGATATTCGTCGTACCCGATATTCGATTATGAAATCGATATCGAATCTTCGGAATGAATAAAAAAGTTTTTGTAAATTTTTTTGAAAAAAGGAATTTGAACACAAAAAAAAATGTTAATTCTCTCCGCGTTAAAATCGTTGTATTTTGTAAAAAAGTAACGATTTTTATTAGCATCGACGAGATTTAATATAATTCTTTTTGATACAATATTCGATTATAGAGAATCGATATCATATTTTTAAGAATGTTCGATATATGAAAATAGTTTTTAGTAGTATCGATATTAGAAAATAAAATAAAAAGCGACGAACGACCCGTAATAAGGACGACACACGACCCAAAAAAAAAAAGACGGACGAGGACCCATAATAAAACGGACGACGAGAAAGAGAAGAGAAGAAGAAAGAGAAATCGGGTTTGGTACACCCTCAACCTACATGCTTCTGTTTACTCGGATCGGGGCTTGTCGGGACGTGGCTTGGGCACAAGAGCATCGAGTGTATGTCGGTGAGTTGTGGTGGCTAAATTTGGACGTGAATTGAAGGGTGTCGGGTATCGGGCCGGTTCCTTCGGGTGTACTATCGGTGTATTTGTGTGGTATGATATCGAACGTTTAGTGTATTGTATGAATGCTTGATGTATCGTGAATATGAATGATTATGAATGATAATTGATGTCTAATTGTTGTGTGTGCAAGGGACTATTTATAGGGAGTTCCCGACCTTGGCTAGGAGAGTTTGAACTATAGGAAAAACAGGAATTTGAGAGGAATGAGGATTCCTCTTTCTTGTGAAGGAAGAAAGGGAACCGGCTGGTTGGTAGGCTACTCGGCCGAGTATTTGCACTCGGTCGGGTGTTCGATTCGGTTTTTGGATAGAATTCCTACTTGAGATCGAATTCTATCCTTAAACGGATTTGTTTAATATTTTGTGAAGTTGATTTTTCGTAGGATTGGAGTATGAATCAGCCGTGTGAGGTGTCACGGCTGACTCACGTGCCTCGGGAATATTTTTGACCGGGTTTTGACTCGGTCGCTAAAAGACGGTTTTACCCCTGGTGTCGGAATCGACCCAAATTAGTCTTATTTGACTCGAAACGACCCGCTGGGCCTGATTTTGAGGTTGGTTTTGTGAGATATGTACTCCGTAAAAAGCCCAAGCCAAATGCCAATGATTTTGAGCCCGTTTCTGAGTATTTAAAGCACGTTTGCGTCCGATCATCATCGGGTGTTTGTCGGAAACTGCTATAGACACCTGACAGTCAAAATGTGGGTGTCTACAGCTACTGATATCGGTAGCTAAAATGTCCCCATTAGCTACTGATATCGGTCGCTACTTTTAGCTACCGACATCGGTCGCCCACTTTTCTTAGCGACCGTGCCGACCGATATCGGTCGCCCGCCTCCTTTTCAGGCGACTACCTAGCGCGACTACCTAGCGCGACTGCTAGCTACTTAGCGACTGTCATATGTCGTGCGTTTTTTTTAGCGACAAATGACGGTAGCTGATTTCGGTCGGTAGTTTCGTTTTTTCTAGTAGTGATGGCAAAGTGGGCCTTGTGTCTTGTCGTGTCAGTATTAAGAAAGAGTGGGTCAAGTACGGCTCACGTCCTATAGCGGGCGTGCATGGTCCTTTTCCCCAAACTGCAGTCCAAGCACGACCCCATAGTATGTCGTGTTGTGTCGTGTCAAAGTGGGCTCTTGCCTTAACGGGTTGTGGGGCATGCTAGACCATGCCAACTCATGGATCCACGTGCCAACTTCCATCTCTATGAATGTCCCAAACCTTGATTTGAATCAGTGAGATCGCCCAGTTAAAAAACTCACCCGAAATTCCATTAAACGTATATGGAGTACATTCGTTAACTAGAAAAATCAGCAAGTCTCCCTTGTGACGGATAGGGTATGACGGGTAGTATTACCCACTTGATAAAGTAATCACATGCATTTCTTCTTTCCTACGCACTATACCTATTTGTCTTATATGTACTACTTGACCCGTCACATGTTTGTGACTAGACCTGTCAAACGGGTCGGGCGGTCGGGTTTCGGGTTCGGTCACTTCGGGTTCGGGTAATATACGGGTCGGGTGTATTTCGGGTTTGAAAAATACGGGTTTTATACGGGTTTCGGGTCGGGTTTCGGGTCAAATATGGGTTATTAACGCACTTTAAAAACATTAATTTTCTTTACTTTTTTTTATCATAAATACAATTTTATTCTTAATTTTCTTACCCATCTCATTTAATATAAGATATTAGTGAGAATAAACATGTTTTATTTGATATATTTTTTAGTATACATTGATATTTTATTTCTATAAGAGGTACGAATATATATGACGAACTTTGACTCGATTTATTGATTTTTTTTTCTCATTATAATAATCATGTGATAAATATATGATTTTAAAGATATATATATATAAATATTATTTCTTAAAATTTTGAAAATAAAAAAATATTTCTTAGTGTTTTTGAGAAACTTAAGTGTATAATAGCAATATTTTTTTAATTTATCTATTTTTGGGCGGGTAACGGGTTCGGGCGGGTTTTGACCCAATATATTCGGGTTTTTATCGGGCGGGTCACTTTCGGGTTTCGGTCATTTTCGGGCGGATTTTTTTGGATTTTTTTCGGACGGTTTCAGGTCGGGTCAGTTTTTGACAAGTCTATTTATGACGGATATAACTGTCACAAACAAGAATTTGGGTAGAAAAATAAAGGAAATATTTCTCTTACCATAAAACTAGAGCTGGCAAAAGCTGACCCGACCCGCGAAACCGATGCAACCCACCCGAAGCCCGACCCGATAGAACCCGAACTTTTGATGAACCGAAATCGACCCGACCCGACCCAATGACAAACCGATAACCCGATACAACCCGAAATACTATGAACCGAACCCGACCTGACCCGACCCGAAGGCTAACCGCGAACCCGATAGGACCCGAAATGACATGACCCGAACCGACTTGTGACCCGACCCGACTTGACCCATAACCCGTTTCATGTATTATTTTGAGTTCGTGTATCTAACTTTCTAAAGTAAAAATTATTAGTGACTCAATTTGAATCCAACACATTGACCTGATTTGTTATTTTTACCCGAATTGACCCGATTGGTTGTCTAACCTGAATTAATCTGATTTATTGTCTAGCCTTAACTGACGTGATTTATTGTATTACTCAAGTTGACCCGATTATTTTCAAAACTAGACCCGAAAATATACTAAAGTGACTCAACTAACCCATGGAATACCCGATGATTGAACCGAATAGACCCGATTAGATAACCGACCCGAACCAGAACCGACCATTGATCCGATATAACCCGATTTATTAGATAACCGACCCGAACCAGAACCAGAACCGACCCGTTACGATTTTTAACCCGAGTAAACCCGACCCGTAAGAGACTCGACTCGAACCCGAACCGACCCGTCTAAGTATACTGACCCGTTAAAACCCGAACCCGAGATGACCCGACCCGTCTTAACCCGACCCATAACCGACCCGAGTGACCCGATTGCCACCCCTACATAAAACCAGTAGGTAACCTAAAAATCTACTCGTATAAATAAATAAATAAATAAATAAATTAAAATTCCTCGGGAGAATAGGAGTGAGGAGGTAGTATACCCTACAAAAACTATATAAGCAGCTTTCTATTTCCAAACTGCAAACCCGTCTCTGTGTTTCCCCCAATTCTACGAACCCTAATTTCTAATCTCCCTCTATTCCTCTTCCAATTATGGGATACCGCCGGGAAAAGCACATCAAGGAGGACAGCGCCGAAGTTAAACATCTCAAATGGGTAAGAATTTCTAACAACTGCTCTCTATCTACCTCATTTGTCTTTCTATGTTTTTCTTCTTGGTTTACCCAATTTTGGTTTCACTTAAATCTCAGATTCTGAGTATTTTAGTTTTGCTGCTTTTTGGGTAATTAGAAGCCATTATTGTTGATTTGATTTGTGATTTAGGTCTGCTGTTTGGGTAATTAGGGGCATTTATTGTTGAGTTACAAACAATTAACCGCGTCGATTTTATGTGTAGCTTGCATCGTTGCATCCGACTGGTCTCACGCCCAATATACTGAAGCTTTTTGCGCCACAGCCTCCTATTGAGTTTAAACCGCCACCGGAGGAGAAGAAATACCCTTCCTATACTGGTTGATTACTTTCCCCTCTTTTATGTATATTATCGACTTGGTTCCTAGAACTTTGAAGTATTTGAGTTAGAACTAATGATTCGGGTTTTTTTAATGTAGGGATAGCGCAATTTGTAAAACAATTTGCTGAGCCAGAGGATCCTGAGTACGCCCCACCTGTTAAGGAGACTGAAACCCCGGTATGCTACCATCGGTTCTTGTTTGCACAATTAATTTGGCGTATTGCTTTAAGTGTTCTTTTGTGCAATCACTTGCATTAGATTGTCGTGTTTACCTGGGATTATAGGAGATGATATGTGTAGTTCGTATTTTGCTGCATATATTTTAGTTTTAACTTCAACATTTGTTACACTGAAATTTGTCTTACCTTTCTGTGATTGTTTTTTTTAATAGCCTGGGTCTAACATGTTAATTCTCAAGTCAGGGGTAGTAGTAGTTAGTTGGTCTCACTATGCACGAACCGTTTGCTTGGATAGATGGACTTGGAGGGTAAAATATGGGAGATAATTGGCATTTTCTTTTATTTTGAATTTTTTAGTAAGCAGATGCGAGTGAGATAGTTGAATTCCACATTCAACTCTATCACACGAGAATATTCTAAAAGGGAAATGGAATTGTTGACCGTGATTGATCAAAATGGAATACCAAAGAAGCGAGAAATGCTCTTGTTAAATGATCTGAATGTCCTACATTATATGTTATCGTGCCATTTAAGTAATCTAAATAGATCAGGCTTTATTTTGTAGACTCTGCTTATTTTCGTATCTTGCACTGCTGCATGTTATTTATTCTTGACCCCTTGTCCATTTTAAAGGCACAAAAGAAGATCAGAATCCACAATCTCAAATTGGAGAAGGGTGCTGCAAAGGTTGCTGAGGATATTGAGAAATGTAATTCTTCTGTCTGTGATACGGAGTATTTCAACTCCATTTCATATATTGTCTAATTCTGAATTTTTTTCTCAACCCAAATTAAATTTACTATAATCTTTTATTGCACCAGATGATCCGCAGAATGATTCCAACGCCACTGGAGACCCATACAAGACTCTGTTTGTTTCTAGGCTGGTAAGCCTCACTTTCCACTAGAGCGTGATCTTCTATTTTATCTGCTGAAATGAAACATTATGTTATAATAAGTCCAAATTTTCATACTTGATAAATTTTATGGTGGAGTAATCAGTATAGGATGTAGTCATTTATTTGTAGAGTGATCTGTTGATACTGGATCTAAGCAATTGATGTGCTTTCATGCAGAATTTTGAGACATCAGAGGGCCGACTGAAATGGGAGTTTGAAACATATGGGCCTATAAAACAGGTAAGTATCGAGGTAAACGTTTCCTTCAGGAGATAATTAATTGTGTTTTAGTCTCCGGTAAGGTGGTAAGAGGTTCATGTGTTGTCTCGCTGCTTTTTTCATTCTTTTGTTTTTCTTTGGAAATTTAACATATAATATCATAATCTTTGATTACTTCTTCCTTATTTCACAAAATCTTGTTTTCACATGTACGGAGTACTTATTTATCGTCAATCTGTTTCAAGCACTCTATGAAACATCTTTAAAGGTGCTTTTGAGTATTTCTTAAATATTTTGATTCTTCACAGAATGTGATTTTTCAAAATATAAGGGAGTCTAATTCTTGGACACCTGTTTTTGATACGTTCAACTGAATCTAGATAACATAAATTCTTATTGATGTCTTATGATGTGCTTGTTTCATATCTGCATGAGGTAGGGGTGTCATGAGATGATTGGTTACAGCCCCAAACTTCTAGGTTGAGTATTATTTACAATTACGTGAAAATGTCCTCACCACTCATATCATGTAGTTCAACTTTTTCAAGGCTTCAAACTATGTCATATAATTATCTGAAATCTCTTAAGTTATATAATCTCCCTGATAGAGAAGCTATAACAGTAGAGGTGAGTTTTTGTTTTTCGAAGATTCATAGCAAAGGTACCACAAAATTATAGATTGCCTTCCTTGGACATTATATGGGTCTGTGTTATGTATGCTGCAACATAATTTCTTGCCTTCGATAATAGCTGGGTTGTTGAAATTGGCTCTCCTTCATCCTTTCTAGCACTTTTATTCCATCCAATGAAAAGGCCAATGTGGTAAGATAAGCACCATGGTAAGCTGGTATGGATTTTCTTCCATTTTGTAGTGTACACTATTCCTTCTCACCTGCCTCCTCTAATTCTATCCAATGCTTCATCCTCAATGCCAAAGGTGCAATAGTAAGTTTAAGTAGCAGGTTTTGTGCTGTAATGGGTTTGTTGAGCAACAAAAGGAGAAGCTCTTACCTTTTTAGCTGTACGCTACCCTTTTCTTTTAACTTCAGTATCACTATTTCTTTATTGGGTACTTCTCTTTTTAATCTGAAGGCCACTGGAAAACTGTCCGCTTCTGAGTAAGAAATCCTGGTATTTTTTTCCCCCCAAACTCTTTTGATTTTAAACTTTCCCTGGTAAGGGGATTCAATTTCTTTAGATGCCTTGGTAAGGGAACTGTAGTCAGTTCAAGGTATAGTCAATTGTCCATCACATCGGTTTTCGACGGCTTGGAAATGGTGATTCATCCCACCTGTGAAGCTTTTATTGATTTAAAGGTGAGCGTGGCTAGAGAGGCATAGCGTCCTTTGCTGTGCGCTTACAGATTTTATTCTTATTAAATGTTTTGGCTTTGCTCCTTAGATGCTAAGCCGATAGAGTTTGGTGCTTAATTATTATCTAAAGTTTTCATCTTTGGTGTTCCCTCAGGTGAAAATGATCTATGACAAGGAGACGAACAAGCCAAAAGGCTATGCTTTTATAGAGTATGTTCACACAAGGGACATGATAGGTTCGTTTTCTATATAGTATGAGTTCTTTTTCTTTGATTGATGTGCTTGATGTTTGTGTCTGAGCATTGTTCTTCTATGTGATTCCAAATTTATACAGCGGCATACAAACAAGCTGATGGAAGGAAGATTGATGGAAGAAGGGTGAAGGTGGATGTGGAGCGTGGAAGAACTGTTCAGAATTGGCTGCCAAGGAGGTTGGGTGGTGGATTAGGAACAACAAGAGCTGGAGCCGAAGATGTCAATCAGAGGCATGATATGAGGTGAGTAGCAGTATTAAGATTGTTAAGTAGGACGGAGTACTAGCTATTTTAGGAAGTCCTCTTTATTTGCTGCAAAACCCCGTTGCTGTTTTTTTGTAATTACTACTACAACCATCACTAATTATCTCCACCTAATTTGGCCTTTATTATTAATTGACAAAAGTTGAATTTTCAGGAACAGAGAATATACAAGAGAAAGTGGAAGGGAAAGAGGAAAGCCTCATGAACGATCCCATGATAAGTCAAGGGGCCGCGATCACAGTGATGATAGGGGTCGTGACCGTGATAACGGCAAAGGTGAAGGAAGTGATCGCGAGTTTGAACGAGGAAAACCTGATGAACGCTCCTATGATAAGTCAAGGCGCCGCGATCACAATGATGATAGGGGTCGTGATAACAGCAAAGGTAAAAGAAGTGATGGTGAGTTTGAACGAGGAAAGCATCGCGCGCGTCCTCTTGACAGGTACTGTGACAAGAGCAGAGATTATGAATGCGGGGAAGCATCAAGCCATAGCCACAGACATTCAAAGGTGAAACCTTATGACAAAAAAAGAGATGGCAATAGGATGGATGTTGATACTGATTGCTATGATGAAATGGAGGAAGATTAAGTGGTAGAAGATTACTTGTCAATGAATCGGGATATGTATTCGGTATGGATGTTGTGTTTCTTGTTGTTTGGTGGCGAATTGCCATGCTTTGTTTTTTCAATTACTTTTGAGACATGTTTGTATCCTCTTCTGAAATCAAGCCGGTGGTTTACTAATTCCAAGGGTGTTAATGAAAGTTCATGTACTAGATACGAATGGAGGATTGTTTTTTTTTTTTTTAAATTTCACTCATTGTCTCACGTAATGATAGTTATAGTATATTATGGAGTATATTTTTAGTGAAATGATACCACACGAGATTTGCTCCCCATATTGATTGTTGTGTGGCAAAAATGTAAATATCTTGTCTCGTAAGACGGTTTCATCTTATCTAAAAACTTAATAAAATACACTAACCACAAAGCATACATTAATAGCAGGGCTGGTTCGAAATTGGGGGTGTACGTTTTTTTTTTTTTTTTTTTTTTTTTTTTTTTTTTTTTTTTTTCTTGAAGGATATTATAGTGAAAATCAAAATTAAGGCTGATGTAGATTTTTTTTGTGATGTTTAAATCAAAGTTCGGGTCCGAAATTTTTAAATGTAGACAATAAAACAACTTTTAAAAATCTACGAACAGAGGATCCGAAGGAAAAAAAAAATTGCCTACAAAATAGAGGCATTTGTGGGAATTTGAACCAGAGTGGTTTCTGTCAAAGTCAAATGCCCTACCCAATGAATTACAAGTGTTTCACTTATCTTGATATGCAATTTAAATGTATATATCAACGGTTTTTCTCAAAATTGGACTCCTTTCGGTCAGGCTTGATTAATAGATCAATCATATAAAGATTCTCAATCATATTACTTAAGTAGGATAAATAGAAGCTAATATTTCAATTTATCATGATAATATATTTGAGAAATATTCCCTAAAGATGGTACAATAGACAAAAAAAAAAAAACTAAATTAAAATGTTGTTAAGAGCGTGTGATTAAGTTTGAACAATTGGAAGGAAGATTGGATCATTTTTGGTGATAGGCTCATTAGGCATTGTGGTATGGGGTCTAGGTTCAGAAAACAGAGAGGGGTAAAAACGTGATATAACACAAGATTTTCCCGCCCAACATGCATCTTGGTGTTCGTTCCCCCATCCCATCCCATCCCATTCCACTAAGGGTAATACAGTACTATAATCCATCCAAATCCAAAACACACACACTCTATCTAGTACGGAGTAATAATTTAAGAAAACTACCCCGTGTTCCGTAAACCCATTTCATTTCTACAGCAGAGCAGTGCCACTCCATTCTTCCTTCCGCCTCTTCCCATTCTTCTTCCTCCTTCTACTTTCTAATCTCTTTGCTTTCTTCATTAATTCTTTAATTCTTTTAATTGAAAGTAAGTAGAGTTCGGAAATGGCGGAGGAGACTAAACCAGATTCCCCGGTCCATTCTCCCACTTCTGTCCTCGCCGACCAGGTTCCCTCCCTCCCTCCCTCTTACTCGCTTGTTTTCTCTATGTGATTTGTTTTTTTCTTCCTAGGACGTTTTAATCAGAGGTAAACAAATTACTGTGGCGGCCAAAATACTGTTGGTTATTTGATTTTGTGTACACTAAAATTAAATGTTGATTTCCTATGATTTTTTAGGACTTTGTCTATTATGTTAAATACACCCAAATATTATTGAAAATATCCTAGTCTAGTCTAGTGGTTATGTTATCGCACTTATTATGGACAATACTTTCCATGTTTAAATTGAATCTCTTGTTGTGATGCAAGTAAGTTCGAGTTTTTAGGAATTTTTTTTTTTAAAAACTAAACAGACAAAAATAAACCTTGAAATCAGTTTCGGTTACCATTAATCCCTCCGTTCAAATCCAAAGCGCATCCATGTCTAGTGGACATTATTCACAACTAAACATGATTTTCAATATTTTCAACTATCTATGAGAGAAAATATAGTCATGCCGATGCTGTCATGTGTATCATGTTTATGAGTAGGTGAAGAATATGCGAAAAAATAAATGTGCATTTTGGATTTGAAGAGAGGGAGTATTTGTTGATCGTCTTAGGTTTTACACAAAGCGATTATGTTGGGCTTGTTTATGTATGCGTGCAATTAGCACTTTATAATCAAGTTGATGTTAAATTCTCCGTCCATCTCAACTCTCAATCATTTGTTAGCATTTTATTATAAGGAATATAAAAGTAAACAAATGATCGAGACGGATGGAGTAAATTGAACTAGATTTCATTTTGTGCAACTTCGACTGTCGACTTTACTCGTTACATCAATGCATTGTAGTGCTAAGAAACTGTATTGGAAATTGCCAGTAAATTGTGACTTCTGTTATTCACTGTTTTTGTTCCTAGATGTTTTAGTTTACTTGGAAATGAATCCTTTTCCATTTTGTATTAATCAGTAGGATCTTGATTGGAGTAACGTTTTAACTAGATTGTGTAAAAAATGAGGTGGTGACAGAGAACGCCTTGACCCGTTTCAGTTGTATCCGTATATCTTGAGTTCTTGATTAACCAAATATTTATTCCAAAATGTGTTCATTTTCCCTTCTTGGGTTTTGTTCGACCACCAATGTTTGATGATAGATAATGTTTTGAGGATGAATACTGCTAGTCTGAAGCATATGTGCAGTCAGCCTAGTTCCTTGTGAATTAGACTCGTCATTATTTCATGCGATGAGGAATTCTGTTTTATGCATATAGGATGTTGTCAAGGAAGAGGCTGAAGTAAAATTAGAGGATGATGTGCTGATTGATGCAAAGAATGGAGATTCTGCTCTCTTATCCAAGAAGATGGCGGAAGAGGAGGAGAAGCTGCTGGAAGCTAGAGTGAAGGAAGAAGATACTGAGATAGAAATTTTGCCTGAAGCTCCTGTGCAATTAAACGAAACTCAGTTTTCTAAGCTGGATGATCTCTTAACTCAGACACAGTTATACTCGGAGTTCTTGTTGGAAAAGATGGATGACATTACGGTATATACCAAGTGAATTTATTTCACTTTATGCAATCGCTTTTTCTTGTAACTCATGTTATTATTCTTTATGGTAATGTGAATTGTGTGGGTGGTTGTAGAACGGAATGGAGGAACCGGAGGAGCAACAAGAAGAACCCAGTAAGCCAAAAAAGAAAGGACGAGGTAGAAAGAGAAAAGCTTCTCAGTTTAATGATGTGAGCGTCCTCTACCTGCGTACATTCTATAAGTATCACATATGCTAATTTTTATTAAGTTGCAAAAAAATTTTGTTCAAAGATATCACATGAATTTAATTTTGGAAAAAAAATGGTGAGGAAAGTTTACTATTCTATACCTCATTTTAGTGTGATATTCTATCTTTTTCTTATAGTTTTATGTGGAAGGTGTAGGTGTAATTGAGCTTATCTGTATCATTAAGTGCACCAGTTCTTTTATGTCACTTGTACAGTCAGTACGTAAGTTGTATGTGTCCTCTACCTCTATTCTTGCTGTGAATTGTAAACGGACACTCAAATATGCTGATGTTAATGATACTGTGTGATTGGGTGATTGTATGTTCTCACGCTTACGCTGCATGCTTCTGTGGATTGAGTTATGTAGCTTTTGTTGATTTTGTGTCTAATGATGATTTTGTATTTCTGCAGAAGAAAGCGAAAAGAGCAGTTGCCGTTATGCTGACTAGATCTAAGGAGGGGACGGATGCTGAAGATACTGATCTTACAGAGGAGGAGAGAATTGCCAAGGAGCAGGCAGAACTTATACCCCTTTTGACTGGTGGGAAGTTAAAGTCCTATCAGCTTAAAGGGGTAAAATGGCTGATTTCGCTTTGGCAAAATGGTCTGAATGGTATCCTTGCTGACCAAATGGGACTTGGAAAAACTATTCAGTCCATAGGATTTCTGGCACATCTTAAAGGGAAGGGTTTGGATGGGCCATACATGGTGATTGCTCCTCTGTCAACTCTTTCTAATTGGGCAAATGAGATATCTAGGTAATGTTCATTGGCTTTCTTGTTTATTTGTCTACATGCTGGGGATTTCTATTTTAATATCTGTGCATATTTCAGATTTACGCCAACAGTGAAAGCGATCATCTACCATGGCGATAAGAAAGAGAGGAATCAGTTACGTCTGAAATATATGCCAAAAAACACTGGGCCTGATTTTCCGATTGTTATTACATCCTATGAGGTTGCTCTTTTTGATGCTAGGCGATACTTAAGGCACTACAAATGGAAATATGTTGTTGTGGATGAGGTTAGTTTTCCATATAAGAGTCTTGTGGACTGCCTAGCCTTTTCTGCATTGCCAATTTTATCCAGTGTCTTTATTTTCAGGTTATGCCTGACAATTCTTGTGTATGCTTGTTTTCAATAGGGCCATCGTTTGAAAAATGCGAACTGCAAATTACTGAGAGAGTTGAAACTTTTGCCTATTGAGAACAAACTTCTATTGACTGGCACTCCATTGCAGAACAACTTGGCAGAGCTTTGGTCATTGTTGAATTTCCTTTTGCCTGACATTTTCTCTTCCCACGAGGAATTTGAATCTTGGTATGCTTCTGCAGTTTGTTCGCCTCATCTTACTTAATCTATTGTCTTTTTCTGTCTGCCAGAGTTTATTTGTTTACTTTATTTTGCTGTGCTTCATATCATTGTGATTTATGTGATCATTATCTGCTTTGTTGTCCATCATTGGCCCCGGTTATCTTGTGTTTCTTATGCTCCCTAGATCGTTGCAGTTTGAAGTAAAGTTTAGAATTGTAGGTTGAAGTGTTGAACCGCAGTGCCATGACCTGATCACTTTCATATAAAATGAGGTCCATCCTGATACTTTTATACCGAATGCAGTTCTTTCTCTCTTTCTATTTATTTCCATCTTCGTATGCTTGTTTTTCGGATGTTGTTACATTCGCAATATATGCAAAATGCACTTCCAGTACCCGGTTGCTATATGAATTATGGCTTGACTGTTCATTTGATGTCATCTCAATGAATACAGGTTTGATTTGTCTGGGAAGTGCAGTAATGAAGCTGTTAGAGAGGAAATGGAAGAGAAAAGGAGGCTACAAGTATGTGAAACAAATGTTGTTCTCTTGTTACTTCTACCACATTTCAATATTAATCCTAGTCAACTAATCTTGATCCTATATTATAGGTAGTGGCCAAGCTCCATGCAATATTACGCCCCTTCCTCTTGCGAAGAATGAAGTCTGATGTGGAATTATCTCTTCCACTCAAAAAGGAGATTATATTGTATGCTTCCATGACAGAGCATCAAAAGGAGTTCCAGGAACACCTACTTAATCGAACTCTGGAGAATCATCTTATTGAGAATGTTAGTCTTGGTAAGGGCTTTGTTTCTGTGGTCATGCTTCTCTTTGATGATACAATTGCTTTTCATTGTCATGGATCTAATAAGATATCACATTTACTGAGTATGTCTTAGTTTCTTGTGTAACTTGTGGCTTATTTAGTATATTCTCTTTCCTTTTCACATTTATCTTCTCAAAGTTAGCAAATAGGTTCTGCTTTAGAAAAAGAAAAAAAGGAAATTCCTTGCGAGATTGAAGTACCCTGCTTGCCACTCCATATGACATTGATTAATTATTTGGAAAACTTGTATAGAAACACCCCTTAGTATTCTCTTACAGCTTCCGAGTTCTTTTGTTTTGTGCACCTCATTAGTGAATACACTATATTCATCAAAGAAAACTTGTATTATACCCTCCCTAACATGCCTCTGCATTCCTCGCATAAAAAACTAAATGCTTTCAAAGTGTAGAAAGTAATATATTCATCACTTTAGGACTAGTAATAATACAATATCTTGAAAAGAAATTGTAAACTTAACTAAAAATTGCATATATATTGCTTAGGGGGTGAGGTAACTTTTGCCAACCTCATTGCACTGTTACCTGCTAATAAATTTACTCCTGTTTAAGTATCAATCTAGGTATGCCAATGGCTACTGCTGTAATGTTGTGCAGTGTGCAGTAGTTATAGTGTATAACATACCATCATGAGGAATGTTGCATTGCTGTACTGTAAATTCGCTTCTTCTGCCATGCATTACGACTGAACCTAATCCCTTCCAATATCAAAGACACTTTGTACTTGTCTATTTTATTTCCTGACATCTTATTGTGTGACTAACAATGGTTTTCATATTTTTATGTGTACCTTATGTGGACTCTTTTTATTGCTCATTTTTAACATGCAGGGACTGCACCACGTGGAATGAAAGGAAAGCTGAATAACCTAATGATTCAGCTCAGGAAAAACTGCAATCACCCTGATTTATTGGAGTCTGCCTTTAATGGAACATGTAAGCTCCTAAATGCCATAATATTTGCGATAAACAAATGCTATATACAATTGCATTCATCTGGGATATTGATTACCCTTTTTTGGCAGACTTTTATCCGCCTGTAGAACAAATAGTTGGACAATGTGGCAAGTTCCAGTTGCTGGATAGGTTGCTGACTATGCTTTTAGCCCGCAAGCATAAAGTGAGCCTTAGCTGTTAGATCGTCTCATCATAAATTTGTGCTAGCATGTATTAGTATGCTGATCATCTGCAAGCTTTTTGTTTCTAATAAATTGTTACATCCCCAGGTTCTGATATTCTCTCAATGGACCAAAATTCTGGACATAATTGAGTACTACTTTAGCGAGAAAGGATTCCAAGTTTGCAGAATTGATGGCAATGTGAAACTTGATGATAGGAGGAGGCAGGTTAGCGCTTTCATCCCTGCCACCGACGCTGTTTTCTTGAACTCTTCTTTTTGAGAAATTCTACATTTAAGTTTTAACTAATAGGATAAGGTGCCACAAGGACTGGAGTAAGGCTGTGCTGTGCCTTAATCCTCTCTTTCCCTGTGACCAAAATCAATGGTCCTCTTTTATTCAGGCTTTGAAGACGTTTTTGTTTTTGTTTTTGTGTTTTCCCCTTATTAGTACCTCTGGAAGCCCTAGGACTGTTTCGTTATCAGTGTCCCTCTCTTGTTTAGGGCTTGAGTTGGTGTTTGTGTATACCTCTCTCGCTTCTTTTTATTAGATTCCTACGCCTAATACAGCTGACAATAGTAAACTTCCTTTTGAATCAAACAGATACAGGAGTTCAATGATATCGATAGTGACTTTAGAATATTCCTCCTCAGTACAAGGGCTGGTGGCTTAGGGATTAACCTTACTGCTGCAGACACTTGCATTCTGTACGATAGTGATTGGGTAAGCTTATGTCACACTTTCTGTTTGTTTTCTTGGCACTCTTCTGTTTTGTTTTTGTTTTTCTCTTTTACTCTTTCATCCTTCCCTGTTGCTATTCTCTTTTTTTTTTTTTTATTGGTAAACAACAGAATTCGTATCAACTGGACGCTAATCATATCTATATTTTAGTTAGCAATCAACAACAGTTTGTAAGTCATTACTTGTATAATTTGGTAGCACTCGAACGCTGATATAATATTGTCCTCAACTGTTGGCTCGTCTCTTAGAGAGAATTATAGCATCCCTCTGATCCTCTCTGCCCACTAGAAGTAGACAGCAGACACCCGACGGCATTTCACCCACTTCGTGTAGCATTCTCTCTAAGAAACTCTAGCTTTTGTCTCTGCCCACATGAAATGGACAGCAGACCAAGGACAACATTTTTATGCACTTCCAGGGCTTTACTGCTTTTTTGGTCACACAACGTTTTATTAATATTATCATTATCCTCTTTTTTTTATATGGTCCTAATCTCATGTGCCTAATTTCGTGGTGTGTTTTTTAGAATCCTCAAATGGATCTGCAAGCAATGGATCGGTGTCATAGAATTGGTCAAACCAAGCCGGTTCATGTATACAGGCTTGCCACTGCACAGTCTATTGAGGTCCTTTCCAGCTCCAACCTATAATTCTGTTACTCTCTCATTACTGTTCTGTTGTTAACAATGTTTCCTTGCAGGGTCGGATCCTTAAAAGAGCCTTCAGTAAGCTGAAGCTTGAGCATGTCGTGATTGGCAGGGGGCAATTCAAACAAGAAAGGGCCAAAAATGATATCCTGGAGGTATTGTGTTCATTTGGCTACCGCTTCCTGGATGCATTAGATGTCTCCTCAATCATTTATGGGGGCTCTTGTGGCATCACTGACTATCTTATATTGATTTGATGAAATGTCGATGCTGTATACAGGAGGAAGATTTGTTGTCACTTCTTCGGGAAGAGGAAGATGCTGAAGACAAGATGATTCAGAGGGATATCAGTGATGAAGATCTGGAAAAGGTGATGGACCGAACTGACTTGGTTATCACCCCAAGCGGCGAAGAAGAAACTGATGTAGAGAAATATGTGCTTCCCCTAAAGGGACCGGGATGGGAGGTGGTCATCCCAACTCCGACTGGAGGTGTCTTGTCCACACTCAACAGCTAGTCGTGAAATTTCTTCTTGGGCAGGCAGGCGAGTACTAAGGGTAGGACTCGGAGTAGTGAGTGGTGGACACAGGGTCAAAGAAGGTCCCTTCATTTTGTTGTATATATGGCATCCAAGTGCAGGATTCCATTGAGACACGAAACCGGCTTTATTTATACCTTCACCTCAAAGAAACTTCAGTCCCATGTGTAGCTCTTAGGAATTACTCGTATGATTTTCCAAGAATGAATGCAATGATAAATTTAGTAGACTTTATATCACTATGAAGTACTCCCTCCCCTTCTTTATGATGTTCCACAATTGATTGTGGGAAGAAATTAAGAAAAGGAATATATATGTGAAGGAACATCATAGTTTAGGGGAGGAAAAAGAAGTAGGGTCACAAGCAATAAGAATCACACAACATTTACTAAATAGGAAAGTGGAACATCTTAGTGAAGTTTCCTAAAAAGGAAACGTGGAAGATCTTAGTTTAGGGGAGGAAGTATTATTTGGGAGCTCCATTTTGCTGATTGCTTGTCAATAATTATGCCAATGGTTAAGCGCTTAAGATAAAAGTATTCTCTCTTGTGCGACTGTCTTATAGTATAGGATAAATTAAATAGTACTCCCTCCGGTTTTTAATTTTCGCCCCATTGTGTTTAGCACATAAATTAAGAAATTTTGATAAATTATTGATAAAGTGATAAATGATGATGAAATTTGGTGACTAGACACCAATGAGTCATCAAAGTGAAGAGAATATAATGTTAGTTTAATCAATTCAATGGCATAATGGGTAAATAATAGAAAAGTACAGGGATAATATGGTAATATATATATATGACAAATAAAGAAAGTTAAGAAGTGGGGCAAAAAATAAAAACTTGCCAAATAAGGAATACGGGGCAAAAATTAAAAAGGAAAAATTACAAATTACCACCACGTATTTATCGTATTTTACAAATTACCACCATGTATTTTATTTTTTACAAATTACCACCTACACTTTAACGTATAATTACAAATCACCACCGTATTTTAATCCCGACTTCCATCAACTTAAATCCCGAGAATTTAACTTATTAATTAATGTTAACATCTAAATTAATTACCCAACTTATAATTAGTTCTTAACATTTTACCCAGTTCCCCAAATTAATCAGCTCTTAACATCTTACCCAAATTAATTACCCAGTTCCCCAGCACTCCAATTTTTACCCTCTTTTCCAATTCAATTTGTTATTTTTTCATCTGGGTAGTTCAATTTTTTTCCCAAATCACACCTCAATCTTTACCCTCTTTTCGTATTCAATTTGGTTTTTTTTTTCTTTTTGAATCTGCCAATCTGGGTAGTGCAATTCAAGTGTGGAGCCCCAACACGGCTGGCATTGTCATAGTATCATTCACCTCCGTTCATTACCGCTGCCACCCACGACCACTACAATGCAACCCAGTCCGTACCAATCTCGTTTCATTCAAACTCAGCCTCGTTTCCTTGTGATGGGTCGGCTGCTTCGGTACTACCAGGGCGGATGGTTGGGTGTGGGTTAAGGTTTTACAGATTTGATGGTGATGAATAACGAATTTAGGATTGACGGAGGTGATGTAATTGAATACTCAGTTACTCGTGTTTATGAGATGATAGATGAAGTTTGATGCAATTGAAGGAAAGTTTGAGGTGGGATTTGGGAGATTGGGTAAAATGTTGATGGTTAATCAATTTGGGTGATTAATTTAGAGGTTAAAACATTAATTAATAAGTTAAATCCTTGGGATTTAAGTTAAATGGAAGTCGGGATCAAAATACGGTGGTGATTTGTAATTATATGCTAAAGTGTAGGTGGTAATTTGTAAAAAATGAAATACATGGTGGTAATTTGTAAAATACGAGAAATACGTGGTGGTAATTTGTAATTTTTCCAATTAAAAACCGGAGGGAGTAGAAGCTATTACGATAAATTGTTTGGTAGCAAATCAATTGGTGGAAGTTGTTACGATAAATTGTTATCTTTTTGGGATAAGTGCTTAGTGTAATGGTTTTATAGGGTGGGATCATTTAAAGAAACAACGCGTAAAAAATTAGGACTTAAAAAATGCAAAAAGGTTCCGTTGCCGGGAATCGAACCCGGGTCTCCTGGGTGAAAGCCAGATATCCTAACCGCTGGACGACAACGGAGATGTTGGTGAAGAGCATTTAATGTTTAATATATCACGTAAAAAAGGATTGGTGTCTACTGACACTTCTGATTTCTGACTCCTTCGTTAGTCATATTTGAGATTTCTGGATTCAATTCAATACGGCTTTATGGGGCCATACCACTGTCTTCCCTCTCTTGTATTAACTCGGGTTCTAGATGCGTACTCTGAACTTATTAACGCGGTCACATGCAATACTTTTGAAGCATCGGAGTAATGTTATCGTGTAGAGGTTTTGTTATGCTATAATCATAGTATGGACTATATATGGAGTTTTTCATTAGCGCTATCTATTACGTCTATGATGGAAGACGTATAGGCTGAACTGAAGTAAGTTATTAAAGCTGAAATGCAGTTTTCGTTGCGAAACCTCTGGCAGACACTAGTCAGTACTCAGTAGTCACAATCAAGTTGAGAAATGAGAATCACATCCAAAATTCACTGAATACCACTGTCCTCCAATTCATATGGCCAAACTAAAACCTCTTATTGTCTCTCTTACCATTTTACAAATTCACTCTCATCTGCTCCCACCTTCGGCCATTCTCTTCAAAATTTCTCGTGTGGCGTCTTTCTGTCCTGTAAACTATTTGTCCGATAAACTAGATCGGTATTCCAGAAAAATCACCATCCCTGACTCTACGTAATATCTGTGCGTCTACTGTCGTTAGTATCTGAGGTATTGACATTCCTCCGGAGATGACTATTTCTGTCAACAGAAGCATCCTACAGTATAAGTAAGGAAAAATAAAACCTTCATCGAAACACCCATCATTCTAATTGATTTGTGGATCATACCTATTCCTTCACGGACGGAGAGGTTTGGCCTCAAGATATCTTTGGGGTGTACAAGAAATATATCTCCCAAGTAAAGGTGGTTTGTGGGCACATAAACACAGTGAAGCTCCTCTTCTCCCATGCTGCTATGTAGTGTGACAGTCGACGTGATAAATGCCAGTGCATATTCTCCTGCTCGAGGATGCTTGATGATGGCTACTTCTTTGAATGCTTGAGAGTTTTGATCTGCAAAACCCCATTTAACAAAAAAATGAAATCTTCGTTTTAAGACTTCGACACTTGATGGAACAAAGCAATACTTTAATAAATCAGTTTATGCTATTCACTGCACAATTTCCAGTTTTCAGAATGGCATACCAGGTGAGATTGCGGCACTAATCTGTTTGGAGGCGGAGTAAATGTAGCTGATAAGCGGCATCTTTTTTATGAACCATTCCCCCAACTGAAGGACAGACGCCCCGAGCCATGATGATGTGAACACACCCACCAAGAAGATAAATGTGATCGAGGTCACAAAGCCGAGGCCTAAACAAAGCCGAGGACAGTCAATTCCAAGAATTACCACACATTATAATCTATGATAGTGAGACGAGTTTGTTAATCAAAGTTGGAAAGATTATCGCAGAGACGAGAGACAAACTAACCAAATGTGTTAATCCCAAGGTGTGAGTAAATTGGTGAGAAGAATCCGTCCACAAAATGAATAAACCACCAGGTAATATAAAAGGTGATGGTTAAGGGTAGAAGGATGACACTGCATCAAAATCATATCATAATCAATAATGTGGCTACCAAATGCATATGCATATATAAAGGGAAGACAGTACAGACGCAGAACTCGATTTCTATATCCATAACATACATCTCAAAACTCGGAGTAGGATGAATACATATATATAGTTACCTTCCGGACATAAACTTTTTGGAAGCCCAGCTTCGAAGGACTTTACAACATGCCTACATACACGCGCACTCACACAAATTATATCATTATTATTATTATTATTATTATTATTATTCATGGTTTCTAGGATTCATATGGGCGCACGTTAATACGGAAAGATGTAAAGAGGAAGGAAGAAAGAAGAGGACCTCTTTGCCAGAGGAGTGATGGAAAGCGGAAGAGGAAGAAGAGGGAGAAGGCGGCGTGGAATCCTTGGGATGAACACCACTAGTGATTGCCAATGGAGGAACTGTAACTGGGATCAGCAGCTCCAGATCCCTTTCCCTTTCCCTATCTCGAGCTCCCATTTCTCTTCTTTCTTTTCTTTCTTTCTAACTATCTATCTATCTTCCTTCTTCTCTCAGATGCATGCCTCCCTCTAACTAACTTCTACGTACTTTCTTTCTAACCCTCCCAAGTCCCACCCTAATCCTATTACTCACTCTTCAGTCTTCACTTAATCACATTACTTACCCTTCTCATATTTACCCCATTCTATATATGAGACAAGACGGTCACATTGACGACTGGCCGCTACCCAACGACTCCATGAGTCCATGGTCACGACTCACGTCACCTAGGATCACCGTGTCCTATCTCTGGTCCATGCCCTCAAGCCCACACCAGCCAACGGAGCAACTTCATTCGTAAATGAACTCATTGGATCTCGTCCCATGTTAATTCGAGCGACAACAATTTTCTTGTTGGAAATGTTCTATTTATCTCGATTACTAGTTTTCGGCATGCTACTTGCTATTCTACCAAAACCGCACCCTTCCCTAGCCTTGAACAACATTCAACATACTTTAAAAACCGTCCACTTAGAAAATTTACAACTGACAAATCAGTTACTATTGAATTCACCCTTTTAGTTTGTGTAAATGATTACAAGATGGAACACCTCTAAAGAGATGGGAAAGTTGGCACACTTGTATCCCATCATCAATGGTCAAATCGGTCTTTCCATAAGCTACTCTCGCTGCTATCAAGCCTTCACTTTCGTGTGTCGTGATCAGTTAGGGACATCCTAGGTCCCCTACATTTCACTTCTCTTAATCTAGCTGATGAGAAACCAACATATGTAGGAATGTGCATATGTACAATGCTAAGGAAGTCTCTTCCACATTATAGTCATATAGCCAGAGTACTGTATAAGCAAGCAATATGGCAAGGAAACATCAAAAAAGGAGGCACCATCAGTCCATCACCATGTCCTTCCCATCAATAATGCCTAAATACACAGTTTCCCAATCCTTTCTAGCTAATTTTATTTTTAGAATGCAAACCTACCAACTCCTTCATCTTCATCTTCATCTTCGTCTTCTATCATATCTTCCTCTTCTTCACTAGACCGTACATAATCGTTTTCTTCATCTTCTTCCTCGAGTTCCTCCATGCTCTTGCTTCCACTCCCCTTGTCTTTCAAACCAGTGCTCAACACCACCGTTTCACCTTGAGACTTCTCCATGTCTTTTCTCAGCTTTTCCATGTTTTCACGTCGACGGTCTTCTTCCAAGAGTTCCTTCTCAGCCCGCCTCTTGTCAAGATCCACCCTGCACAAACATCCTACTCGTTAGATTTAATTACATAATGATATTGTCTGATACAAGACTTGCTCCCACTCATAGCATCGATTCTCTACGTGAAAGTTGAAGTGCCTTTGTTTAGATGAGAGGAGAGGACTACACAAGAATGTCGAGATACTTACTTGTAAGTCTCCATGTATTCATTTGCACTTTCTTCAACAACTTTGAAGAAGTCGTTCATCCCAGCACCAGTCAGTGCTGAAACCCCAACTGATTTTAGGTTTTTGTAAAATTCATCAAGGACAAGAGATAAGCTCCGAGTTAAAGTTGACGTGTAAGACTGATCTGACTCTAGTGCTGCATGGAACACCTCAAAATCTTCCATCCACTGCAACACAAAAAAGTCGGAAATTTTCAGCAACATGCAAACTTAATCAGCATAAGATGGTTACATAGCACATATGTGAGGCCAAAATTCAATTATTAACAAAACCATCTAGAAACCTACAACTAGAATTATCTGTTACCACCAAGGCAATTATGTGCTCTGTATTTATTAATATTCCTTTTTGCCAAGAGAATGGCAAAAACTTGTTGCATCTACCTATATGGGTAGTACTTAAGAACTGTTTTAAACTTTAGTCTGATAGAGAAGTTTGAGATGGTAAACTCATATACTACAAGTCTACACCAGTCATCACCAACAACGAAGCTCTATCCCAAAATCATTTTTCAGATTTGCAATCAGCTAACAATATACTCTTACACTAAATGCACAAATGTTGACAAATTATTTCACACTTGAATAAACTAACCTCTAGAGCAAACTGATGTTGAGCCACATCTGTTTTGTTGAAAGCAAGTATAAGGGGAAGTCGTGTCTTGTAAAGAATACTGCAAGCATATAACATATTGCTCATGAAAGTAGCTGGGCTTTGGGAGCGAGGTGTATCAACCACATAAGTAACCACCGTTGGAAACGTGGATGCAAAGGCTTCAGTAATTATTGATCCAGAGGCAGACCAAGTAAATATCTCAATCTGCCCAGGTGTGTCCACAAGTACATAATCTAGTTGATCTGCCCTTCGCTCAACAACAGACACAACCTACAATCAATCATCATATTAGGTTGCCACAGGGCATATATAACACATGGGATAGTATTTTAAGATCTTACATATTCATAGTAGCATAAAGCTCAAACTATACGAAATATACATATTAATTAAAAAGTAAAAGTGAAAAGGGAGCAAAGAAATTCTGGAAATAGGACACCTAAAAGACCGGAACGAGGTACATAAGAAATAATGGATCATAATCCATGAATAGAGAGTCAATTGAAATAATCCATGAACGAGGTACATATTTAATAATTTTACAAGAAAACAATATTTACAAAATTGAAATAAAAATTTAGGTGACTGAGGTACATAAGATGCCATGAATAGAGAGTCAATTAGAATGGATCATAATCCAAACAGGGGTCAGAATATGAGTCACAAACTAAACAAATTATTCAAAAAGATGGCAAATAAAAATATACTTGTATGAGATACAACTAGAGACACACGGTGACATCCCTGATTAACACAACAGCTGACTCCATAACAGAACAATCACGCAAGAACAACTCTTTAACTCCCTACTTGAATTCCAAAAAATAAAAAATAAAAATATGGCAGAATAGGAAAGGTGACCCGCTTTACCTCATCAAACTTTGTAGCAAACAAGTTCAGAGATGTTAATATTCCTCCATTAGGGCCTAAATTGAATTGCTTCATAACCTCCTTGTACTTGACGGTGTCCCTAATATCAATATTTGCACCAAATGGTAGAGTCATGACAGCCGGGTCAAGATTGATCACATAACCTCGGAGATTTGAAGCGTGTGAATGGCAAACCAGCCTATTCATGAACGATGTTTTCCCACTTCCTAGACACCATTAAGTTTATCAATAATTTTAGCAAAATAACAGCTTTACTCAAAATAAATGAGAGCATATACACTATTCAGGCATCACTTTACATCATTATCTAATACAGAATTACATAAGTAAGGGTCCTTGAGAGGGACGCACCTGCCATTCCGACAACAATTATAATGACAGGCTTCCTCTTGAAGCCGGAAGATGGTTCCTCAATCTGCAAGTTGTCCATTGACTGCAGGATCTCATCCTTTTCATTTGCATTTGCGGCTGAGTCGTGCATCTCAGAATCAACCTCCATTGAAACTATGAATAATAATTCAACACAGGGTTCATTAAGCACGATATCAAATATCAAATATCAAATTTCACTCTTCAACTACAAACTATAAAACAAAATCCTGGAAAACAACAACAATTACTATCAAGCACTGAAAACCTAAAACATAAACCCTAAAATTCGGACCATAGCGAAACTTATAGCATCAGATTAACTACACACTGGACGAATAACTTACGAGTTTACATATGCGAAGCCTAAATGTAAGTAAAAAGAAGGGAATTGATTACTTGCCGATCACTAAAAGTGATTAAGAATGGACGAAAAACCCCCCAAATGTAAAAAAGAGAGAGACCCATTAAGGCAATGGAAGCGAGTATGCGAGGATAGAGTGCGAAATTATGAATGAGGCATGAATGAAGATGAGAATGCGAGGAAATTAATTAGTGTTAGGGTTTTGAATTAGCAGTGATATCAAAAATTCAGGGTTTAATGCATAAAAAAATGAAATAAAAAACTGGGCATTACAATAGAATTTACCAGATGAATAATGATGAGCTTGAGTTGAGAGGAAGTAGATACTGATGGAGTTAGGGTTGAAGAAGAAGTTGGCGGGGAGGAGGAGGAAGAAGAAGAACGCAGCCTAACTTTATGGTGTTTTATGTGCTTTTAAAGTAACTGAACAAGTTGAGAAGAAGGTAAGAACGTTTAGCTTACGTGGTTCGAGTTTCCTTACCCTGATCGAGAGGTTCGATTCTCATCTTTGACTAAATGTGCGCTTCGTTATACCCAAAAAAAAGGTAACTGAACTAGAGTGCGATTAATAAACAAACGAATATTGAGTATATACGAGTAGTCAAAGGCTCCAAGCCTCGAATTTAGACATCCGCCACTCGGACTCGGGTCGGTGTCAAAGCTGGCGGATTCCGTTATCAAATCAATAACGGGATTGAGTATTTGAGTCATACCCCTATTAAAGATGATAAATATACACTTTCCCTTCTCGTCGTCGACAATTTTACCTAATTTATCTATTTTACCCTTTACTCCATTTTCCTTCCTAAACAAAACAAAACAAAAATTACTTTAAAACAAAAATGATCAACCCAACAAAACGAAACAAAAACAAAACGAAAACATCAAAACAAAACAAGTTTACTACATCTCTATCCGATCAAAACAAAAACGATCAATCAGAAAACTCAACTTTTGAAGATTCCCCAAATTGTCAACGTTATTGGAAAAATCAAAATATAAGCGTTTCGATGTTATTCCGATGATGATTCGGTTAAATTTAAATATAATAGTGCTACTTTCGGACTTTGTAATATCCTTAGGTTAAATAGTGGTGTAGACACCCGCATTTTGACCGCCAGGTGTCTATGGTAGTCTCCAAAAAACACCCGATGATGATCGGACGCAAACATGACTTGGTATACTCGAATTTGGGCTCGGAATCAATAATATCCGACATGGACTTTTAGCGGAGTAAAAATCTCACAAAACAGACCTCAAATCCAGGCCCAGTGGGTCGTTCCGAGCAAAATAAGACTAATTTGGGCCAAAACCGACACCAAAAATAAATCCCGTCTTTTGGCGACCGGGTCAAAACTCGGTCGAAGACGAACCCGTCCCACAAATCAGCCAAATTCAGCTTCTCGAAACTGGCGCACAAATTAAAATTCAAAAAATCAATCAAACAAATCAAGGTCAACACCTTCCTATTTTATCTCGCCTAATTTGATCCACTCGATCGAGTGGATAGACCCACTCGGTCGAGTGGAGCGTCCTTCAGCAGATCAGACCCGTTTGAAGGGCACTCGATCGAGTGCACTAGGGCCACTCGATCGAGTGACCCTAGGTCGTGGGGTAGAGCCTATAAATACCCCCTTAACCCCATTCATTTTTACAGTTTTTGCAACCTACATTTTACCCTACATTTCAACCATAATTCACCTACACTACAAGCCTTAGTAACCCTAAGCACTACACACAAAAACCGAGTCCTTCGTCCCTCGAAAACCGACGAATCATCCACACACACACACACACCATAACTCGCGTACATCCTCGATACTCCGGCGTCCCGTCGCTATTTACGAGTCCATTTCCGAGGCCTATACCTAGCATGTATGTTGAGGGTGTCATATATAAACCCCATCTCGATCTCTACTATCTCGTCTCATTTTTATTTACTTTATCGCATTTTGTATCATAATCATAATCGTAATAGTAACGTTAACACTAATCTTTTTACTTTTTTTATCATCTTTTTTATCATTACTAACGTCATTATACCGCGTATATATACTCTAGTATCAAAATTCGGTTTCAAAAACGTTTGACTATGATGATTGCCTAAGGTCCGTCTAATCCCTTTACGAGCAACGACGGAGGTGGAGCCCTTTCGAGGAGCCCCGCCCCAATGTACTCAAGGGCGTGACGTGATCGCAATCGGTCATAGTTGAACGCATTTGATCCCATTTCTACAATTAGTGCGGAACCCGTTGACATGAAAACCGACATCACATAACCCGAAAGGGTTATATTAGTTCTGATGTCGTGACGTAGAGGGATGCATTTCTTCACTAATTCAAATTTTCTAGTCTAACGATAACATTTTTATAAAATTCCGATAACGGTATTATAATCGTATGCATACACGATTATAATACCGGAAGCCAAGTTAAATACAAATCGTGCGATATTTGTATTCGGTTTGGCCAACCTTCGATTTTAAACTAAAAAATAAACGAGTTATCACTCGTACAGGGGCTACTCGACCGAGTACGTAGGCTACTCGATCGAGTAGCACCCAAAAAACTGGGCAGTAGCTACGTCTAAGGACGCACTCGACCGAGTCAGACCACGACTCGATCGAGTGGGTCCTGTAACCCAGAAAACCGAGGGCTTTGACACACATTTCGAGCCTCGTCTTTTTACGACTCTAGTCATCACGTGTAAAGACCATCACGTGACCCTCCTTTCTTCAAAACTCACGCATTTCACGACACGTAGAACGACTTTGACCGATCTTCTTCGAGGTGATAAGTCGGGACAAGGCTTAGAGACGTGGGATCGGACCAGCAATACGTCAAAGTCCCATGTCTCCGTCCTCCGTTTGATATACAACATAATGTACATTTAATCGGGGTTAGTCCATCTACATATTTCGCGGTCTAGTTTACATACAGGTCCGTTTCCATCATTATATTGCCTTTTATTATTTCGTTTGTTATTTTTATGTATCGTTGTATTGTGAATTCCGGGTTGTATTTCCGCCCGTGTAACTTGTACGTTATTTACTTTTGAGTTTCGTTTATTTACTTGCTTATCGCTTTATAAATGAACCTCGCATGCTAAATCATTTCGACCATTAGCAAGATGCATTAAATGACGTAGTTCACATACTATTCACATGCTTAGCCCGAAAACGCTGTTTGCATATCATTTAATTATTTTACTAGCGCGCGTACACGAACACGAACGATGTCTTAGTAGAGGACGCCATGTGCGGGCGGGGTTGGGTGTCCTTAGTGGGCTTCCCAACACGTACCCTCACCCCTTACTCAGAACCTTGGTTTCCGGATGGCCGAAACCATTGGCGCACGAGAGTCATTTTATATAGGAAAGCCGGTGTAAACGGTTGTAGACACCCGCATTTTGACCGCCAGGTGTCTATGGCAGTTTCCAAAAAACACCCGATGATGATCGGACGCTAACATGCTTCTATGCGCTCGGATACGGGCTCAAATCCATTAATCGTTGGCTAACACACTTACAGAGTACAAATCTCACTAAACGGACCTCAAATCCAGGCCCAGTGGATCATTCCGAGTCAAACAAGACCAATTTGGGCCAAAACCGACACCGGAATTAAAACCGACTTTTCACAATTGGGTCAACCCCAGTCAAAGTCGCTTCCGAGACACACAAAAACAGCCATACAACCCTCAAAAAATCCAAGTCAAACACAAAACCCATCAAACACAAATCACGGTCCAAAGTTAACGGACCTGCGCGACCCAGCTGGGCCACTCGGTCGAGTGACCCACCCACTCGATCGAGTGGGCCTATTTCGAGCCCGACAGCTGGCATAACGGGCCACTCGACCGAGTTAGCCACCTACTCGGTCGAGTAACCCTAAACCGGGTGCCCTAGCTATTCCTATATAAACAACCCCATGCAACACATTACACATCTTTACAACCTCTTTACAAACCCTAACTTTACAAACCCTAGAGCAACCATACACACACATACTACGTTCTCTACAAACCCTAATCAAACTCTAGCAATTCAATAGTAGCAAAACCCTAAACCTAGTTTTAGGAATCAATCCCGAGCCACCATAACTTAACCTACGTAAAACCTCGAAGACTCTTGTGTAGAAGCCACGGTTACGAGTCCGCACCGAGACAAGAACATGTAGGTTGAGGGTGTCAAAACCCTCTCTTTCCTTTCCTTTTTCTCTTCGTCATCCGCGTCCCTTTTCGTCGTCTTTTTCGCTTTTTTTTTTATTTTGTTTTTCGCATTCATAATATCGATAATACCATTAATATTAAAGCATTAAAATATTTATCGATTTGTGTCGAATAAGAAGGACACCAGGATAAGGAAAACCGCATATACAAGTGTACTGCACACGCGTCGTCGGTCGCTTATCCCGGTACCCCGACTATTTGATTATTGAGATAAATTAACTTAAACAACAATTTGTTATTATTCCTCGTCATCATCATTATTAATTTTGCATCCATCAATTTCTTTAAAATCAATTTTAATAAGGGTCGAAACCCGTTGACACGGATCCGACATCACAATCCCTAGGGATTTATTTCGATGTCGGAGAAGTCGAGGGAATCAAGTTTTTATTCAAGTAAAACGTCGATCTTAGATTCGATACCAATTCCATAATTGGATATCGAATCTAACAATCAAGTCATATGAATTAATTAACGTGATTTGTTCATATCACGATAATTAATTTAAAGCGACTAAAATTAATTTATCTTTTTTTTATTTCACTCTAATATCCCATATCGATTCAATTAATCGAATATGGGATACAACGAGTATTCATAATTAGAATCGGGTATAAATTCAACAATATTTATATTCGGTTCAACAAAATTCACGATTTATAAAAAAGCCAAGTCGAACATAAATTGTGCAATATTTATGTCCGATTCGGTAAAACCGTCGAATTATCAAAAATCAAAAGCAATTTCAAAATCAACAATTAAATTGCAAACGAATCAAGTTCGTACAGAGGGCACTCGACCGAGTGCCTAGCCCACTCGGTCGAGTGGCACCTCAAAACCGGATCAGAATGCGCATTACGACCCCCACTCGATCGAGTCTCATAGTGACTCGGTCGAGTGGCCATGTACTCGACCGAGTTGGTCAGTAACTCGGCCGAGTACGGTCTGTAGCACGAAATAGAGCCATCTTTTACAGGTCCACTCGATCGAGTCCATCGACCACTCGATCGAGTAACCTCATAATGACTAAAACAATGAGTCGTACATTCTCCTATTTTCAAACTCGATAGTATTTTACGACTTAAGTCAACACGTGCATAATTAATCACGTGTATACTATCTTTTCAAACCGTGCATCATCTTGTACATCATTCAATTCAATTCATCATTTGCACAAACCGTTATTATTCGTTATATTATTACATCGTTACTAACGCGTTTGTTATTTCTTTTGTCAATTTAATTATTGTTCGTTTATTGTACTAAATGAACCCGCATGCTAAAATACAACTTCGACGTTAATTTTAGTTGCATTAAATTGACTTAGAAACCCTTTTCAATTTCATTCACATGCCTAGGAAAAACAATGTTTGCATAAGCATTTTTTTCCCGTTTTACTAACGCGCGTATTGTAACTCATTCGAATTCTTAGTAGAGGCCGCTAATGTGCGGGCGGGGTTGGGTGTCCTTTGTGGGCTTCCCAACACGTACCCTCACCCCTTAATCAGAACCTCGGTTTCCGGATGCCCGAAACCGTTGGCGCACGAGAGTCATTCAATACACGATATCCGATAATGTCGGTATCGGTATCAAATGCAAAGGGACGAGCCCAATAAACTCTTACATCGGAAATGGGCCGTATTTCGTATACGGCCCTCTACGACATAGAGTGGGCTCGAATGGTTCCGAATAACCACAAAATTCGGTGGCGACTCCACATAGACCTAAATTTCAATTCGATCCATTCTCATATGGAGATCCATTCGCCTCCCCAAACCCGCGCGTGGCCGCGTCGGGGTGGACCTATGTCATGTCCACAACGGTATCGATATAATAATGTAAAGGGACGAGCCCCATAAACTCTGAAATCGAAGTGGGCGTACTTTGTGTATAGTCCACGACGACATAGAGTGGGCTCGAATGGTTCCGAATAACCACAAAATTCGGTGGCGACTCCATTTTGACTTAAATTTCGAACCCGAGAACAATCTTACCACGAGATTCATTCGCCTACCCAAACCCGCGCGTGGCCGCGTCGGGGTGGACTACGTCATGTCCACAAGTGGTATGTTAAATAATACGAGTAGTAATTACGTTAATTTTGTTAGTAAATCGTGATAATATAATAGTAGTTAGGTTAAATATAATTTAGTTAGGTTAATTTAGATTTTGTTTAGTTAGTAATTAAACAGAGGACGATTTGGTCATTTTGTGGACATGACATAGGTCCACCCCGACGCGGCCACGCGCGGGTTTGGGGAGGCGAATGAATCTCCATATGAGATGGTCAAATTGAAATTTAAATCGAAGTTGGAGACGCCACCGAATTTTATGGTTATTCGGAACCGTTCGAGCCCACTCTATGTCGTAGTGGGCCGTATACAAAATACGGCTCATTTCCGATGTCAGAGTTTATTGGGCTCGTCCCTTTGCAGTTCGATACCGATGCCGACTTGATCGGTTAATCGTATATTGAATGACTCTCGTTGCCAATGGTTTCGGACATCCGGAAACCACGGTTCTGAGTAAGGGGTGAGGGTACGTGTTGGGAAGTTCACAAAGAACACCCAACCCCGCCCGCACATTAGCGGCCTCTACTAGGATATCGAATGATTTTTTAATACGCGCGTTAATAATACGATGAATGATATGCAAACATTGTTTTCCTAAACATGCGAGGAATTGAATGGGTTGCTAAGTCGATTTAATGCATGAAAAATTAAGGTCAAAGTTGAATTTAGCATGTGAGATTCGTTTTAGTTTAATAAAACAAATGATGAAAAAGAATGAATTTGCTACAAAGGATGAACAAACGAGTTAATATCGATTTGTAAAAAATAATATAGCAAATAAATATATGAAATCGAGAAAATAAATATTAATCAAAATCTGAAAAATATCGCTAAAACGCTGTTTTGTATAAAAAATGAAGTTCGAAAAATAATAAAAAAACGAGAAACAAGCCGCGTTTTCAGTCGGCCGCGCGGCTCGCCCGGGACGCGCGCGATTCGCGTCCCGGTCTGTTTTCGGGACTGATTTTTTTGAAAGTTCGATGCTTTTATTAAATCACGTACAAATATTGCATAATTTGTACTCGATCTAATATTTTCGATATTCGTTATATTCGATAATTGACTACGAAATCAATATCAAATACTCGGAACAGTTTTAGAAAAGATATAAATTTTAGAAATCGTTTCGTAGAAAAATAAAACGAACGAAAAAGCTAAAAAAAGACTCGGGTTTCAGGCCCGTGCGCGAGTCGCCTGGGAGTGGCGCGACTCGCGTGCGGTTCTGTCCGATTTTATTTTTTTGTTCGAAATTGCTAATTTTGATAAATCGCGTACAAAATATGAATTAATTCGTTTTCGATTTATGTTTTCGATCTTCGTCGTACCCGATATTCGATTATGAAATCGATATCGAGTATTCAGAATGAATTAAAAAAAAAGGTTTTGTAAAAAGAAGTTTGAACAAAAAAAAGATGTAACGATTTTTAACATGGTCGAGATCTTAATATAATTCTTTTTGATACAATACTCGATTATAGAAAATCGATATCATATTTTTAAGAATGTTGTTATATGAAAATAGTTTTTGTAGTATCGATATTAGAAAATAATAAAAAAACGACGACCGACCCATAAAAAAATAAGACGGACGAGGAGGAGAAGAGAAGAAGGAGAAATCGGGTTTGGTACACCCTCAACCTACATGCTTCTGTTTACTCGGATCAGGGCTCGTCGGGACGTGGCTTGGGCACAAGAGCGTCGAGTGGATGTCGGTGAGTTGGTGGTGGTTCGGTTCGGGCGTGACGAGTGAAGGGTGTCGGGTATCGGGCCGGTTTCCTTCGGGTCTGTAATATCGGTTTCTTGATGCTAAGTTTTATGTTTACGAGTGTGTGTGTATGGGAATAATTTGTGATGCTTTTTCGAATATTTGATGCCTCTAATATTGTGTGTGCAAGGGGCTATTTATAGGGAATTCCCGACCTTGGCTAGGAGAGTTTGAACTACCGCTTAGGATAGGAAACGTAAGAATTCGAAAGGAATGAGGATTCCGCTTTCTTGTGAAGGAAGAAAGAGAACCGGCTGGTTGTGCAGCTACCCGGCCGAGTGTTTGCACTCGGTTGGGTGTTTGAATCGGTTTTCGGATAGCATTCCTACTTGAGATCGAATTCCATCCTTAAACGGAATTGTTTATTATTTTGTGAAGCTGATTTTTCGTAGGATTGGAGTATGAATCAGCCGTGTGAGGTGTCACGGCTGACTCACGTGTCTCGGGAAAAGAGAAAGAGAACCGGCTGGTTGTGCAGCTACCCGGCCGAGTGTTTGCACTCGGTTGGGTGTTTGAATCGGTTTTCGGATAGCATTCCTACTTGAGATCGAATTCCATCCTTAAACGGAATTGTTTATTATTTTGTGAAGCTGATTTTTCGTAGGATTGGAGTATGAATCAGCCGTGTGAGGTGTCACGGCTGACTCACGTGTCTCGGGAAAATCTTTGACCGGGTTTTGACTCGGTCGCTAAAAGACGGTTTTACCCCTGGTGTCGGAATCGACCCAAATTAGTCTTATTTGACTCGAAACGACCCACTGGGCCTGATTTTGAGGTTGGTTTTGTGAGATATGTACTCCATAATGAGCCCAAGCCAAATGCCATTGATTTTGAGCCCGTTTCTGAGTATTTGAAGCACGTTTGCGTCCGATCATCATCAGGTGTTTGTCGGAAACTGCTATAGACACCTGACAGTCAAAATGTGAGTGTCTACAGAGCCCCCACTCTGACTGAGGCTTGGACAAGGCGGAAGTCAGAGTAGCTACCAGGCCAATCAAAGATTAAGACCTGGCAGACTTCCGGTCGGGTCGTTTAAGGTCCATTAGACCTGTGTGGAAGGCCCGCCGGCCGGAGACTAGAAATGTACCTGAGCTGACGATGATAACTCCGTGGGGAACCGGACTTGTCGTATAAGTCTATGCCGCTGGGGAGTTGTTTGCACGGTTTTGCTTGAGTCGTCCTTTATAATGATTTATGCAAAGTTTGCATGTAACACATTTTTAGGAGAAATGACTCGTGCTGGGGAATAAAAAATTGAAGAGGATTTTTTGAAATTTTGAATTTGGAAGAATTTTTGAAAATAAGGTATTTTGACTCTGAGAAGGAATAGGAATGCTCGGGATGACTTAGCTAGATCCTAGGAAATAGGCCTGTATGATAAATCCCTTGGGATTAGGAATCCCAAAGTGAGGAGGAGAATCTGATTTCATGCTATAAATACCCTTCTCTCTGCTCACAATTATTCATAATTCACACAATCCTCTTCTCCCTTCAAAGAAGAAAAACAAGCCTTGAGAAACTTATTTCTTCTTTTCAGAAATTCAATCATGGGTATCAATCGATTAGTCGGAATGTTGCAAGATTGGTCTCGATTTTTCAGGGATGCTGATAAAGTTATTTTGAATCAGAATGGCGTCACCCAGCTGTCCACAATCCGTCATATGCAAGTGGATCGTCACTTTTTGGATGCTTGCCTGTCCTATTGGGATGATGCTTATCATGTTTTCAGGTTTCCTCGGGGCGAAATCTGTCCTCTTCCTGAGGAAATAGCTGCTGTAGGAGGGTGGAATCTCATTCTTCGTCCCGTTATCCCCTTTTCAGTTCATGATCCCAAGAGGAAATTAAGAGAATTTTTGGGGCATTCTCATATGGAGGTGTCTCGTATGCTGGAAGGAAATACAGTCTCCTTGATCGACCTGGCTGAAAAATTTATGAATCCAAATGACGTTCGGGCCAGGCCGGCATATAGCCGTAGGGCCTTTACGTTTTGCATGCTCCATGTCTACGCTTTTGAAGGCCATATGGATTGGCTATCTTGTATGGGCCATGTTAGACTTCTCGCCGTAGCGGATCAAATGGAGATAGAGCATAGCCCAGCTTGGCTGATTACTGGGGAGATTATCCAAGGCTTAGATAATCGTAAGAGGGATCCGTCGATCAGGCTGACTAGTAGCACCCGTCTTCTACAGGTAGGCTGATTTTTTCTCGATTTTTGCAATTTTTGATTTTTTTTCAATTTCCGATTTTTTTGGTTCTTCGATTTTTTCGCGGTTTTCGCGGTTTCTCTCGATTTTCCCGTTTTTCTCGGTTTTTGCGATTTTTGTGATTTTTTGCGATTTTTTTTTTTTTTTTTTTTTTTTGAAAATCGACTTTGACTTTTCGCAATTTTGACTTTTCAGCTATGGCTTTTTGAGAGGCTATCGATCTTGGATCCTCCTCTAGATATAAGCCGATATCGTCTGAACCAACTGATGACAAGAAGACGGACTGTTGACTTTTCTCGCCTTACTACCCAAAAATTCTGGGACGAGCTGCTATCTTTCCATGGAGGCCCATTGATCCGTTGGACCGTACCTTGGTGGCTCATTTATGTCTGGACCGAGTTAGAATTGCGAGATAGGGCCCGTTATCAACTGATCCTATCTTTTAGGCAGACAATTCATCTTTATCCCGATCGCATACTTAGGCAATATGGTCGGGCCCAGAGAATTCCGGAAATCGAGGCGGTCGTGAGTGAATCTACTCAGCTAACGGACGTGATGTGTGACATTTGGGCGCAAAGATGGTATACCCGGCACACTTGGCCCGTTTCTAAAGCTTCTCCCTCGATCTGGGTATCAGATTCTTATACCAAGTGGACCCAGGCAGATTCTGCTAAAGCTCGTGCTGCTTTAAAGACTGATGAAGCCTTTGACTTGCTACGCCGAGAACAAGCTAAGGATAATCGAGGTTTCTTCGATGACGGCGACACCCCGGCTACGATGGTCCGACTGATGTCAGGTCAGAAAGGGAAGACTAAGACTTCGACTAAAGGGTCCAGCACTAAAGGTACATGGGGGAAGATGAGCCCCCAGACGGATTTAGAAAGGAGACTTGGTCCAAGACTGGCAGCTAAGGACCGACTCGGTCCTCGGGATAGACTACCCGAGCACGTACGAGCTCGGATCGAACCGGTGCAGGAGAAACCGAAGTCGAAGAAGCGGGTTCGAGTAAAGGAAGTTCCACTTGTGATTAGGGAACGTTCGCCCCCACCTCGTCGGCCTCGGGATCCGTGTGACCCGAAAGATAAAGGGAAGGGAAAAATGTACGAGTAGTCTCCTAAATATTATTATTTAAGTATTACTACTATTTTTTGTGTGATTTTTTTCGTTGCTTATTTTCGCGTGAGGCATTTTTTTTTAAATAATAAAAGACATATTAGTGAAAACCGTTCCTGTCTTTTTGTTATTGCAGTGGTTGTACCCTTTTGAGGGGTTGCCTACGTATCCACGATTAGTGGAATCAAACCGACCGTAGTTCAGACGTAGAATTTTGCAATTTTCGAAATACATCAAGACTATTAGTTCGGGATGTGCGACAGTAGGATCAGTAATCCTAACCCATTGACTTGCTTAATTTTTGAAAATTTTATAAAAAAAACGATAAACTTTAGCAAATGACATTGAGATAAGGTTAGGGGTAGTAGCGCTTCAACTGGTCTAAGTTGGTTGGGTTGACAAATTCGTTCCCATCCAAGTCTGTCAGCATTACTGCTCCTCCTGATAAAACCTTCTTCACTAAATACGGTCCGGCCCAATTAGGTTTGAATTTTCCTCTTGGGTCGACTGGTAGCAAAGCCCGGACAGATTTTAGGACTAGATCGCCCTCTTTGATATTTCTGGGCCTAACCCTTTTGTTGAAAGCCCGTTTTATCCTTTTTTGATATATCTGGATATTGTTAAGGGCTCGGGATCGTCGTTCGTCCAAGAGAATCAACGAGTCGTATCGGGCTTGGACCTAATCTGCTTCAGGCACTTGACTTTCGAGTAGAATCCTCAGAGATGGTACCTCAAGCTCGACCGGCTGGACCGCCTCCATCCCATACGTCAGATAGTATGGAGTCGCCCCGGTTGCGGTGCGGATTGATGTCCGGTACCCCCATAAGGCAGAAGGGATTTTATCGGGCCAATCCCGGTAATTATCTGCCATCTTTTTAAGTATGGTGACAATCGTTTTGTTTGCTGCCTCTACCGCTCCATTTGTTTGGGGACGGTAAGGCGAAGATGTATGCCTTTGAATCTTATATTTTGCTAGCAAACTAGCGGTTTCGGCTTGGAAATGGGTCCCGTGATCACTAATGAATTCGTGCGGGATCCCGTATCGGCATATAATTTTATCTTGGATAAATTTTGCAACGTGCTTGGCGTTCAAGACACGATATGACTCGGCTTCGACCCATTTAGTGAAATAGTCAATAGCCACTAGAATAAAGCAGTGACCTCCCGTCCCGAAAGGGTTCACTTTCCCGATTATATCAATTCCCCATGTTGAAAATGGCCATGGTGATGTCATAGTATATAACAGGGATGACGGCATATGCTGGACGTTGCCGAAAATCTGACAGTTGTGACAGTGCTTGACATATAACTGACAGTCGGTTTCCATGCTATTCCAATAGTACCCGAGTCTGGCGATTTTTCGAGCTAGCATATGGGCATTCATATGCGGGCCGTTCTCACCATCGTGTACCTCGGCCATGACCTTTTCGGCCTGTGTTTTATCGATGCATAGGAGTAAGGCCCCCTGTGCCGTCTTTTTGTACAACTATCCATCGTCCGTACGGATGAACTGAGTGACCCATCTTCGTAGGGCTTTCTTGGCCCGGTTTTCAGATCCCGGAGGATATTCTCCCGACGTCAAGTAGGTAAGAACAACCTGGTACCAAGGTTCTGGGTCGGTTATTTCGATGTCTTGGATAGCGTTGATATATGCCGGCTCAGACCGTCTTTCGACGCAAATCGGCATGCTGGTCAGATGTTCAGGGATATTCAGTAAAGATGCTAATTTGGATAGTGCATCTGCGAACTGGTTTTCTTCCCGGGGTAGGTAAATGTATTCCACCTTTTGGAACTGTTTTTCGAGAACCTTTACTCGTGCTTGGTAAGCTACGAGATTTGCGTTCCGAGTTTTCCATTTCTGGAGTGCTTGATTAATGACTAATGATGAGTCACCGTGGACCCGGAGGTTTGTTACTCCTAAATCAGTGGCGGCTTGCAACCCATGAATGCATGCTTCGTATTCGGCTGCGTTATTAGTCACGTCGAAGTCTAGCTTGATGGATAACGGGGTGTGCTCCCCATGTGGTGAGATTAGTAAAATCCCGACACCAAATCGTCGAAAGTTGGATGCCCCGTCAAAATATAGATCTCATGTCTCTGTGTCGGTATGGAATATATCTTCGTCAGGGAAGGCCCAAGTATCGGTGTGTCCCTCTTCAGATACCGGACTATCGGCGAGGAACTCGGCTACTACCCGGCCCTTGATGGCTTTTAATGGTACGAACTTGAGGTCGAACTCAGCTAGCATTAAAGTCCATCTAGATATTCTACCATTGAGGATGGGCTTTTCGAACAGATACTTGATTGGATCCATTCTTGATAGTACATGCACTTCGTGGCTAAGCATATAGTGTCGGAGCTTTTTAGTGGCCCAAACTAGAGCTAGACACGTCTTTTCGAGCATCGTGTATTTGCATTCGTACTCTAGGAACTTTTTACTGATGTAGTAAATGGCTCGTTCTTCCGAGTCGACTGTCTGGGCTAGCATAGCCCCCATGGCTGTCTCGGTCGTTGTCAGATATAACGACAAAGGTAAGCCGTGTTGAGGAGGCATTAATACCGGCGGAGATGACAGAATCTCTTTGATCCTATCGAAAGCTGCTTGACATTTGTCATCCCATAGTACCCGTTCTCCTATCTTCAGTTTTTTGAAAATGGGTTCACATACCATGGTTAGCTTCGAAATGAACCTGCTGATATATTGGACTTTCCCGAGAAACCCCCTAATCTCCTTTTCGGTTTTAGGCGGCCGCATCTCGGTAATGGCCTTGATTTTGGCTGGGTCAACCTTGATGCCGCGCTGGCTGACGATATGGCCCAGTAATTTGCCCGATGTTACCCCGAAACTGCATTTTTGAGAGTTTAACCTCATGTTGTATTTGCGTAGTCGGGTGAAGAATTTTCTAAGGGCCGGAATATGCCCGTTTCGTTCTTTGGACTTGACTATCATATCGTCCACGTAGACCTCCACTTCCTTATGCATCATGTCATGTAGTCAGGTAGTGGCGGTCCGTTGATAAGTGGCACCCGCATTGATAAGACCAAATGGCATAACAGTGTAACAGTAAGTCCCCCAAGGTGTAGTGAAGGTGGTTTTACTCATGTCTTCTTTCGCCATTTTGATCTGATTGTATCCGGCATACCGGTCCATAAAGGATAGAAGGGCATGGTCGGCCGTGTTGTCCACCAGTATGTCGATGTGTGGCAACGGGAAATCGTCTTTCGGGCTGGCCTTATTAAGGTCCCGGAAATCTACACAAACTCGTACCTTTCCGTCTTTCTTGGGTACTGGTACGATATTTGCGACCCAGTCTGGATATTCAGACACTTGGATAAAGCCCGCTTTGAATTGTTTGTCAACTTCTTCTTTGACTTTGAGAGACCATTCGGGCCTCATTCTTCGGAGTTTTTGCTTTACCGGCTTACACCCGTCTTTGATGGGTATACGGTGTTCGGCTATCTCCCGGTCTATTCCCGGCATGTCCTTGTAGGACCATGCGAAGACGTCTTTGAATTCATGGAGGAGATCTGTGAATCGTTGTTTCTCCTCGGGGTCTAGGGATTAACCTAACTTAAGCATCTGATGCTCTAAAAGGGTTCCTACATTGATGGAATCAGTTTCTTCAATGACCGGATCTCGGGACTCTCTTTGTTCGGGTTGCTCGACTAGATGCTGAGGTAGTGGTACCTGTTCGTCGGGTTTCTCAATGTCATTGCAAATAAAGTTTTTGAAAATGTTTTGAAAATAAGACAAGTCGTAAGCAGAACGGTTATCGTTATTATTGATAGAGAGCTTTGAAAATAGCTCAAAGAGAGCTGCCATCTGATCGCTGGTCAGAGGCGGTATAGGGAGTGCTCTCGGGACAGACTCCGAGGCTCCCTAGGGTACAGCTAAAGGAAAAGGGGTTACAGACTCGACCCTAGTACTGGACCTTCTAGACCTAGACTCAGACTCCGACTCTGACTCTGACTCGGACTCGGATTCGGACTCGTCGCCCTGCATGTCTCCTTCGCCAGTACTGAGTTTGTAGACTCGACCCTCGTTGTCGGTCCACTTGATCGTCTTCCTCCAAGCCCTTTTTCCAGTGTCAGCATCTACTTCAGAGATCAGCTTGGTTGGATCGAACTTGCTGCTATGGAGGATCAGGTTGACTAATTCCTCCTTAGGGGTCGGGATTATCTTGCTGTCCCCGAACAAGAGCCCCAGCATGGGCTCGGCTTGGTTCGAATCCTCCTTTGATTCGGCCTGGATGAGAGTAAAGATATCATCTGGGATGAAATTGACCTCAGGATAGGTTATAGTGGGCTGGTAAAGACCCGTCTGGACAGCTCCGAATACCGGAGTGACAAAGTGATCGCTCAGTATTGGGCTGTAAGGGTCCAAGTAGGTACCATTAAGAATATTGCAGGCCTTTTGGATGCCGGCCCGGACCACATTTTCTGGGGTTAAAGCGTACCCTAAACCGAATTTCGAATCTTCATCGCTTAAAACATCGATGATCTTGCCAGAAGGGAGACCAGGCCTTGAAGTAGCCCCCGGTAAGTAACCCAAGTTTTGCAGCATTTTGTCGATGCTGGTTGTGAAGTAGGGCCTAAAGAGATACTCTTCATCGATCATTCCCACGAAATTGAATCCTCGCGGGTCGATTGAACCAGCCGTGTTGCAGCTTGACACGGCTATTGGGGTAGCTTCGAGGGTGATGACCCCGTCTTGTAAAGGTAGTTTGACCTTTCTGTGAAGAGTGGAGGATACGGCTTTAACCGCATGGATCCAAGGCCTTCCAAGTAGCAAATTGATAAGTGTCATTTGTAGTGCCTAATTTGTAGTGTTTTGGTCCCGTTTTCCTTGTAGAATCGCTCCTTGGGAGCGGTTTAGGGGCTTCTTATGCTTCCTTTAGTTCGTTTCAGGTTCCCGAGACCGATTTGGAAGAGTTGGAGCGATTCCGACTCTATACACACACATTTTGGAGCCAACGAAGCTAAGGAACGATCACTCGATGCCTTGGAGTCGATCCCGAGCCTCCGAGACCCGATCCCGAGTCCCGAGAATCGGTGAGAAGCCCATGAGAAGCAAGGAGGGACCAAAAAGTTCATATTGGAGACCTACAAGGCTCATCCCGTTCGGGATAAGCTCATCCCGTTCGGGATGAAGGAGCAAAAAGAGAAGCTGCTGACCTGGGCCCATCCCGATCGGGATGGTGGCGTTCCGACCGGGACCGACCTCGTCCCGACCGGGACCAATCCGTCTCGGCCGGGACGGGCCACTGCTACTCCGCTTTGTTTTCTTTTCTTCTCCCTTTCATTTGTAACCCTATATATACTCTTCCCTTGTTATGTTAAGCATAGGCCTTTCATTAGAGACTAACCCCTGGATTATTTTAGCATAGATTAGCATAGATTAGTGTAGATTAGTCTTTAGATTATCGTTAATCTTAGATTAGTACTTGTAATTTGGGAATTCTTCAAGATCTCCATTCAAGCTTGACAAACTTGGATGTTTGTTTTGGGTTCTTCCATTTATGCAAGTTCCTTTCTTCCTTTCTTCTCTAGTATGGTATAATCTTCTTTTCTCTTCTCCTAATCTTTATTTTATCATTCAATTTTGTATCTTTGTTGATGTTATTGATTGTAGTTCATAGTTCTTGTTAGTTTCTTCATGTTTGTTTCGATTGCTTTGTTGATTCATCTTAATAGTGTTAGTTTTAGTATAGATATGTTAGAGTAGACTCTTGCTAGGGTTAGTAGGGTGATTAGGGTGTTAATTGGATGATTAAGGGATTGTTGGAGATGTTGGTGGAAGATTTGGGTTTCCTCTTGTTTGATGCACATCACATGTTTGTCGAAATGCTTGATTGACTAAGTATGTACGAATGCTTGTTTTTCTTGCCTTTCTTTGTGGGTGATAGTTGTTTGTGGGTCCGGTCCCCTCATTAAGTTGCGAGAGCCCGGTGAGGACGACCCCTAGGTCGGTCTAAGTTGCGAGAGCCCGGATTCGACCTAGGCCTATAGCATGCTAGAACCCCGTTTGTGTTGTGTATCGCCGAGATGGGTTTTAGGTGGAACCTCTAGGTGAGTCTAAGTTGCGAGAGCCCGGGCCAACCTAGATTATCCTACTACCTCCTTCACCCCTAGCTCTTCCTCGACCATTCCGTTACCCCTTTGACCCCGACCTAATCCTAGCCTGTTTCCTTTGATAGTTTCCTTACCTTAGACCTAGCCTAGTTCTAGACTCCCCTTCCTTAGATTAGCTCGTCTCGAACCTAGTCCTAGACCGTAGCATACCTTAGTCCATCCTCCCGTCCCTGTGGATTCGACCCGACTTACCCTAGTTACCCTAGTTAGGTTAGTTGGTTTTATTTGACGGTTGGGATTCACGACAAATCCTACCCATCAAATTGGCGCCGTTGCCGGGGACGGCGTAGTTTAGACTTTTGTTTGCTTAGTTTTGGACTTTGTTCTTGACTTTTGTGTTCTCTTCTCCTTGTGTACCTCCGTTTTTCTTCTTGTGTGCTATTCCACCCTCCTAGTGCCTCAAAAGCACTAGGCTACTAACGTTTGCTCAAGTGCTTCTAGCTCATCCTAGGTACCAAAGCAACGTTATGGACATGGCTCGTCCAAGCTACCATCAATCATCACGAGACAACTTTGGGGCAAATGGCCAAGTCCCGAGATTTCACCAACCATATCAACCTCATCAACAATCTTATGAACGCCCTCCTTATGGTTACCAAGAAAGTTGTCAAGGATCATTCCAACATCCTAACAACTACCAAACACCCTCACATAACCCACAATCAAATATCCTTGAGACTTGTCAAATGATGTCTCAATTGCTTAAGAGTCAACATGAGGAGATAGCTCTATTACAAAAGACTCAACAAGTGATGATGACTCACATGCAAGGGATTGAAAGGGAGCTCAAGGCCCAAATAGAGGTGCAAGATGCTCGCATCAATGCATTCATGGCCCATATCACGATGTCGGCCACTCGAGCTCCATTACATGTTGAGGAAGGTTCATTTGGGCATGAAGGTCGGGTATCTCAACCCAATCTTGAAGCTACAAATGAAGAAGAGAGGGTCGATCAAGAGGTCATTGTTGAGTGTTGCTTAGGCGGTGAAGATGAGGGAAGAATAGAGGAAGTTGAGGCTTCAAGGGTCAACAATGAGGAGGGGAGTGAACATGATTCTCGAGATAACTCTTGGGGAGCCGATGTATTGGCAATAAAATTGGATTTGTTCGATTTTCTTCGTGATGAACCACTAGACAATCCTAAGCCAAGTGAAGACATACCTCCTCTAGGCCATATTGACAAGGTGAGTGAAAAGGAGCGCAATACTTGGGAAAAAGAAGTAGATGCCTTGGAACTTGCCTTGTATGGGGAATTGGAGGATCCTAAAGCCTCCAATGAAGAAAACTTGATGCCTTCTCCTCCTCTACCGCACTCGATGTCTAGCCCTTTGTCTTGTGAGACGGTTGGTGAAGAGGATCCTTGTCGGGCGGTGGAAAAGAGTTCCACTCTCGACCCCGTAGAAGAAGCGACACCTCTAGGGTGTGATCTCCCGCATCATAATGCCGAGCATGACTCTAGACCACTATACCTACCGGATGGTCATAAGAGTCGTCGCTACCATGGTTCCGAAGACCCGGAAGATCACGAGAACCCCGAGCATAATGAAGATGATCGCTTCTTCCCTCCGACTTGGAAGCTCTTAGGAGTGGCTAGGCTCGGCCATGAGAGCTTAATTGAAGATGTTGCTAGAGCATTTGACTTACTACTACGAGCTCTTGATGGCTATGGAGGTGTAGTTGGTGAGAGTACATTATTGTAAATATCTCTTTTTCTTTTCTTTTGTGCTTGTAATTGTGTTTATGTTTGTGTTTAGGACTTGTTAGTTTTTGTGGAATCCTTGTAATTTGGTATTTTTGATGAGCGATGTGAGGGAGGGAATTTGATGTTGTATTTGAGCTTAATGTCATAGGTGTGAAGTGAAGATGATTCCTAGAGAGGAATGGTCAATGATAGAGCTTGGATCGTGAGTATGGAAGTCGGTTTTTGAAGCTTCGGTGAAGCTTTTGGGGTTTTGGAGGTCAAGAAGACCCATCCCGGGCGGGAAGGGAGCTTCGACCGGGAAGGATATGCCGTCCCGACCGGGAAGGAGCCGTCCCGATCGGGATGATGGTGCCATATTTCGAGATTTTTGGAGTGTCATCCCGACCGGGATGAGGGCTTCCCGATCGGGACGGGTGTGTCATCCCGATCGGGACCATCCATCCCGACCGGGATGGTCTCTTTTCTCCTCTTTTGGCCTCTTCTTCGACATTTGAGCCCACCCAACCATTGTATACCCCCACCCAACCTCCCTCACCCATCCTTGCTCATGTCATACGACTCTTACACTTCATTTATATATCCTCACCTCATTTCTCTTCCCTTTACACCGAGTTTCACATCGAATCCCACTCCCCTCACACCATTACTACCTTTACCATGCGGTTTCCTCAAGTATGAAGTGGAATGACAATGATGAAGACAAGCAAAGTGCCTTTATTGATCTACGAGACGATGGAGCGAGTGAGTTGTTATCCTATTGGTTCGGCAACTATCCTTTCTTTTCCGTCTTTTATTGCTTGTTTTCCTTTGTTTACTCCCCTTCCCCTTATCATTTGTGTCATGGTGGCCTTCGAGGCCTTGGTATATGTTGCTCCCGACTCTCGATGATGTGATTACATCGAGAGTCATTTCAAAAATCCAAATTTTTCAAGTTTTTCACTTTCTTTTTTTTGAGGATTTAGTCGGATTTAGGCGGAATCCAGGCTAGGTGACTTGATTACACCTAGCCCTCCCGTCCCATTTCCTTTTATTTCCTTATTTTTCTTTCTTCCCCCATCCATATCTCTTTCTTGTCTCGGCCCATGGTGACTTGACTACACCCCGGCCGGACACCTTCTACCTTTTCTTCACCTTTTTTTTTGTTTTTTTTAGTTGTATTTTCGTAGTTTCTTTTTCTTTCTTTTGTCTCTCCGCACCCTACGATCGAGCATGAGGACATGGCTCGATTTAAGTGTGGGGGAGCGATATTCTAGCATAGTTTAGTTTATTTTCGTAGTTTTCCCGAAAAAAAATCTTAAAAACCCTAAAAATTTGAAAAATTTCACAAAAATCAAAAAGATTTTCCTTTGTGTCCTTGTGTCATGTTTTTGTCGTATTGTACGTGTTTTGCCCCCGTTTTTCCTTATAGGTTGCCTAATCGCCGTTAGCTTTGGAAAGCTTGCAAGACTTCCGGTAACATCTCTCATCCCTCTTTCCTTCTTTGCTTCTTGTGAGTTTGGAGAAGATTTGTGATGATGTGTGCTCGGGAGGAGCTTTGTAAAGATTGTGGTGGATTTGGAGACTTGTTTGAAGATCGGGGTGGTGTTTGTTTTGTTTATGTGTTGTTTCTCCTTGTTTTGTTTTGTTTTGTTTTGTCTCTTTTTCTTCCATCTTCATTGTGTCTTTGTTTTGTGTTTTGTTGTGTGTAAAATTTTTGCGAAAACCCGGTTTAGAGGCTAATTTGTGAGTGTTTACTTTCCCTTCCTAGTTGTATAAATCGAGTCTTGGGCTTTAATCTAGTAGAATGACCCTAAATCAATGATTTCGTTGGTCCTTTACCTTGAGTCCACCTAGCTTACTAGGGATTTACTACGGGATTTGCATTTTGACCATTATGACCACCCACGGTGTGAAAAGGCCTTGGTTACCGAGTCCCGTCCCTTAGGTGACCGTGTTTGGGATTGTTTGATTAGTCCAAGTTCTCCCCTTTTTGCGAGTATGAAGGGAAGACGTCGTCCCGACATACCCATTCCCCTACCTCCTACACAAATCCACACAATAAAAATGCAAATTGTTGAAATCTCTCTTTCTTGTTACTAAGGAATGCCAAAAAGCCGAAACAAGCCAAAAAGGGCTAAGAAAGGAAAATGAAAGAAATGAAAGAAAGAAAAGATAGAAGAAAAAGAAAAGGCACAAAAGCCAAAAAGAAAATAGAAAAGAAGAAAAAGAATGGCATGGCAAAACAAAGCAAAAATACAAAAGAAGAAAGAAAATGCCAAAAGAAAACCCGTCTCACAAAAAGAAATCCCCACAAAAATAAGCCTTTTTCCGACTTTTGCCGTGAAGAGCTTACCAAAGGACCGAGTCCCGAGGAAGGATGATAGCGGCATTAGTCGGTCTTCCCTCATTTTGCATGTTTTCCACCTTTTTACTTGGACTAGTTAGGCGGTCTTGGACACGGGACGACCCTCTCGGCTCACGCTAAAGGGGGCGGGGTCTCACTTACCTACAGTGTCGACTAACACCGTGGTTCCTCACTTTTCCACTCCGCCGATCGTCCCGTAGTACGTTTTTAGAAAGTTAGGACCTAGGTAAGTTACCAACGTTTTTATTGATTTATCGTCATACTATTAGGGTTTAGTTCACCTTGGTTTGTATTGCTAGCTTGGGAACGTTGTCACTTACCTCGAGTCCTAACCTGGTGCTTCTTCCACCGCTTTTAGAGGGAAGCGGTATTTCTTTTGTTTTGGGTGCAACCGTCTAAGTGTTTGTTTGTTTGTTTGTGTGTTTGTTTATGTGTGTTTGGTGTCCGGTTGCATCCACAGTTTTGTCGCAAGACCCAACTTGCCTTGCGGAGTACACTTGTCCTCTAAGTGTACTCGCGTGAGTTGAAGGGGCGTAGGGTGCTCTAATACCCACTCGGATAGTTTAGTAGTAGTATGTGCTTACTCGAGGGCGAGTAAGGGTTAAGTGTGGGGGAGTTGATAAGTGTCATTTTTAGTGCCTAATTTGTAGTGTTTTGGTCCCGTTTTCCTTGTAGAATCGCTCCTTGGGAGCGGTTTAGGGGCTTCTTATGCTTCCTTTAGTTCGTTTCAGGTTCCCGAGACCGATTTGGAAGAGTTGGAGCGATTCCGACTCTATACATACACATTTTGGAGCCAACGAAGCTAAGGAACGATCACTCGATACCTTGGAATCGATCCCGAGCCTCCGAGACCCGATCTCGAGTCCCGAGAATCGGTGAGAAGCCCATGAAAAGCAAGGAGGGACCAAAAAAGTTCATATTGGAGACCTACAAGGATCATCCCGTTCGGAATAAGCTCATCCCGTTCGGGATGAAGGAGCAAAAAGAGAAGCTGATGACCTAGGCCCATCCCGATCGGGATGGTGGCGTCCCGACCGGGACCGACCTCGTCCCGACCGGGACCAACCCGTCTCGGCCGGGACGGGCCACTGCTACTCCGCTTTGTTTTCTTTTCTTCTCCCTTTCATTTGTAACCCTATATATACTCTTCCCTTGTTATGTCAAGTATAGGCCTTTCATTAGAGACTAAACCCTAGATTATTTTAGCATAGATTAGCATAGATTAGTGTAGATTAGTCTTTAGATTATCGTTAATCTTAGATTAGTACTTGTAATTTGGGAATTCTTCAAGATCTCCATTCAAGCTTGACAAACTTGGATGTTTGTTTTGGGTTCTTCCATTTATGCAAGTTCCTTTCTTCCTTTCTTCTCTAGTATGGTATAATCTTCTTTTCTCTTCTCCTAATCTTTATTTTATCATTCAAGTTTGTATCTTTGTTGATGTTATTGATTGTAGTTCATAGTTCTTGTTAGTTTCTTCATGTTTGTTTCGATTGCTTTGTTGATTCATCTTAATAGTGTTAGTTTTAGTATAGATATGTTAGAGTAGACTCTTGCTAGGGTTAGTAGGGTGATTAGGGTGTTAATTGGATGATTAAGGGATTGTTGGAGATGTTGGTGGAAGATTTGGGTTTCCTCTTGTTTGATGCACATCACATGTTTGTCGAAATGCTTGATTGACTAAGTATGTACGAATGCTTGTTTTTCTTGCCTTTCTTTGTGGGTGATAGTTGTTTGTGGGTCCGGTCCCCTCATTAAGTTGCGAGAGCCCGGTGAGGACGACCCCTAGGTCGGTCTAAGTTACGAGAGCCCGGATTCGACCTAGGCCTATAGCATGCTAGAACCCCGTTTGTGTTGTGTATCGCCGAGATGGGTTTTAGGTGGAACCTCTAGGTGAGTCTAAGTTGCGAGAGCCCGGGCCAACCTAGATTATCCTACTACCTCCTTCACCCCTAGCTCTTCCTCGACCATTCCGTTACCCCTTTGACCCCGACCTAATCCTAGCCCGTTTCCTTTGATAGTTTCCTTGCCTTAGACCTAGCCTAGTTCTAGTCTCCCCCTCCTTAGATTAGCTCGTCTCGAACCTAGTCCTAGACCGTAGCATACCTTAGTCCATCCTCCCGTCCCTGTGGATTCGACCCGACTTACCCTAGCTACCCTAGTTAGGTTAGTTGGTTTTATTTGACGGTTGGGATTCACGACAAATCCCACCCATCACAAATTGAAATATGAAGTGACATCGATCACTTGGAATTCGAGCTCTTTTTCAATTGGGCCAGTTATGATGGTTAGCTTAACGGCCCCGGCAACTGATTTTGGGCTCCCATCGAAAGCCTGGATAGTTTGCGCGGTAGGAAGGTAGTCAGTCTCGGTAATGCCGAGAGCCTTTGCAGTCCTTAAGGGAAGGACGTTCACAGCTGACCCGTCATCGATTAGGGTCATGGGTAGATACTTGCCTCGACAGATCACCGTGATATATAGGGCCAGGTTGTGGGTGGCCCCAAATGGTGGCAGATCAGATTCAGAGAAGGTGATAAGTGGGCCTTCTCCTTTGGACTTGCCCTTGAGGTGAGGCAGGATAGTGGCTACCATTTCAGTGGGGGTAACCGACGAGTCTACCTTGATTTCATCGAGAGCCTTAGTAAGTGCTGCCCGATGTTCTTGAGAACTAACCAGAAGCTGCCATATGGTAAGGTCAGTTCGGACCCTCTTTAGTTGCTTGACTAGGGCCGTGTCGGTGCCTGGCTCTTCAGGTGCGGATTCCGTCTTGGATGGTTCAGTGACGGATCCCGGGGTCGAAGATCTGGCCGTGATGACATGAGTACCGGCCAGGGCTTTGGTTTTGGCCTTCCGGATCTCTTCGGCCGTGATGGGGACAGTCTCCCCCTTAGCCAGGTAAACATCATCTTCATCGTCATTCCATATCCCGTTGATTTGGGGAATGAAAGGGGAAATGAGATGAGTGCAGTCGATTATTTCTCCAGTAGAAATGGCGTGAGTAGCAAGAGGGTTGTTTTTGTTACTGGGCTTGTCGCTGGGTAATGGTATCTTCCCACTCTCGATCAGATCTTGAATGAGATGCTTTAGCTTCCAGCATTTTTCGGTGTCATGCCCGTTGCCCTGGTGATAACGGCAATAGGCCTGAGCGTTGTAGCTTTTGGACCGCTTCTCGACAGGAACCTCCGGCATTGGGCCTATTGGCTGGATCAGGCCTTTAGAAGATAGCCTTTGTAAGGCGTCGGCATAAGTAGTCCCTATGTCCGTAAATACTCGGGCTGGAGTACTCTTTTTGGTCGAGGTATCTAGCAGATTGACCTCGTCGAAGATGCTTCGGGCCGCACTTGTAGTTGCGGGCTTACCAGAAGATGAACTGGCTCCTTGATAACCCTTTGTAGAGACCTTAGTAAGGCTCTCTAACCTTAGATCGTCTTCGATTCTCGTACCCATCTCGGTTAAGGTGGCGAAATTGGGTATGATAGCGTACCGGAGATGGATCCGGTAAGATGGGAGGAGATTTTTCACGAAGGCCTCCACTAGTACCTTTTCGCTGGGCTTGTCGACCAGCTTGACACTTTCGGCCCTCCACCTTTGGAGGTATTTGGTGAAACCCTCCTTTGGCTCTTGAGCCATGACCTCGAGAGTACGCATGGTTGTCTGGATTTCCGCATTGTCGGCGTAGTTCCGAGCGAATTCCGTTGCTACGTCGTCCCAAGACTTGTACTTTTTGGAGTCGAGCTTATAAAACCAAGCTTTCGGGTGCTTCTCTAGCGAGGAGGCAAACAGATGCTTGAACATGTCCGACTTGACTCCTTTTAGGGCCATAAACTCTTTGAAGGCCCGGATATGTAACACCGGGTCTTCGGTTCCGTCGAACATCGGGAGGCCTGTCAAGTTAAGATTGGCAGGCAGCTGGTCGGTCAGGGGAGAATAGGTTCGAGCATTCTCCGTATGGATCGAGTTATGGGTCGACAAGTGGACCTGCTCTTGTAGCTTGAGGACCGCGCTAGTCAATTCGGCTAATGGGCCCTTAGTTTCGTCTTCATCACTCGGCCTATCCTGCTCTATGGCGCTAACCCGGGTAACAATGGCGATCTGGTCACCCCTGATTTGGTCGAGTTGTTCTTGGATCTTGGCCAATGCGGCGTTCAGTTGATCAAATGAGTCCTTAGTCATGCATGGTTCGGGTGTGAGGTGGCCTGTCTGTAAGAACGCCACGTAATCAGCGACTAGCCCAAATCATAGAACTAAAGTAATCCCGAGCAAGGAAAAGGGAAACTAGAGAGGTAACGACTCGGAAAAGACATCTAGACGGGTGACTCGTGAGAGGTGGGCCTCCTTTAGGATCCAGCTGTGTGGGTTGGGCCCTGTTTGAAAGGAGGTTCACGTGAGACATTCCCCAGACTTCTAGACTCGATTGTGTAGACGGGCCGACCCTTGTAGGAGTATGTCCTACGTAGGTGGGCCTTGCCTTAGTCTAATAAGGCGGACTGGGATAGGGAGGAAACCCGTGATATAAGATCGACGGAGTTTCGACGCTAGAAGACCTTGACGACTTATGACACGACCCGACACTGCTAAATACGGGAAGTCCTAAAAAAAGGAAGGTTTTGAAATTGATTTTTTGAAAGCCCGAGTAAAATCGGGAAGAGGAGCCCGACCCTTTTTTTTTCGAAAAAGAAAACGGAAAGGCGGACCGGGGAGGGTTTTGAAAGTTCGGAAATATTTTCGAGTTTTGAAATGGGCATAATACCGGCTAAAAATAGGCTATTTTGAGTAAAATCGTGGATCCTAAATTCGGTATATGTCTTGGGTTTTGAAATTGAATATTTTGAAAAGGATGCAATTTTGAAAATGACGGTTTTTGAAAAAGACTTGTAAATCAGGTAGCACGTAGTCATGGAAACGGTATAACGACGCCATGTATGCTCTAATTCTAAGTCTCGGTCAGTCTGAAAGGGTCTATACCAGTGTACATAGCCTATCGAGAATCGGGGCGGACTTCCTAAGTCGAGTTGAGCTTAGAACATGCCGTAAAACCCATACGAATCGGCTAATGGACACCTTCGACATATCCAATTTGGACTACATCGATAGTATAGTGGGACGTCGGCCACCAGTACCGGCCCGGGAAAATATGGGGTTATGCATGCATGAACCGTAAAACTAAAACACGTATTGTACTAGTCAAACGATTTCTATTCGAGTCTCACCCTGAGGATGCTGAAGGTCATTAACGTATCAGCTAATCCCCAGCGGAGTCGCCAAATTGTGGACATGACATAGGTCCACCCCGACGCGGCCACGCGCGGGTTTGGGGAGGCGAATGAATCTCCATATGAGATGGTCAAATTGAAATTTAAATCGAAGTTGGAGTCGCCACCGAATTTTATGGTTATTCGGAACCGTTCGAGCCCACTCTATGTCGTAGTGGGCCGTATACAAAATACGGCCCATTTCCGATGTCAGAGTTTATTTGGCTCGTCCCTTTGCAGTTCGATATCGATGCCGATTTGATCGGTTAATCGTATATTGAATGACTCTCGTTGCCAATGGTTTCGGACATCCGGAAACCACGGTTCTGAGTAAGGGGTGAGGGTACGTGTTGGGAAGTTCACAAAGAACACCCAACCCCGCCCGCACATTAGCGGCCTCTACTAGGATATCGAATGATTTTTTAATACGCGCGTTAGTAATACGATGAATGATATGCAAACATTGTTTTCCTAAACATGCGAGGAATTGAATGGGTTGCTAAGTCGATTTAATGCATGATAAATTAACGTCAAAGTTGAATTTAGCATGTGAGATTCGTTTTAGTATAATAAAACAAATGATGAAAAAGAATGAATTTGCTACAAAGGATGAACAAACGAGTTAGTATCGATTTGTAAAAAATAATATAGCAAATAAATATATGAAATCGAGAAAATAAATATTAATCGAAATCTGAAAAATATTGCTAAAACGCTGTTTTGTATAAAAAACGAAGTTCGAAAAATAATAAAAAAACGAGAAACGAGCCGCGTTTTCAGTCGGCCGCGCGGCTTGCCCGGGACGCGCGCGACTCGCGTCCCGGTCTGTTTTCGGGACTGATTTTTTTTTAAGTTCGATACTTTTATTAAATCACGTACAAATATTGCATAATTTGTACTCGATCTAATATTTTCGATATTCGTTATATTCGATAATTGACTACGAAATCAATATCAAATACTCGGAATAGTTTTAGAAAAGATATAAATTTTAGAAATCGTTTCGTAGAAAAATAAAACGAACGAAAAAGCTAAAAAAAGACTCGGGTTTCAGGCCCGTGCGCGAGTCGCCTGGGAGTGGCGCGACTCGCGTGCGGGTTTGTCCGATTTTATTTTTTTGTTCGAAATTGCTAATTTTGATAAATCGCGTACAAAATATGAATTAATTCGTATTCGATTTATGTTTTCGATCTTCGTCGTACCCGATATTCGATTATGAAATCGATATCGAGTATTCAGAATGAATTAAAAAAAAGGTTTTATAAAAAGAAGTTTGAACAAAAAAAAGATGTAACGATTTTTAACATCGTCGAGATCTTAATATAATTCTTTTTGATACAATACTCGATTATAGAAAATCGATTTCATATTTTTAAGAATGTTGTTATATGAAAATAGTTTTTGTAGTATCGATATTAGAAAATAAAAAAAAAACGACGACCGACCCATAAAAAAATAAGACGGACGAGGAGGAGAAGAGAAGAATGAGAAATCGGGTTTGGTACACCCTCAACCTACATGCTTCTGTTTACTCGGATCAGGGCTCGTCGGGACGTGGCTTGGGCACAAGAGCGTCGAGTGGATGTCGGTGAGTTGGTGGTGGTTCGGTTCGGGCTTGACGAGTGAAGGGTGTCGGGTATCGGGCCGGTTTCCTTCGGGTCTGTAATATCGGTTTCTTGATGCTAAGTTTTATGCTTACGAGTGTGTGTATGGGAATAATTTGTGATGCTTTTTCGAATATTTGATGCCTCTAATATTGTGTGTGCAAGGGGCTATTTATAGGGAATTCCCGATCTTGGCTAGGAGAGTTTGAACTACCGCTTAGGATAGGAAACGTAAGAATTCGAAAGAAATGAGGATTCCGCTTTCTTGTGAAGGAAGAAAGAGAACCGGCTGGTTGTGCAGCTACCCGGCCGAGTGTTTGCACTCGGTTGGGTGTTTGAATCGGTTTTCGGATAGGATTCCTACTTGAGATCGAATTCCATCCTTAAACGGAATTGTTTATTATTTTGTGAAGCTGATTTTTCGTAGGATTGGAGTATGAATCAGCCGTGTGAGGTGTCACGGCTGACTCACGTGTCTCGGGAAAATCTTTGACCGGGTTTTGACTCGGTCGCTAAAAGACGGTTTTACCCCTGGTGTCGGAATCGACCCAAATTAGTCTTATTTGACTCGAAACGACCCACTGGGCCTGATTTTGAGGTTGGTTTTGTGAGATATGTACTCCATAATGAGCCCAAGCCAAATGTCATTGATTTTGAGCCCGTTTCTGAGTATTTGAAGCACGTTTGCGTCCGATCATCATTGGGTGTTTGTCGGAAGCTGCTATAGACACCTGGCAGTCAAAATGTGGGTGTCTACACATTTACTATCATATTTTCCGACGATTTTAAGTAAATCGCCGACGACGATGAGTAGTCCTCTAAATATATTAGGGGATGTTTGGTTCGCAAACGGGTATGGGTTTGGAATCCGGAATCAAACCAGGGTGGTATCGATTTGGAATTTGATTTCTGATACTTGTTGTTTGTTTCATTTTTTTTAGATGATTGGGCTTCCTTTTATAGATATGTGTTGTTGTTTAGACTTTCTTTTATGTAACGTTGATGTGTAAGTCACGTGAGAGTAAGAAAGTTCTTTCTTTGGAGAAAATATCTTCAAGCAACATGGAGTGGAAGTGAGTGACCCATGCGCATTCACTATTGAAGCTCCGGGCACAAACAACACTTGAATGACATTTCTTAATTCGTACTTTTATTTTAGATAAATTTTTCGTTACGCATGAAGCACTTCAAAGGTCGTCACCGAATGAAGAATTCCTTGAATATTAGGAGAATGGTTGTCTCACACATTACTACCGGAAGGCGAAATCAAAATTTAATTCAGAATACGAAAAACAAAAATTACAAGAAATGGCAGTGCGAAATGTGGTGATTTTTTTTAGGGTTTAGTCTTTATATAAGGAAAGGAAACTGCGATTTTTAGGGTTTTAAATAAATTTGGGTTTTGAATCAGGAGATATTTGTTCGATTTTATGTTTTAAAATAAAACGGATCGACAATTTTTTTTGTTAATTAGATCGGGTCTCATTTTAATGGGTAAAAAGAGATATAATGGACTCGAAGGAATTTGGTCAATGTACGTCCATGTGCCTAAAAACAATCTCTACAAAAAAATTGATAGTCACGATTAAATTTCAGTTAGTAATTTTTCGTGACTATGATTTTTGACCCAATTTATTTTTTTGGTAAAGATTTTTGACCCAATTTTTTGAATTTGATATTTTGTTATAAAAAATATGGTCTCAAAGTTAAAAATAATATCAAAATTGGTAAGAATTAAAATCAAATATAGGAGAACATTTATCAAATCAGAAATCAGAAAACAAAATCAAAGTTCCAAAGATCGAGTATTCTGAATACCTGATTAGAGGATTTCTTCTTCTGATCTGATAAATTTGACTTTTAAGATGAAAAATCAGCTACAATTCATAGAAAAACGTACAGTATGAGATTAGATAAACAAAAATGATGAAATGCGAAAACGCAATGAAATAAATTAAAAGAGATAAAAGAGAATTACGGCAGGCAGAGTAAAATTGGATACCTCTTTAAATATATAGTATTTATCTTGAGTTCTTTTATCTTTAAAAAAATGGGGTTGGACCAACTTATTACCATGCATATAAACAAGTGAGGACTCATAGGTTGGAATTCATGATATTGAAATATCAAGGAATTGACCTCCGGTCTTAACTTTTTTACTGGTCCAGCCCAAATTCATCGTAATCCCCCAATTTCCGAAATATCAAGGAATAGACCCCCGTTGTTGACCTTTTTACTGGTCCAGCCCAAATTCATCCTAATCCCCAATTTTCCTAGGCTCATTGTTAAACCCTAGCTCTCTTGCCTTTCTCAGAGAGGCCATACCCCCTAACACACCGCAGTCATTTTATTAGTTTTTCAGGTTAATTTCTAAGTTTTTTTGTACTGATTCTTTATCGTATTTATGTTCATTTGATATGCATTTTCAGATTATCTTACCACGTAGTATCATTTGATTTTAATTCTTACTAATTTTGATTTTTTTTGTTAGGGATTTGTATATTGGTAATTTTATGATTGGATCTTGGTTTTCAATGTTGTTTTCTAATGGTTGTTTTAGGTTTAGTTTGCCTTCCATAATTAGGGGTTTAGTTAAGGATATCTCGTTGCCAGATTTGATAACTACTCAATGATGTTCGGCTCTGGTTCTTTATTAGATTTTGATTGTTGTTCTTGCTTTTGGAATGCTCTTGTTCTTTTTGTATTATAAAACATCATAAAGTACAAGCAATTGAAAAATATCTTGTAAAACTACCCACAATACTTAAATTATTTTTAATTTTGAGACCATATTTTTTAACCGTATCTGTATTTTAAATTTCTATTTTGGTGTGTTTTGCATTAAATTAGATGATTTTTCAACCTCGAAATTCACCTGTTCCATATTTCATCTGAACCCGAAACCTGATTGTTTTATCATAGTTAATTAATTTTCATGATAATAAACAACGTAATAACGATATACTCCGTGAAATATTTGTCATAATTAAATTTAAAAGAAATAAATTGTGACAATTCTTTTGAATATCAGTAATTTAACGATTAAATAAAGTCTTGTTTTCCACAAAAAAAATAAAAAAATAAAGTCTTGTTTGATATTCACGATTATAGAAATAAATCATTCATATAAATAGTTTATACTTCTAAATTATTTTAAATAAAAAACAAAATAATGATATATTCCGTGAAATATTTGTCACAAATAAATTTTAAAAAAAAAAGTGTGAAAAATCTTTTGAATATCCAAATTACCAAGCATTTGGGTGTAAATATGATGTGTTAAAAAATTAGTTTACGAGTGAATAAATGTTTTTTTTCATTCGTTAACTTTTTTTGGTAAAAATATTGTTTTAAAAAATAAATACTACCTCCATCCCAAAATGTTTGGCCCGTTTACTTTTGCACAATAATTAAGAAAATGGTCTGATGATTGAGTATATAGGTAATGATGACTCCCGGTGAGTCATAATGTTTGTGAGATTGTGTGAGTTAGGGAATAACAAAATGGTAAATACATTAACTTATTAGGGACGAAGTTGTAAAAAAGGACAAACTAAAAAGAAAAGTTTAGAAATTGGACATCTGTAAGAACCTACTCAAAAAGAAATATGAGACAATCTTAGTGGGATAACATTAGTATTATTATTATGAAGGGAGTATTATGACTAATGCTTGTGATCACAGTTCAACACAATGTCACTATGTCAGCATCATGAGATATAGATCACTCTTCAGTAAACAACATGAGAGCAAACAACGTCCACCTTGCGGTAGTAGCGCTTGGGACAGCCGTTTTGATCGCATTTCAGGAATATTTATTTGGGTGACGCCCTTTGAAGTGTTGACGAAACAAGAGCATAATTTTTTCTCGTTTCTGATATTGGTTTTTCTTTGTTAGCCTAACCAAGAATGATGGTTAGGTAATTAAATCGTTTAGTATGGAAGGTTGACCCAGTTAAAATTGTTGTTATCAAATATACGGATTATGAGCAGTAGTATAGTTGGACTTGATTTTGGGAGTAGATTGTACTGAAACCGGTTATGATTTTGGAATCTTAGAAAAATGAAAATTATGCATTATATAACATGAAAACGTACCTGTAAAATATGATTTTGGAATCTTAGAAAAATGATAAAATATTGTTCTTAGGAATTAAATCTATTTTTGTCTTCTTCTATTATCGTAATAATGGGTTGTCACAAACAAAGAATTTGTGTTGTTTGTAGTACTCCGTATCTTTCTACGTTTGGTTCGGAGGAATTTGGCTTGACCTTTATCCTTCCTCCCTTGGTGTTCCCTCGGTATCCATCCTCCCGACGTGCTCCGCCTCCTTTGCTTTCTTACTCAGCCTTGCATCGTTCTTGGAAAGCTTGACTATCACTCGTTGCAACTGACTATCACTCGCTGCAACTGCTTGATCACGTGTGCTACATCGTTGAGAACACCCGTCCCTTCATTCCCTTTGAATCAGCCACCGCTCAACGGCTTATTCGGTTTCCATTGTGAAGCACGTAACCCCTTCCCGAATTGTAACCCACCCTCTTCATACGTGCCAACTTCACCATGGAGAATACCCACACCCTTGGCAAAAAGTAACTTTGAAAGTGACCAAGTTTTTGAATCCCAATCAAGTATCCTCTAATACTCCCTCCGTTTGTATCCAAATGACACGTATTCCTTTTTGGGTCATTCAAATCCAATTGACCCATTTCGTTTTTATTCAAATTTTTGGATCAAAGTATCCTTATTCTACTAACATATTTACACAATATGTCATTACGAAAGTATACTTTCGATAATTATATATTAAATTATCCCTAATTATTGAACTTTTAATACTCGTTTTATTTTATTACTTTATTAACCCTTATGCAAAAGACTTTAGAGACGAATGGAGGGAGTACTACTTATATATTGAAACTTGAGAGTTGAATTTGTTTAGTAGGTCAACAAACATTATTAGTTGAGAATGATTGTTTCTGTTGTTTTAATCACTACTCGTATTTATAGTCTTAGTTGTGTAACAACCTTACACGGAGTACAAGTACCACTTGCACACAAAAAAATGTACAGTACTAGGCTACAAATTTATAAGAGATCGTCCAAAAACTAACACAGAGTAACCTACCTAAATTATAAATATAATGTTAGGGTACATATGTAATATAAAGGACGGAGGAAGTATTACACAAAAAAAATGGTACAGTAATGAGTATTATTAATACCCCCTGTGTAGGATAAAATCCTCAAAAAAGCGTGGGCGTCGGAAAGAAAGAAAAATCCCCGGTGCAGTCGCAGGTTGTGTAGGATGGATGTCCTTGTTACTTGTACTTGTTAGTGGCACATGCTCTCAAATCCCATATATTGGTGATGCTCCAACTCGTATATCATGTGATAAATCCCCACTGCACCTGTCAACACACCCCACCCCAAACAATCAAACATCCACCACGCTTATCTTTTCACAACACTTATCCATCAAAATTGAATATAATGCATATGCATATGATCAATAAAACTTAAGTTTCGATTTCATACATAGATACATACATAATACAAGCAGTATACGAAAACATGATCTGGTTTTCGATCATTGATCTAATCTTGTTAAATCAGAAGAATGTATAAGCAACTTACCGAGACAAAGGGAGCTAACAAAGATAGAGAGAGCTAGTATAAATATGATGATAGATGTTCTTCCTATTGCTCCTATAATCTTCCGCACTACTTGCTGTCCCGCTAAGGCCGCAATCGCAGCAACTGACAACAAATAAGAAGCTGCAACACCAACAACACCATAATTCTCATTTGTGACCCTCACAAGACTTAATAAACACTTGTTGAATGAGTACATATATATCTAAAGAGACATGCATGTATATAGCCATATGGGCCGTAAGTACTGCTTTGAACTTACAATATGGGATTGGGAACCTCTTCAGGATGTAATATTGGACAACTGACATCGAAGACGAGAATAACATGGAGAAGGCTGATGTTGCGCTTGCCACCTGCATGCACACGTATATATATATATATATGTAGCTAACCCTTGGTTATAAATTCTACATAGATACTACAAATTCTTCATTCTCAACACAAGGGTGCCTAGTTCGCAGCACGCTCGATCAGATAAGAATACTTAGGCCATTCTTTCCAGGTCCGAAAGAACATGCACGTATGAAAAAATATAATGGTAATAGTACCTACCTGAGGGGGAACACCAAGTTCAAGAAACAAAGGAGTTAAGATGGTACCGCCACCAATACCAAGCAAACCCCCGACAGTACCAGCCAATATGCCACTGAAGAAGTAGACGGCAAGTTTAGATATAGTCCATTCTGGCATCTCTTTCCCGCTCGACGTTATTACTGTCGTCCCTCTATATAAATTCACTGCTTGATATATTGCTACGGATGACCCAACTACTACCTACACCACAGATGTTAAATGAAATGAGTCTCAATTCTCTGATGAATACTTAGTTCCAGTCACCAGCCAATCTTTTGTTAGACGCGCGGTTCTACAATAATTTAGGTGCATGCATTACACTTTAGGCTAAGAAAATTATTTTTAGGATAGAAAAATCTTACCTGCACTGAGTTTAGCATCCAGTAGTTAAATGAGCAGTTTACTAAATGAGTCTGAAAATAGAACAAGATGAGCCAATATTCAGTGACTAAATGAAGGGAAAAGTTTTTGAAGCAAATATAGCAATTGCACGTAAAAAGTACGAGTATGTGTTGAACAGAACTGACCTTTGCAACCTGAACGGCAAAGAAAGCAACCCAAACAAAGATGAGAAGCGCGAGCTGTTTCCATTTAATGTTGCCGAGCAGGAGATGCTGATCAGATAAAAACTATATATCAATATAAGATGATCATTTTTAAGAATGATTAGCATTTTTTGGTACTAAAATGAGGTGCAACAAAGCTAGAAACATGCCTCTGTGTGCCACATTTCGCGGTTTTCTGCTGGGACTGTTTTACTGTCAACACTATGGCCATCTGCAGGTTCAGATGGACACAATGTGAGCACCAAGGCTAGCAACAGTCACCCTATTGAAAGTTAACATTGTTGCAGTGCCGGATAATGGAACTCGAGACCTTTGGTTATCAGTTGATATAAGTACTTAGGGCCTTAGGGGCATGCTATTAGGTAATTGTAAGAATACAAAATTTCATTGCTAGATGAGAGAAGGTAAGCGTACTCTTTAGTAAACGTGCCGTCTCTTTTTCTGTTTCTAAAGAATCTTCTGTCGCCTGTTTTGTGAGATTCTTCACGGAAATGTGGACAGAATGCTTGCCTGTTAATAAAGGGGAAAACAGATAGGCCAGCAAAATAATGAGTTAGAATCTAAGCAAAACGGTATATAAAAACATAGAGAGCAAGAGTTTTTGTACAACCCATTAAGCAAACTGCCATGAGAATTGTTAAGACTGACCGTTCTGCTGTCCGTCTAATTCCTGCAATTTGGTTGTCTCCTGAAACCCGTACACGAACCTTCAGTTTAATACATACAAAAAATGTCGTCAGTTGAGCTAATGACTGATTGTACCTGTTTCACAATTGTCTCTTTTTTCCATGCCTCGACACCTTTCATGTAGGATCTCGCTGAGTTAACTGAAACAATTATTCCCAATTTAAGTGTGAATTCTGATGTAGACTTTAACCAATGATTTCTCTAAATATATGAACGATAAAAATGTAATAACTGTCATGGACATCTCTGAAACAAACCATCCTCATAATACCATTTTTGCAAGATAATTATTGTAAATTTTTAGACTACTGGCCAAAATTACAGTCAACTAAGGACTATTGGGATGAGGCAGAGTGTTATACCTATGAAGATTAAGATCAAAAGGGTTGTAATCATCCAATCTGCAAAGATAACGTTGAATGCAACGCCGATGCTGATACCCACCATAAGCATAGGTTGAAAGAGCAGAGCCAAGTCATAGTCTATGAGAGGCATGTTACTGTGTATTGGATGTCTTAGACTTAAATTGTAGTACACTGTTGCGCTAGCAGTTCCCATGATCATACCTGCCACAAACATTATGAGCAGATGTGACATTTTCTCGTGATTCAGAACTACTCCTACGACTCTACAAGAATTCGACACAATAATAAATTTCAATGGCCTAAAACTTGTAATAACATTCAGAAATCATTGCTTGATTGATAGTATCTTTCATGAATACTTGCAATTCTTCTCAAAAAAATTAGGCCAACAGTGTCCATGAAGGCTAAATTGTTAGTAATAATAATGAATGGAACGTCTAGCTTTTAAATCAGGAGATAATTAAAATGCCATTACTAGAAACTTTGCAAGATTTATCGTGCAAAGATGCTAGATTCAGAAAAGATAGAATCAGTGAGGAAGAAATGACTAACACTTAGAAACAGCAGCAGACGATTTTGAGTCAAAGCCTATGATCAAAATAAGCATTGGAACAAAGATGGCACCTCCTCCGACCCCTCCAACACTACCCATTGCAGCTCCTAAGAATCCTACTATAGAGCCCGCCACGACTTTCCATCCCAACTCCAACTCCTGCTTGATCAACGTTCACATTAGTTATTCGTATGTAATAAGATAAATGAAATTTCACACGTAACATGACTGAAACCCAAAAATCATAATGACGTGATACACATGAGATTGTAGCAGAAATAACTTACAGGCCACAAATGCTGATATGAAGACATGATACACACGCCTAGGAATGAATGTCGTTTGAAAAAGAGAACACGAGAAAGATAGAAGTCCTAATTCTATTGCATTATTGTATAGACATTCTTAAAAGAGGCAGGAATTGTAAGGGTCAACTAATACAGCTCTGGTGGAGCTTGTTACTGAGGGAGGCCACACTGAAATACGGAGTACTCCGTAATGTAATAATATCAGGATGCTTCAACTGGCAATATTTTTTTCTCCAAAGTTGTGCATTATTATCAGACAACATAGCCATGAAGGCGAAGTCGACTATTCTATCACCTATTTTCATTCAATATATTTAGTTTTCTACTACTATTAATAATGGATTGTAACTCTTCCTTTGTGGAGAGGATTCGGGTTGTTAGTAATGACTGATGAGCCATCTTATTAAGCTTTATGGGGTATATTTAAGCAATATTTTTGGCATTAGTACTCTATGTTTTCACAAACTAACCAGCAACCGATGACATTAACTAATAATGAGTATAAATCATTAATAATATACAGATACAGTTTGTGTAAGTATCTTCCAAGGCCACATGGAACTGGAGAAAGTAGAGCAAACATGGGCTGATTCGAAGCACAATGAAAACAAAGTTAAATGCACAGCCCATGAAAGGAGGCAGGAACCAGGAAGGCATGCAGAATGCTGCTGGCTTTTGAGAGTACTACACCCATATAAATTCTAAGGAGTATAAACTAGACGACTTCTTCGAATATGAAACCATAAATGTATATAAGATTCTAGCCAAATCCATGGAGAAACAAGAATCAAATTTCAACTAGCCACTCTTACATCACCAAATATCAGTTTGCTATTATTGTGTTTCTGGACTGCATGCCTGAAGAATTCCAGTACCTAACATCAGATCGAGACAGCAACCATAAGTCTTCATCCCAAACCACGACTAGCGATGAGAATTCGGGTGGACACCACAGCATTGTCCCCCTCAGTTCCACTCAACTTGCAATCGAGACTCAAGACTCTACCCGGTCTGGTACAACTGTACAAGGGATGCTCCACAGCGGTATATTAGTACTCAATTTCTCAAAATACTCCTCTATCCCTTTTCTTATTTGTGCATCCGCTTGACTTTCCAAATTTCAAATATAGAGATAAAACTCCCCATTTTAGCCCTAGTTCATATTCCCATACTTCATGTTTAAATTTATCAGTCAAAGGGTGGTATTAATGACATTTTCCTACTATTTTTTTAACATCTAAAATTTAGTCAAGTGGACAATAAAATCTGAAAGTCTAGGACTGTGATAGACCTTATGGTTGAGCAACTAGTTTTACATATCAATGTAGCCTGGTAAAATAAACCAGGAACCTTCATCGACTTGATTACCCCGGATTTTGTTGGTCTCACACTCGATCTTACTCATAAGCGACCTAAATAATAACAAGCCGGGAATATTACGAAGCTTAAATGACCCGACTTGAGTGATCCATTTGCTGGGTCCACGTAAGGGGAATCTAGAAGACACAACAAAATTGATTATCCTTGCCTCCTTGGGAAGGATTTTGTCGGAGTCTTGAACCTTTAAATGGAATCATTCAACACAGGGAAAAAAAATAGGGATATGAACTTGCACATCCTCAGCTCAAAGCGCGGTTTAATTTCATGCAAAACCCAACTTACAGGTTACAGCAGATGTTACAATTAGGACTTTGGGACCAAATGAACAGATGATACAACCATGAATAATAGGTTTATGTTGTATGATTTGAATTATGCTCTCACCTACTTCAAAACCAAGATTAAGAAGAAACAAGTCAGGTCAAGTCCTTCTGAGATGCACTATACATGATTCTCCAGGTGCTGAAAGAGTGAAAGAGGAGGATTTCTTCAAACGCCAATGAGCGGAGTTCAAACAACAAAGTCGTTCCCTCAGAAACAGTCAATGGACTTACGAGCACATCTACGAACCCTCCTGTTAAAGAACACGGCATCTAGTATCAGCTAAAGAAATTAACAAAGATCCCGTCTAAGAATAAATCATTTGATTTCCATTTTTGTGAGTCTATGGATAAACTTCCCACATGAAATCTTCAATTTTTTTGTATGTCATTTGTGATCATTATTATAAATTATCACCGCACATATTCGTCAAATTGCATTTTCATCCCATCATACTACATACTACTCCGTCTCCATATATTTCTTAGTTTTTTGTGCAAAACAAATCAGTTATACTGTATATGATAACCGAGGAGAGGAAGTAAGGTTACGAACTTGTGATAAGCTTGATTGTCATGCTGGTAGAGATGAGCAGCTTCAGGATTTGCAGGGCTTGAAGGATTGGGATCGGTTAGAAGGGACTGCACACACCAGTAGGTATCAAAACACATTTGATGATGAAAAAATTATGGCGATAAATTTGCGATTGACTTTGCAATTAAACAATTCTAGTGTTGATATGTTACCTGGATAGATGTCAATATCGTCGCTACATTGTGGCAGGGTGACCAAGCATCCTGAATTATGTCCATGCACAATGCACCATCATGATAAACTGCAAATTCATGACAGTAAAAGGCAAATGTTTCAATGATGAGCTAGATTACTTTGACCACAGTACCATGTCGCACGAGGACACAAGCTTCTTCCGACACAACTTGGAAATTTCACTTTAGGCAAACAAACAATAAATCTAAAACTAAAATAAATAAAACATCGTGTCACTGTGTCAGTAGACTCCAGCATATACCCTTTGTCAGGCTAAGTAGCATAAGTGATAAGTGAAGCGCAACCAAATGTGCAAATTCGGTTGTCATGAGCATCAAGCTCACGAACCAATCGATTATAGATAGAGCAGCCGCTAAGCAACTAAAGTGTAACAGTTAAGTACCATGTTTTCGGTTTCATATAGCCTCTACATTGGATAAAATTGGATAAGTAGGAATGCAATAGCTTCTGTTGATATTTGGTAACTTGTATAGAATTGGATAAAGTGAAGGCAACTGAGTGAAAAAATAGTACCATTAGGATGAAATATCTCAGAGGTGAAACGAACACGAGGAGGCTTTGCTGGGTAACTGTCGGTAAATGTCATCCTTAAACTAAAAACCCCACCTGCAAACACCCAACAACAGATGTAAAAGGTGAAATGTTACCAAGCCAGCAATCTTCACTGGTGATGTTACACCAAACTGATCAATCAGGCAACCCTATACCGCATCAGTTGATCTCGTTAGGACAGCCAGACAGACACATCAGTTTAAGTCAAAAACGGGACAAGTACTCCGGTTAGATGGAAGAAGCATTTTTTAATTCTCAAGACATTCTGTTTTTTTGGTGTTTATTCTATTTGGCCCGCTTGTTTAAGAATTAAGACCAATATGTCCGTCTTAGACAATAATGCCAACGAATGATCCCGATTCCCAGCTTATGAAAAGGGTACGTATTTTTTTTCAGGTGTCATTTCCGTTTTAAACAAGTTTTTGTGATATGAATAACTACACAGCCAATAGTTTTTTTTTTTTTTTCAACGAGATGTGCACTTGATCGCATTACAAATAAGTAAATAACGGGAAGGAGGTTCTCGAACCTGGACTAGCTGTGTGGTCTAAGACATGCACCGGTAAAAAGAAGCTACAGTTTTGTGAACAACGGGACAACACATGTAATTAGATGGTCATACTGAATTTTCAATTATTATTTTTGTTTCAACGAAGGTCAAAATTAGTGGCATTACAATAGTGGGGAGGGATATCGAACCTGATACCTGTTGTCCCGATTTGTTTTGGTTAACAAAGCGGGCGCTAGTGAATTACAAGTAGAATTGTAGTACATACCTTCCCAAGGGCTTTCGTCGGGGCCGAAAATGGTTGCGCTCCAGACATATAGATTATCATCAGACATTGGACTTGCACTACAACCCTGAACGCATTACACATGAGGATGAGGATGAAGCAACCTAAATTAAGACCCCAATTTTGAGTAGGTTAAGTAGTAAATAGTTGATTAGGTTACCTCAGGAGGTTCATTGATGATGGATTTGAGATCTGACATGAGACGAAGTTGAGCAGAAGATGAAGAAGAAGCCATTCTCTGATACTATTGATAGATTGATCAAGGGGCCGGGTTAAGTAGGGTTCACTGCTTTGTTTCTCTCACTTATGACTTTAGTAGTGTAGGAATTGTTGCTGTTGCAGGAGAATTAGAAGATAGTTGAGATCTAACGCAAACTACCTACTGACAACTGTTTATAAACAACAACAAGTGAAAATGTGGTGGGGGGGTGGGAATTAACCCAATTCTCTATTCTCTATTAAGACAGATATCGTCTCATATTTATCTTGAAACGGTCTCACAGCAGATATACTCGGAGGATGGAATACTAGTTGGGTGGAGGGTAAACGAAAGGATAAATGAAAAATGAGTGAGAGAGAGAGAGGGGGGGGGGGGGAGTGGAGGTGGGAATCAGTGGGGGTGGGGGAATGAATAACCAAATCGGTGGACCATGTCGTTGGTTCATTCATTCAGACAGCTCGATGAGGAAGAATCTTGGCACAACTAGCAACTTTCTCTTTGTTTTCTTCTCTTTGTTGTTTCCGTCCTTTCTTTTGCTTCCTATTTCTATTCCTATTCCTATGTGCGTCAACCGCTCAACTCTCAGGCTAAGGCAGGCGTCAAGTCGTCAACTACGCCTACGGATTCTTGCCGTATTGGTTTTACACCACTTGTCCACTTCTCCTCTAGATATTAAAAAATAAAAAAGATACTCCCTCCGTTTCAATGAATTGTTTGTCTTTCCTTTTGGTATCAAGGGTAAGGGATCCAATGAATAGTTGACACGTGGAGTAAAACTCATGAGAAGAGTCAAATTGCATAATAGAAAGACAAACAATTTATTGAGACGTCCCAATATGGAATAGGCAAACAATTCATTTGGACGGAGGGAGTACTTGCATATCCATTTAAAATTAGTGTAAAATTTGTGAAATATGACAGATTCATGAGTTATCCAATTTATAGGATTATTGAACGATTGATTTGCAATTAAATTTTTAAAAAAAAAATGTCTCTAATAGTAATGATATTTCAGTGTGTGATATAACAATTTTGGTATTAAAACTTACGAAGTGTATATAAGTCATTAGTGAGAAAAAAATGTAGGTGAATCAAACAAACGATGGACGAAGACGTGATATGATTATCTCAGTTAATACTTAATACAAGTATCATTTTCGCACTATTTTAACTTTATTATTCGCCCAATTGATGAATTAAAGGTTGGATTAATCGTATGACAACGTTATAGGGTTATCTACATTTTTAATACATGAGACATGAATCATTGAAGTATTTGGTGGGAAATGCTTAGTTGTAGTCTTGTAGATACATTATTCTTAGCGGGTCGTTGGCTCCACTTGTTATTTTGCTTCGCTACACGGGTAATCGTTTTCGAAATAAACGGATGCCTTCATTCATTGACTCCGCGATCGCCCTCTAAACGATCAAACTAAGGAAAAGTTTAAAGATAAGTTTTGTACTCCATCAATTTCTCAGTCCCTTTAGACGGGTGAGCGTCGGTTGATATTTCGGCTAGACCCCGTAAAAACAGTACGTGCGAGTCTTACTGCATTCGACCCACACCATTTGTGGTGGACCAATCCAATATTTCTACGGACCTGTAGTCCAATTTATTGAGAACGATCGACACTTGAAGCAAATTCATGTAGGCAATGAGCCAATGATGACTATTGTACATTTGTACCAATGAGTAACTGGTGGAGCATTCCTTACTATTTTGATACCTTCTAGTAGGATGACTATACACACAACACAAAGTACCAATCTGAAATACAGTACCAATCTGAAATACAAATCTGAAACATTACATTTTGCTTTCACTATGGGAAATTGTCACAACATGGAAGATGTGAGTTTCACTTCACAAAAAAAAAAGATGTGAGTTTCCATCTTGACCATCAGGCCCGTCTAACAGAGTGTTCAGACTGTTCTCAGAACAGGGGTCCAAAAGTTTTTGGGGCCCAAAATCTTACTAGACTAATGGTTATATGGATTTAGATTTAACTTAACAAATGGAAGATGAGTTAGGTGCAGTGGTAGGTAGTGGTAACGATGCCTTGATAGACGTGGGTTCGATCCTTGTCAGACTCAATTTTTAAAATTAGTTAGTTTTTAGCATTAACGTTGATATTCAAAGATATTTCCTCTTTTTTTAGAAGAAATCTATGGTTATTTTATTAGAAACTAGTTTTTTCACCCGTGCAAATGCACGGGGCGTGTTTATTTTACGCTGAGAAGAATTTATATCACATTTGTTCTAGTCTCAAAGTGTTCCCATCCGCAGGACTTTGAAGTATTCTAGTCTCGAAGATGTTTAGGACAATTTTTGAGGTTTTATTTAAAAAAAACGTAAATTAGATCCTTAAATCGGTAATCACTTGTTTAATTATCATTTATCTAATTTTTTAAAAAACTTATGCAAATGATTAAATTTAGGTGTTAATTAATTGTTTAAGTATCGTTTACGTCATGATCGTTTAATTGTAAAATGTTAATTATGTGTCTTATTATTGTTAATATCATCAATTACCGTCGTTGGGTATCAATTGATTTTTTCCTCCTTAAATTGTTAACATCGTTAGTTACATGTTTAATTATCGTTATCGTCTTAATTATTAATAAGTTAAAAAAACATATTATAACTAATTAGGAGGAAATGGTTAATATCATTTGTCTAATTAATGTCATCATTCTAAAAGCAGCATGTTAAATTCTAAATTTTGGTATTTTATAATTGGAATAAGTTAAACAATTTTTTAACAGAAACATATTATCTTTTAATTATATTTATAGATAAAAATACGGAGATATTTCGAAGTCACCAAAAAAAAAACACCTTCTTTGAGGAGCTTAAGGATTGAATTTTAGTGATGTCACGTGTCAGCTTATTAGAAAGAAGACTTCTTAGTTTGCCTTTTTTATATTATTATATAGATAATACAATTTTATCTTTATTTTAATCCATTAAATAAAGGGTTTGAGAAAATGAATGGTTGTGATGTCACGTGACAAAAAACTACTTAGTTTGGATTTCTAGTTTGGATTGCCCATATTTTATGCAGTGAAGTAGTCTTTTTTTTTTGGTGAAATGCAGTGAAGTAGTCTAAATCTTAATCATGTAGGGTGCATTATACTAACATACGGAGTACATTAAGACACGGTAGCGTATACCTGTGTCATGTGCAACCAAAATATTAAGAGGAAATACAAATAATAATGCACTTGAACCAATTTTAAGAGGACAAATAAACTCATATAATCTTACATTTTAAAAAGAATGGTGGCGGTTTTGAGTCAAGCTTGACTGTTTGGAACATCAATTATCGGAGTCGTGATTCGAGGCCAACAACGTCGTGGGTTGTTCGTTGTAGAAGTCAGTTTGCGATTTAAGGCATTTTAAATTGCTTCATTTTCTCCTTTCATCTTCCTCTTTGGTCAAACAAATTAATGTGCAAATAAATGAAAGAAAGGGAGTGTTGCCACGTGTCACTCATAAAGAACTTGTTGGGATGCCACGTGGCAAAAAACTACCTACTTTGGATTTCTAGTTAGGGATTGACTTTTTATAATATTATATAGATTAGGAGGAAAAAAAATCTCGTATTTATTTAGGGTCCCAATTTGACATCTAGAACAGGGTCTCTAAAATTCATTAGACGGCCCTGTTGACCATAGTCCTCCACTAGAGCCACCCGCATTCATTCCTACATTATTTAGACAAGCAAGAGAGCGTCCTAGATGCAATGCAACATCCAAACTACGTTTACCATTTGAAACAAAAACAAAGTCATGTTATGTAATATTTCTACTGCTCTTAATTTTCCTCAACTTTGAAGCAGAGATTGAACTTGAAAATAATACAACTAAGCTGCATTTGTTTGAATATAATAATAGTATAGACTTGAAAATGATTGAACTTAGACTCCTCCACTCTCAAGCAATATAACTCTAGGTGACGAACCAATTTAAGATAACCAACTCATCCCACATTGAAAAGAAATAGTCAGATGTGTGAACTATGGACTACAACAAATCTCAAACCAATTCAAGATAACGTGCAACTTGTCACAGGACTCCCAAATTAAAAAGAAATACTCGCATGTACGAAGCATCAAACATACAGATTCAAAATAAGACACCAATTTTACGATTTCCTAGATTTACTTTGTCTAACAATGTTGTATTATTTGACTCGTTATCAATTTATAACAGATATATCAAACGCTTAGTCTTAAGGTTGACCTTGGGGCTGGGGGGTTCATTCGTCGTTGCGTTCATTTTTTTGGGTAAAAAACCAAAAATCCAAAGTAACCCGAGTACCCGAGTGAAACCCAATCCGGAGGTCCACACACTAGGCAATCGTCGAAATGGGCGGGAAAAGAGTCCCTCCACTATCTTCGCCTTCTAGTCTTCTACCTCTCCATCTCTCCTCCCACCAAGCTTGAAGCTCACCAATAATGGCGGCAAAGCAGGAAGAAAGTGAACCACCACAACAACACCAAAACTGGAGAAGTGAAGTCGACCACAACATTAAACGCCTCCAATCACTCCTCTTCGGCGCCGAAACCGCTCTTGATAATGGCGATTACACCACCGCGCATCTCCTCAACCTTCGCCTCGTCGGCTTCCTCGATGCTCGCTCCTCCACCGACGAAGATCACACCTTCATTCAACCTATTCGCCGCGACGTTATGTCCAAGCTCGCCACCTCTCGCGCCGCTCTCGCTCCTCACTCCGACCGGTATTCTCTCTCTCCCTTCTCAATTTTTGGAGGTTTTTAGCTTATTGATTGTGAGTTCGGTTTCGTTTAGTCATTTTGTTGATAAAATGCGCGCAGGATTGAACTGATTTCAATATCGGAAATCCTAATATGTATTTTTGTTGATTGTGATGTTAGGTTTAGGAAATTTACGGTAATAATGTTTGATTATCACTGATGTTGTAGTCGCTCAGCTGATTTTTTTTGTTCGATTGTTGAGAATGATCTTCCAGTCACATTTACTTTTTGTACTATATCTTTGCGGCATTGATTTGAAGAATTCGTTGTACAAGTTGTATGGCTTTTCGTACACTTAAGGCGAAGATATTGGCAGAAGGTCGTTTTTAGCGACACAAAGAGCTCTGGTTATTGATTGCTAATAAAGCGATCTTAGGTTTTCACTTCTCCAGTAGGTAGTTCTTTCATCTTGATAAATTTAGGTAGGTGTTGTTCTCTGGAGGACGGAACGACTGACAAAATGATAATGTTTTGTTTCAATTAGTGACTAGTGAGACACATGGATGTCATACAGGCATACAGCAAAGTCATACTGTTAGCTCTTCTTGTATGCAAGTAGCATAGGTTGACACACCTTGTGATGCAATGCCTTACGGATCAGCAAGAAGTAGCTTAAACATTCTTACTACGCAGCAAAAGAAAGTTGCATAAACGTAGCTCATTTCTGCTTCATAAATGGTAGACTTTGATGCACCAAGTTAATGTTGATGTTGCTTGCTACTCTGTGAGTCACCACCTGAATGTTTGGTGAATTCTGTGTCGACTTTTTGGTTCTATTTGAAGGAAAAAAAAGGTAATGCAGTATATGCACCAGACCATTACGTGGAGATAGGCTGCTTTCAAATTTGAAGATTCTACATTTCTACCATACCAGGAACCTATAAGAACATTATTTATTATTATTCAAATAAAAACGCGTTCATTAAAAAATATGGTGCTGTTGAAATCATGACGTGCTGGTTCCTTGATTTGTGACTGTAAAAAGTATATATAATGCATTGTTGTTTTCTTTACGCCACCTTCTGACTTGAAAATCGTTTGCCCTCCTTTATAGTATCCTCATTTTCACTGATCTTTGCTTGTTACTATCTATAAAACTTCAGCAAGGCATTTGAAGGAGCAGGCAGAGCTCCTGGCAACATTTTCACTATGAATGTAGACATTGAGAGGGTTAAACAGTCAAAACATTTTCGTGCACTTCAGCTGTCTAACAAGGGAGATAAAAATGGATTGGTATGTCAATATCTGTGCCAAATACTTGAATTTTAAGGTTTTGTTTGCTGTGATTGTTGCAGGTCTTGCAACTGCTACTTCCAATTATGTTTCTTTGTGTGGGACTTGGTGGACGGTCTATCCGCCCTTAAGTGGTATTACCTGCCACAAAGCAGTTGATTTAGTTATTTTTAGTCTTCATCTCTTTGGTGTTTGCTAACAAGTTACCACTCTTATCCCCCCCCCCCCCATTTCAGTCTGTTTAACTAGACTGCTGTAGACAAAGGTGTTCACAGGTAGCAGAAATTATAATTTGAGGTTTCATTTGTATATTTTTGTGGGGGAGCCCAGGAGAGCACGCAAGGCAGAATGACCAGGAAGACCTCCAAACTGACTAGTGATGCAGACTTGTCGCCTAGGCAAGGAAATAACATTGTTCCCAGATATAATGTGGCTGAGATAGGCTCTTACATGTCTAAACGCAATAACTCTGATGACAGCATTATTCTGGAAAATCCATGTGCATCAAACAATAATCTTAGAGGCCCTTTTGTGTTTCCACACACTGAAGAGAAAACTGGGGGAACCAGTTTGGGAGCTAAGCGTCCACACATGGAAACTAGGAGCCCTAGAGTCGAGTGTGCCCGGTCACCTCTGGGTAATGAAGATACAAATGAAGAAGCTTCTGGAAATGGATTTGTTACTGCTAGAATTAAATTGGTATGGTTCTGTACTTGTAATTCCTTCATCAATTTAGTACCGGGCCTATTCCATAATGTGGGTGATAGCCCTATTCCGGTGAATCTGATAGGGGTATAAGTTCGGGTGATGGGATCCCAAAAGCTCAATCCAAACCAGTGAAAATTACTTATTTCATTATATTTTTGAACATGATTGGATTTGGTTCTTTAAAGGGAAGTACAAATATGTTTTGGAATGGGATTGGTATATTGAAAATCCAACCCCATTTTCTAACAATTTAATGTAGTAACATATTTATATTCTTGTATGTCATGCCTTTTGAAATTTCTGTATAGTAAATTCATTAGGTTATATGATGCATAAATTGTACTATCATGCTCTGTTTGATTAAGAAATTATGATCAAATACTGCAAATTAATATACTTCGTACTTGTATCATTTGCATTGGATAAAATCTGGGTTAGAAAGTTGAATACAAGAATTGTGAATTAAACGCAATCCAATCCAGTCAATCTAATTTATTCCCCTAAAATCTATCAACTACAGAGTACAGAGTATGTGACCATTATAAGTCGAGAAAAACATATTTTAGCACGTATGAGTGATATGAATTGTGAATATTATCTCCATTTAACCATGGGCTGTTGAGGCAACACCTCTTTGTTCATAAAAATCAATGTTATTTTGGCCGTCATGCTGAATTATGTGTTTGTTATCAAAGTTGCTTTCCCCTAATGTCAGAGTCCTGAAAAAAGCTTCTATTTTCTATTTCTTGGACTGCAATTGTTTTCCTGTGTAGGAAATGGACTCGAGGCAAAAGCGAGCTACTGGCAATTCACCAAACCCCTCCGTCTCCCCACTTAGTGATTACAATTGCAACAGTCGGGGCTATGGTGGGAAATCATATGGAGTATCACGCCGTGGAGTCCGTGGTAATTTTGTTCCCCCCATTAGGTCCAATGGTAACAATAGTGGAAATTTGACTGCACGAATTGGTGGCAAGTGTGATGATACCACGGAGGACTCTACTAAGAAATGGTATGCTATTATATATCCTTGCATAGTCAAACAGCAGTTGTGTTCAACTTCTTTTGCTCAATGTCTGAAGTTAATACTATTGGCTGTGTATTGTTTACCAGCCTTATTTTTAGCATGTACGTCTGGGATGTACCAGATCAAGCATGGGATGCCTAGCCCCATACTTCTGGTGTTCAAGAGGGTCCCCGAAAACTCACTCTTAGTTTGTCTGTATCTGCTGGAAGCTTAAGTGATTTTTGTTCTGCTCTCTTAATATAATCTTGATAGACATTTAGCCACCATCTTGATTTCTTCTTTTGTTTTTTACCTTTGTATCTCGGGTGCACAGACAAACGATTTTCGTGTCCTTAAGTTTATAGTTCATAGTGGAGATTATCGGTTTTTACTAGAGGAAAAGACTCACTATTCTTTGGTTCTAGATTGTGATGGATAAAAGCAAAATGACTCCTTAAACTAGTTGATTTTCTTTTGTTGTAGTGTAGTAGTTCCTCTATTGGATTCTAGATGCTATTTTGTTAAGGGTCATTTCCCATTCCAAAAACTCTTCTCTCTTAACATGAGGATAAGGTCCTGTACATACAACTCCCCATACTTCGTCACGTGCCTGGAGTAGTTTTGTTGTAGAGTGAAGATAATACTGCTATTTAGTATCTCATCTCTAATATGCATTCATTCCTATGCTTCCCATACAAATTGTGCTATGTTGTATCAAGTAGTTTTGCTGTTTCGTTTGGGTTGTAAAGAAGATAAAATCTGTGACGATGAGTTATTTGCGTTTGTGATAGTTTGGAAATGTTATGTGGTCCTGATGGGGAGCTACCAGAGAAGCTAAGAAATTTGGAGCCTCGTCTGATTGAGCATGTTAGCAATGAGATCATGGACCGAGATCCTAACGTCCGCTGGGATGACATTGGTAGTTTGAAATACTACTCCGTATCTTTTATAACTATCTTCTTGTCAAGTTAGTTCTTATTGAGTCATCAATTCACAGCTGGTTTGGAACATGCCAAGAAATGTGTGACAGAGATGGTGGTTTGGCCTCTGCTACGCCCTGATATTTTTAAAGGATGCCGTGCTCCAGGAAAAGGACTTCTCCTATTTGGTCCACCTGTGAGTATTGCCTACCAAACTCAAACATATCAGGGTTAATGCTGTACTAATTTTCTCTCATTATTTCTGTTTCAGGGAACTGGTAAAACAATGATCGGAAAGGCTATAGCGGGAGAAGCTAAAGCGACATTTTTTTATATATCTGCAAGTTCGTTGACCAGCAAGTGGGTAGGTTGAAGGTCTCTTAGATAACTCTGTTTATGATTTGGTGCTCAAATTCCGGGAACTGGGTGTTTTTACCTACAAATGTGGACATTCCAGATTGACCATTATATTGAGGGTCCTTGCTTTTATCTTAATGTCTTGGGTGTCCATTTTCTCTATCTGTATCAATACAGATAACCATTTGAGCAAATCTTATTCAGCTATCACAATGATTGAAAACTATAGGAAAATTCTCGTCAAAAGTTCATGCATTTGGTTTCCACCATGGGTCAAATTTAGAACTTAATATGAACCTGCTCGTTGATATGACTATTTCTTGTGATCTTTGTGAAGCTTAAATTCTCGTGAACTTCTTGCTTACATTCCTTTCTTCCTTGGTTGAACTTGACAATAAAAAGAGCTAAATGTGTTTTTTGCCTTTCCTTTTTTTCTTCTTTCTGTCTCTGTGTGTGAAATTTGACTACGTTTTTATCGATACTCATATATGCTATTGTGTCCCTTGTCCTGTAATGATCTTAGGATTTGGAAACAGTAACTATTGTATTCCTACTAAGATGGAGTTGATTAATGTAGATTGGAGAAGGTGAAAAGCTAGTGAGAGCTCTTTTTGGTGTTGCTAGTTGCCGGCAACCAGCTGTCATTTTTGTTGATGAAATAGACTCCCTTCTGTCCCAGGTAACTTACCAATACTTGATATCTGAACTTTTTCACTTGAGAAACGAGTGTTGCTTCTTAGTTCTTACAGATTTGAGACTATCTTGAATAGAGGAATGTGGCTAGGTACATAGTTTAAGAGTCTAAGACAACACACTTTTAGAGTCTTCTGTTAAATGTCACATATTCTACTCTGAGAAAGTAAAAGAAAGGGTGTTGTGCCTGTTTCAGCGCAAATCAGAAGGTGAGCACGAAGCAAGCAGGAGGCTCAAAACACAGTTCCTCATTGAGATGGAAGGCTTTGATTGTGGGAGCGAGCAGATTCTGCTGATAGGTACTGTCGTGTACATTGATTTACAAATTGCAGTAATCGGTAATAGTAGTTCAAAGTTTATTACGAGTATTTTGCAATTTGTTAGACTATTTCCCCAATGAAGGAAACACGTAATCAGTTTTCCTGCTGCTCACTTCAAAGTTTAAAGCATAACAAATTTGGCAAATGTTTTCCAGTTTTACCTTAGTAGTCATATTCATCAACATCTTTGGTGGTTTGAAAATTGAAACCTATGCTAATTTTTTTTATGTATGTTTTGCTTGGTGCATGTGGCATCTCTGCTTAATGAAAGCTTGTACACCATGCAGGAGCTACAAATAGGCCACAGGAACTTGATGAAGCAGCACGGAGGCGGCTCACAAAAAGATTGTATATACCCCTACCTTCAGCAGGTAGCAATCTATCTTCAAGGGTCTGATTTAGAGGCGAAGACCACATTCAATAAACTAAAAATTAATTCTTTGGATACACAGATGCAAGGGATTGGATTGTCCGGAACCTATTGATTAAGGATGGTCTGTTTAGACTCTCGAAGGAGGATATGACAATAATTTGCAGCATGACTGAAGGTATTGGGCCACCGTTAAGAATACTCGTGATAATAACATACAAAGTGCTGAAGTAATACGAGTACATTTTAAAAGAAGGCAGTCTTCCACGATATTGTGAGGCAGCTTCACAACATTTTTTACTTTAAGAGTCGAGCTCCTTTACAAAGGGCCGTGTTTAAATGTTTGATATCTAAAATCATCTCAGGAAAATAACCCATTAAATGAATTCATGTACCAGTGAACTTATCAAAACTACTTGCATCTCATCTCATGTTGCAGGTTACTCTGGGTCAGACATGAAGAATCTTGTAAAGGATGCTTCCATGGGCCCACTTAGAGATGCCTTGAGGCAGGGCATAGAAATTACAAAGCTGAACAAGGAGGATATGAGGCCTGTAACTGTTCAGGTATGCTAGCTTTTTTACTGCACCTTTGATTGCATTGTCTCTCATGGGCTCTTAAGGTCCAACTAAATCCTGGGTCTTGGAGTTGTTGTAGGATTTCAGAGATGCATTGCAGGAAGTGCGACCTTCGGTTTCACCCAATGAACTTGGGATATATGAGAACTGGAACAAACAATTTGGGAGCTTGTCACTCTAGTTACATATGTCAAATCCAGGTAAACTCGTGGATTTATTTTATGAAAATTGTATAGTCATGAATGTTCTAGCTGTGATGCTTTTTATGGACATCCTTGTGGCTGTTTACTTTCTATGAACAAACTAAATCATTGTTTTTCTGGACAATTGTAAAGAGCCTCCTTGGTAAACTGTGAGATACCCCTTGACATTATGAGGACTAAACTTGATGACACAATGACTTCTGAAATTCATAGAATCTGTTCTCTCTTTATAGTTGCTTTATGCGCCTTTTCTTCATGCCTTACATATTAGCTCTCGGTAAAGTATAAAAAAGGGTGTTTTTTCTCAAGATTTGGTAATACAAATTTGATTCCAAAAGTTGTGTGCATGTAGCGAATGCACCTTGACCGCTTTCATCACGGGAGTCAGGACACATCACCTTAGTGCCCGTGTGTTTGGATAGAGGGATTTTGAGGAAGGGGTTTTTCCAAAATGTGTTGCAGCATATTGTATTGTGTTTTGTAATTATTGAAGAGAAGAGATAATGACCTTATTTTGGCAGAAATGGGTAAGCAAGCATAACTTTATCATTTGTTTCAGTGATTGCCATTCTTGCCAACAATTCTAAAGTGTCCTTTGAAATGGCGTGGAGGAAAGTGCTATGAAGACTGTCCAGTCCGATGACAATCAGGGATTAATCTAGGAGTAGTTTAGAATCGCTACTCCAATTATTTCTTCAATTAAAAAAGGTTAGGCCCCAACCCCAACAAACACAACTCTAACGAGACTCGTACTCCTAGACGTCTTTTTTATTCTCATTTTCATAGATGTACATGTTGATAGGGGGTACATGAGGTTTACGTACTCTTTTTTACATAACTCTTTTATTCTCATTTTCGTTTACATGAAATTTGGTTTGAATTTTGAAGCAACATTCCGAACGGAGATTGTAGTAGGATCTTTGACTCGATCCCGCGTGCCTTTGTTCGACATACGGACACTAGCAACGGGAGTTTGTAATTCCTAGTTACTCTTTCATATTCAATTGAATTGTTATATTTCTATAGTGGCATGTTTTCGTTAGTGGTGAGAACTATAATCACAACTAACGACATTATCCCTTGCTCAAAAAGCAAATGTAGCGGTTTGTACGAATCAGAAGTATTTGGTAACGTAGAAGTAGTTTCTGTCAAAAAGGATTTTATCTTACTTTCTTATCCCATTTTTATTGTTTTTTTATTTCTACTTGGAAAACAAATGATTGAAAAATGAGATGATATATACTATTCATTATCCAACATAAAAATGAGGATTAATTTGAGATAATCAAATTGAGAAAGGGAGCGGATAATGGAGTAGTTCCGCAAGCTAAGTGTGGAGACAGAGGAAGGTAAAATCACACTAGGACGGAGTCATAGGGGGTTTAATTTAGGGTGCGAGATAGTTTACTACTCAGTACGGAGTACTATACATCATCACGTGTTTCCGTCTTCACCCCCAAAATACACACTCTGATACTTCACCTATTCAGCCTGGGGTTTTTCCGCCGACTATTCACATACTACGTATATAGGTGGCGTATGACACCCCTGACTTAAAGAGTTAAGATGGTGTTTGTTTTGCTTTGCAAATAACCTGATTTCTGAAATGGCAACTTTTTAAACTGGAAGATTAGAAGTTAGAACACATTTAACAGTTGTACAATACTAGCATGCAACATGAAATGCGCTCTTGAGACAACAACTAAAGCTAGCTAGCTAATGGGCAGGCAGGCAGGCAGGCTCACAGATCTGTAAGGCCCGTGTTATGTGTTCCCAGGACCATCATGACCATTTGTAGGCTTCCGTGTCAAATAACGAATAACAGCATCCTCAACCCTGCAGTTTGTACCAAAACATTTCAGTGATGATGGCAGCTATGTGAAGGTAAGAAAAAAACACATTATTGGTCATCAAGCTACATGAACTCGAATGATTCCATTTCCAGTGAAGCCAAAGTCATTATACTTTGAGTCTGGAATTTAGCACAAAAGAACCGCGAAACTAGATTTAGTTCCTTTTATTGTCAAGTAATAGTGTCATTAGATCCAATCCTTGACGTAAATTTAACTATAGGTCACCTATAAACAGCCTATGTGCATTGTTATACATGGTATTGGTCATGGTTGTCACCGTCATGTACTCTACCTACATTGAAAGAGGTAATGTCAACCTGCACTAGAAACACTAAATCAGGGGTAGTGTTATCCAACTGAATAGTAGCATATGACACATGACTTTAGAACACACTGGCTACTTTTATAAGAAGAAATAAAAAGTGCAATTCAAAACATGCAAGCACCAGAGAAGGGTCCACGCGACATACCACGGCTGGCTAAAGAAATCTGAATGCCGTTCTTTTTCTGCATTACGACCGGCTTCCCCAGACACATACTTCAGATCTCTACCTTGAGAATCTAGCAATGCATTAACAAATTCCACAGGTGACTGAGCAAATCCATTAAAGAATGCTCTCCTTTTTCGGTGCTCATGGATCTTCCTTATTGCACCACATATTGCTTCATCAAGGGCCTCGATTTCCTTAATCTTCTCAGTATTTGCCAACAACATCGAAAGTTCTTTCTGTATTGGCAAAGGTATATCCACCAGTACATCGTAACAAGCACTTCCAACAGGGGTAGCCCCAGAAAGCTTAATTTGATGCTGCACCTCTATGGGCGGGGGCCGAGAAAGATGGTTTGATATCTTCTGCGAGATCATGGTAAATTTCATCTTCTCCTCACCAAATACCTTTTGAAGCTGAGTATCACAATTGAAGAAACTCGGGTCATTCGGGTTCTGCAATTTCCTGGCCTTAACATAATGCCAAATAGCAGCTATGATTCTCGGCCGAGTTTCAGCTTCTATACCAAGAAGTTCAGTCAAAGCTGGTGACAGTTTGAACTTTTCGGGCATATAGTTCATATCAAACTGAATATTGACCACAAATTCTTCGTCCCCTTTCCTTTTCACCTCAAACCCTTCAACATGTGCAGCTGATCGAGAATTCTCCCACACTATCATATGATTTTCAGGATACAATCTCTGATCTAAAGCAATCGTAACTCTCTTGAAGAAATTAGAGAATTTGGGATACAATGGATTGGCTCTCATCAAAGCGGCCTGCTCAGGGTCTATCCCATCCTCCAAAATCCTCCCTATAATCTTCAGAGTCCAAGTAGGAGGAGGATCCGCATTTCCCTTCTTAGAAGTACATTGAGTTTGATTCATAAAAGTATTAAACACATAAATACGAAGTGTCTTCTGAACACAAGGAGGGTTCCTTAAAGCCTCCTGAATATCAACTTTCTTCCTGGTCAATGCAGCATCAATCCGTGACTCAAACTCGAGAAGCTGAGTATACAAAGCCGACTCAGGCAATATTCTAGCCACCTTCTCACTCAAATGCTTCTCCTGAGGCTTCTGCTTCTTCCTCTTGCCACACGGGGTGAGCTCCATCACATTTTTCATAGGGGACATCATGTTAGCACCCGAGGGAGCGGGAGGTCGGGCAGGTGGCTTCTGAGGGGCCCTCTTGCCGCCCGAATTACTACCACCAAGGCCGGCGGACCCCTGGGCCTGCAAGAGTTTCGACTGCGCTTGGGCAAGGGCTTGGGCTTGGACTCGGGCTAGCTGGTACTGACTCAGAAGCCCAAAACCCAACTGGGGATTTTGCCCTTGAGATGATGTGCTCAAATTAGGGTTCATCATGCCACTATCGCCAAATGTGGATTGATTATTGTTACTTGCTGACATTTTTCTCACAAACCCACTTACTATAACACCCTAAAGCTCTAAACTTTACGGTTTTCAAAGGTAGAATTAAAATTACCTAGAAAATGGAGTAACACCAACAATTCATAAATTACCTCGACATGAATCAAGCAGCCTTGTCTCAATCCATCGTGAAAGAAGAATTGAAACCCAGTGAAGATCTGTTGATTAATTAGATGGTCCACAGATTTGAGTTTTGGGGGGTGCAAAGCTAGGGTTTAAGAAGGAAAAAGAAAAAGGGTTGGAGGTTGAGGGAAAATTGATGTGGGGTAAGAGCGAAGAACAACAATTTGGGAATTGGGATATTAGAAGAGCAAATTCGTTGAGATTTGATTGGGGGTGAGTAGCTGAGTTTCAGTAACCAACTGCCCGGAGACGGAGACGGAGACGGAGGCGGATGGACAAATGGGAGGAGTAAATTAGACCGGGTAAAAGGGGATCGACGATGCTGTAACACGTATTGGAGCCCTCAAATGTTATCCGTTGTTCCTCATATTTTGTGGTGGCGTTACCACCGACTCGATCAATAACTCATACAATTTCTAGTCTCTTTTTATTTCGAGCCTTGATTCACTGAAAAACATGTATTATAACACTTCAATTTATGTTGTCCGGGAGGTCGTACAGAACTAGGTACATGTATTTCATACCATATGACTGGGATTAGGGGTGTAAACGAGCCGAGCCGAGCACGAGCTTGGCCTTGCTCGACTCGTGCTCGTTAAGCGAAATTCGAACTCGAGCCGATCTCGAGCTTACCCGAGCTTGAAAAAATTGAGCTCGGAACCAAGCTCGCGAGCTAAAATGCGAGTTCGAGCCGAGTTCGAGCCTAACTTGAGCTTATATATAATTATTAAAATTTACATTTTTTTGCACCGATGTGTTTTAATAAATTGGGATTCAAAAAATATAAACAAACGTATTAGACAAATCAATAAAAATATTTATATGGTGAAAAAAATATGTAATTATTATTAGTATTTTTTTAATAAACAAGAACAAAATATTAATTAATCACATCAAATCGAGCTGCTCGCGAGCTTTTCGAGCCGAGCCACGCCTTGCTCAGCTCGGCTCGTTAAGTTGTCGAGCCGAGCCCGAGCTCGCACGAGCCGAGCTTTGACCGAGTCGAGTTCGAGCTTCAGGAGGTACCTTGTCCGATTTCGTGCCCAAATAACAAGTATAAGTCAATTTTACATGTTTTTTTATTTGTATTCGACATTGATGAAACATGTACCGGAACTCTCAAATGTTGTCCGTCCCAACTAAAATTTTGTGACGTTACCACTTTTTTTTTTTTGATGAACGAGGGAACCCGCAGCCGCTACCTTTTTGGTGCGCTCTGGGTAAACCCTCGGGTGTACGCATAGCCTGCAAACCACGCACACCAAGGTAAACCTTACGTGGGCGACAGGCTCGAAGTCTAGAGGCATAGTCTTAAGCCATACAACTCCCACAAGTTCGCGCTTGCAGGGGCTTGAACCTGAGACCCTTGGGCCGATGACCACAAGTTTTAACCACTAGGCAACACTCTTATGGGCGACGTTACCACTTACTTGATCAATAACTCGTGCGATTTCTGGCCTTTTTAATTTCGGACCCCAACTCACTGAAAGTACGTGTATTATACACTTCAATTTAAGCTGACTGGGAGGTCGTACTGGACCAGGTTTCAATTTATGTATTTCATACCACATGACCGAGGTAGCTTCAAAATGTATCCTGCCCAATTTCGTGCCCAAAGGACAAGTATAAGTCAATTTTACACGATTAATCGGTTTTGTATTAGACGTTGGTGTAACACGTACCAGAACCATCAAATGTTCTCCGTTGCTTATCATATTTTGTGAGGTTGTTTCCACTGACTCGATCAATAACTCTTGCGATTTCTGGCCTCTTTCATTTCTGACCCCGATTCACTGAAAAACATTGTATTATACACTTCAATTTCAGCTGTCCGGGAGGTCATGCCGAACCAGGTTTCAATTTAACATGTATTTCATGCCACGTGACTGAGGTCGCTTTAGGATATATCATGCCCGATTTCGTACCCAAATAAGTCGCTTTTAGACGATTAATTGATTTGTAATTGATAATGCGGTAACACGTACCGGAACCTCAAACATTCTCCGTTGCTTCTCAAATTTTGTGAGGTTGTTACCACTTACTCGATCAACGCGACAATTCGAGCTGTTCAGAAGGTCGTAGCGAGCCACATTTTAGTTTAACCTGATTTTTATACCCCTTGTCTAGGGTCTAACAACATGTAACCAACCCTTTTTACATGATTAACCAATTTTTGGCCGACGATAGTATAACACGCACCGCTACCCTCAAAAGTTCTTCGTTGTCCCTCATATTTTGTGAAGTCGTTTAAACCGATAAGATAAAAAGTTTGTTCACTTTCTGGCTATTTTTATTCCGGACCTCAAATATCTGAAAATTGTGTATTGTACATTTCAATTTGAGTTGTTTTTGAGGTCATAACAGACAATGTTTTAGTTTAACCTTATTTTTATAGCATATGCTTGGGGGTCGCTCCAGGATGTATATATCCTGCCCGATTTAACGCTCAAACGACAAGTATACCGTGTATGAATTCACGTAGTCCAAACGATAAGGATACATCGTTTTTACACAATTACCCTAATTTCGGTTGTCAATGGTGTAACACATGCCGCTACCTCACAAGTTCCCAGCCACTCTTCATATTTTGTGAGGTAGTTTAAACTTACCCGAAAAACAATCCCTGCAATTTTTGGTTATCTTTTCTTCGGGACCCCAAGTCTTAGAAAACTGTGTATTATTATACACTACAATCTTAGCTGTTCTAGAGCTAAGTAGAGCTGGCCAAATGCGGGCCAACCTGTTCGACCCGCTTTACTAGCGGGTTTGGTCACAACAAATTTTAAAAAAAGCGGGCACGGGCAAGAAAATCAGGCCCGCTAAAATTAACGGACGGGTTTGGACTAAATAAAGTTGTCCATGGACAACCCGTTAGGCCCGCTACGTAAACTCTAATTTTTGTTTAATCTAACAAAACCTAAATAAAAAAATTAATCAAAAAATAAAACTGAAAAATATTGTGTTGAAAATAGTATGTACCCATGTGAGAAGACTAACCGGTTCATTGAATATCACAAAAATCACAAAACCCACCCTTGAATCAGACTTGTCGGTTATTCCAAATTTCCAATTCCCACACCCAATCTCTCAACTCTTTCAATTTCCAATTCCAAAACAAATAATATGAGGTTTATTTAGTATTTTGATAGTTATGAACATGATTTTTAAGTCTTAAGCTATTAATTTTATTTTTGTAAAATTGATAATCATGATGTTTGTTGGTTTGATTTTTCAATAATTCATTTCAATATCAAATAGTCTTATATATTTAAAGCCCGCGGGTTGGCCCGCTAAGGTATATTGGACGGGTACGGGCAACTATAGTAGGCCCGCCATAGCGGACACAAGCATTAAAAAAAGGCCCTTTGGACACATATTTATAGGTTAGGCCCGACCCATATCCAGCCCAAGCCCGCAAACGGTCAGCTGTAGAGCTGAGCAGGTTGTAACGAGCCACGTTTTAGTTTGATCTTATTTTTATATATTATGTTTGGAGTCACTTCACGATGCACCCTGCATGATTTCACGCCCAAACGACAAGTATTTCCTGCTCGATTCACGTACAAACGTCAAGTATACGTCGTGTTTACACGATTAACCTATTTTCGGCTGACGGTGGTGTGACACGTACCAGTACACTCAAAACTTCACCATTGGCCCTCATATTTTGTGTGTTTGTTTAAAATAATCCGATAAACAGTGTATTCAATTTCTAACTATTTTTATTCTGGACCCCGGATCTCTGAAAACCGTGTATTATACATTACAATTCGAGCTGTTCGGGGATCATAACGGGCCACATTTCAATTTAACCTTATCTTCATACCACGTGTCCGAGGTCGTTTCAGGATGTACCTAACTCAATTTCACGCCAAACAATAAATATATCCCGCTCAATGTCACGTCTAAACTACAAGTATACTTCGCTAACAAATACTCCGTAAATAAATATGTTGCAACCTGATTGGGTCACCCAACGACTTTGCTTGGCCCAATTGTGTTGCTAATTTGCTACGAAGCCTTTTTGTGAGGCTTCCAAAAACGATTATCTCTTCCTTCTAAGGCAATATTCTGTATTTAAGTTAATGATCATTATACAGATACAGATTTGAAGGAAGGAAAAGTCGGTTGGTTAAAAGCATGAATACCGACACTTGTTTGTTTTCCCAGGGTAGCTAGATTTTCAAAATCAGACTTATTGATAACATTACAAGAAGACGATCAAAGAAAGCAAAGCGAAACACAGATGAACTACGGAGTACAAGATTCGAACCTTGCTAAAGAATATAACAATAGTTATTGTGAGGAAGATTTTGTTGTTTGTATTGCACAAAGTAGATGTCAATATATACAACCTAAACGAGATCAATCCCGAAATCAATGCCATTATCTACGCCTAAAATACAGGATTTAAACGACTAATTTTATCCTATATGAGCTAAATAATATACACGCAATATTCCGAGAATATTGCCTCGAATACCCCCCCCCCCAAGTTGGAGCATGGGAGTCGGAAATGCCCAACTTGTCGAGCAAGTATTTGAATTGTGGACGACCCAAGGCCTTGGTAAGCATATCAGCCAATTGAGAACGTGTGTGAATATAGCATGGTAGCACAACTCCGTTGCGAATGTGAGTACGAATAAAGTGACAATCGATCTCTATGTGCTTCCGTTCATGAAAAACCGGATTGTTGGCAATGTGCATGGCACTTTGATTATCGCAATGTAACCGAACGGGCTCGTGAAGAGGAATACCTATCCCGGCAAGTAAGCCCTTCAACCAGAGAATTTCGTAAGTGGCAACGGTCATGGCTCGATATTCTGCCTCGGTGGACGACAAGGAGACGGTGGCTTGCTTCTTTGTTTTCCGGGAGATGGGAGAGCCACCCAGACAAACGAAGTAGGCGGTAATTGATCGACGAGTAATCGGACAGCTGCCATAAGCCGCATCACAATAAGCTTCAAGCTTTAAATTTGAATCAGCATGAAAAACAATACCCTGACCCGGATTATTTTTCAAATAACGAACAACCCGTAACGCGGCTTCCCGCTGAGTATGTGTCGGTTTTTGCATGAATTGTGCTAAAATGTGAACCGAGTAGCAGATATCGGGTCAAGTAAGCGTTAAGTAAATAAGCTTACCAACCAACCGTCTATATTTTGCACCATCGTCAAGTGGACTATTGGTAGCAAGAGCAAGTTGGTGTTTTTCGTCCATGGGAACACCAACGGGTTTACAGCCAATAAGACCCGTTTCAGATAATAAATCGAGGGTGTATTTGCGTTGACAAACAAACAATCCCTTCGAGCTATGGGCAACTTCAAGACCCAAAAAATACTTCAATTTTCCCAAATATTTCATATGAAAACATTTACTTAAATATGACTTAAAAGCAGAAATGGCATGTGGATTATTTCCGGCAATGACTAAATCATCGACATAGATAAGAATATGCATCTTAACTCCATTTTTGCTTAAGCTAAATAATGAATTATCGGAAGCGCTCATAATAAGACCATATGAAGATAAAGCCGTAGCAAGTTTAGCATACCAGCACCGCGGAGCTTGACGGAGGTCGTATAATGACTTGCGAAGACGACAAACTTTACCCTCGAACCCTTTATTAAATCCAGGCGGCATGCGCATATATACTTCTTCTGACAAATCGCCATGAAGAAATGCATTATGCACATCCATTTGATGTAATTCCCATTTTTTGACATTAGCGACGGCTAAAAAAGTGCGCACGGTAACCATTTTAACCGTCGGAGCAAATTTTTTAGTGAAATCAACACCTGCTTCTTGGTGATTACCGAGGACCACGAGACGAGCTTTAAACCGCTCCACAGTACCGTCTGATTTGTGTTTAATTTTAAACACCCACATACACCCGATAGCTACTTTTCCGGATGGTAAATCACTCACTGTCCAAGTATTATTTTTCTCAAGTGCAGCAATTTCCTCGGTCATGGCCTGCCGCCATCGAGCGTCGCTCATGGCAGCCTTAAAAGATGTGGGCTCAACATCCCGAGTTAAGGCTGCAAGAAAATGAAGATGCGGACGCAAAAATTTATCGTAATTCACAAAATGAGTTAAAGGATAAGAACTACCTGAGACGGAATTAGCGGTGGGTGACTCATGTGATTCATCCAAAGACCAGGGCCGGTCCTAAACATATAAGGGCCCTAGGCAAAATGTTCAAATGGGGTCCTTAATAAATCAAAGTTACCGAAAAAAAATATTGTGACATTGTTAATAGTCAATACAGGCGGTTCTAAAATCATAAAAATTTGGATCTGTGGGAATTTTGAAACGCAAAATCTATAATGATAACATCAACATTAATGTTTTCTACTCCGTATATATTGTAAGTTTTTTTTTTTTTTTTTTTTTTTTTTTTTTTTTTTTTTTTTTTCCACTCCCAGATAAGTACTTTTTTGAGGCAACATTATAACAAATTAAAAATAACAATCGATGAATTCCTAAATCACAAACACAATTACTCATCACTCAGTTATAAAACTATAAAATCACCTAAAAACTTAAATAAATAAAAATTAACATCTACTCTCTAAACACTAAAATCAGAAATTCAAATTAACAAGACAACAACTCAAAATCAGAAATTAAGAATCAATAACACAATAATACTATAATTATAAGACTCTAAAAGACTAAAATCAAACAAAAACATAAATCTTTGTCCAATAATCAAGCAAATAAATAAATGTAAAAAAAAAATAATTAGAACACCCTATTGTAGGTGGACTGGCAGAAAAGGCAGTGGTTGAGACGACGGCCGGGGACCGGTGGTGGGGCTAAGACGGCATCAGCGTCAACGGACGGCGGGGTATGACCAAGTCAGATTTTTGGAAATTGAAGAATTAGAGAGGAATTGAAGAATCAAACAGAAAGATTGAAAAAATTGGAGGAAAGACATACTCCAGTAATTTAAGAGATATGAGTAAAAATTTTTACAAATTAGTATAAATGAATCAACCACCTTTTTGATTGTAAAAATTTTGATGAAATATTTTGGTGTAAAATTCTGAAATTTGACTTTTTACTTTCTATTACTCTCTCCTCTTTCCTCTGTTTACCTAGCTACTCCCATCTTCACGTGAAGACTGAAGAATTGCTTTATATTATTATTATTATTATTATTTTTTTCTGGATTGGGCCCCCTTCCTACTTGGGCCCTAGGCCTGCGCCCCTCTGGATTAAGCCCAGGACCGGGCCTGCCAAAGACGTGTTAATGCAATCCCAACGAACATAATCCTTGTGATGTTTATTGGGAATTTTATCTCGCTTCCCGCGCCCAAGAACATCGTCTCGCGAAGTTGCCTCACCTTCAATTATTGCAGGCCCATTTTCAACCTCAATAGTGTCAGAACCTATACCACTGTGTTTCTCAGGTTCAATGGGAACAGAATCATGACCAGAAGCAAGCGCACTACTACTAGTACCGGAAATAGGTTCGTCGTCGGGGATAGTAAGTTCCTCATCAGTAAAAACCGCGTCATGTGGATAAATTGTATCTGACGTTGTCTTTTGCGAGAAGGGAAAAACACTCTCAACGAAGCTCACGTCTCGAGATTAAAATACGTACCCGTCTCAAGATCAAATAATTGCCAACCCTTTTTACCAAACGAATAACCGAGAAAAACACATTTCCGACTACGACTGTCAAATTTATCAACGGGATTTAAGTTTTTAGCATAAGCGAGACATCCAAAAATACGGAGAAAATTTAGATCAGCCGGTTTACCGAAGATAAGCTCAAATGGTGTTTTTCCATGTAAAATACGACTTGGTATCCTATTTATCAAGTGTACGGCTGTTAATACGCACTCACCCCAAAAATCAGTCGATAAAGAACTCTGAAAACGTAAAGCACGTGCCACATTGAGTATGTGACGATGCTTGCGTTCAACCCGAGCATTTTGTTGAGGGGTTCGGACCATAGAAGTTTCAAAAATTATACCACACTCACGAAAATAAGGAATTAAAGGTTTAACTTCTGTTCCATTATCACTCCTTACTCTCTTAATAGTGGCATTAAATTGACGCTTAACCAAAGCGAAAAATTCCTTCATAAGACAAGTTACTTCATCCTTTGTTTTCATTAAGAAAACCCACACACTACGTGAATAATCGTCAACAAGAGAAAGAAAGTATCGTGACCTACAAGCATGATTCAGATCATAAGGACCCCATACATCACAATGTAAGAGCTCAAATAAATGTGCAGCTTTATTGGTACTTAACGGAAAAATGGACCGAGTTTGTTTAGCCCGAAAACAAATATCACAATGTTTGTTATTCTCCGAATAATGCTTAAAATTGCTAAGAGATGAAAGACACTCCATTGCCTTTAAAGAGGGATGACCTAACCGTTTGTGCCAAAGATCGACATTCCCAGCATCTTTGATTGCATTAACACGTCTTGTAGGTTCCATAGGCAAATGATAGAGTCCATCCACAAATGCACCCTCACCAATCCTCGTCTTCAACATAGGGTCCTGAATAACACAAGTGGAATTAGTAAATTGGATACACAATTTTTGAGAAATGAGTAGTTGCGAAACAGACAATAAATTGCAAGTAAATTCCGGAATGTAAAGCACGTCGAGTAACATGAGTCCGTCATTGATTCGCGCTCGGCCTCGATGGGTGGCCTTTAGACGTGTACCTGTAGACACCCGCATTTTGCCTGCTAGTGTCTATAGCAGTTCCCAACAAAACACCCGATGATGATCGGACGCAAACGTGACTTAGTACACTCGAATATGGGCTCAGAATCAATAATATCCGGCATGGACTTTTTAGCGGAGTATAAATCTCTCAAAACTGACTTCGAATTCAGGCCCAGTGGGTCGTTCTGGTAAAACAAGACTAATTTGGGCTAAAACCGTCACCGGAAATAAAACCCGTCTTTTGGCGACCGGGTCAAAACCCGGTCAAACACGAACCCGTCCTCAAAATCAGCCTAGAGGAGTTTCTAGAAACTGGTGCCCAATACAATATTCAAAAAATCAAAAAAGTCAGACACTTCCTAATTTGGCTCGCCATCCTTGATCCACTCGATCGAATGGATTGACCCACTCGGTCGAGTGGAGCCTCAAAAACCGGACCAGATCCGTTTTCAAAGGCACTCGATCGAGTGCACTAGGGCCACTCGATCGAGTGACCCTAGGTCGAGGGGTAAACTCTATAAATACCCCTCAAACCCTTCTCATTTTTCAGTTTTGAAAGCTTTTGCAAATACAATTCTACCGTAATTCACTCATCCTCTCTACACTACAACCCTAATTCACTCATCCTCTTTACACTACAACCATAAGCACAAACCGAGTCCTTATCCCTCGAAAAACCGATAGAACATCACCATACTGTGGACATGACGTAGGTCCACCCCGACGCGGCGAAGCGCGGGTTTGGGTAGGCGAATGAATCTCGTGGTGAGATTGTTCTCGGGTTCGAAATTTAAGTCAAAATGGAGTCGCCACCGAATTTTGTGGTTATTCGGAACCATTCGAGCCCACTCTATGTCGTCATGGGCTATACACAAAGTAAGCCCACTTCGATTTCAGAGTTTATGGGGCTCGTCCCTTTGCATTGCAATATCGATACCGTTTACACCGGCTTTCGTATATAGAATGACTCTCGTGCGCCAATGGTTTCGGACATCCGGAAACCAAAGGTTCTGAGTAAGGGGTGAGGGTACGTGTTGGGAAGCCCACTAAGGACACCCAACCCCGCCCGCACAATGGCGGCCTCTACTAAGACATCGTTCGTGTTCGTGTACGCGCGCTAGTAAAACGACTAAATGATATGCAAACAGCATTTTCGGGCTAAGCATGTGAATTATTGGTTTGCTACGTCATTTAATGCATCTTGATTCACGTCAAAGTGATTTAGCATGTGATGTTCATTTAAATAAATAAATGGCAAACATCGAAAATAGAAAACTCGTAAATAAATTACAAATTACACGGGCGGAATACAACCCGGAATTCACAATACAACGAGCAATAAAATAGAATAATCGAATAGGAAATGGTAGACGTTAACTAGAAACGGACCCGTATATAATAAATATAAACTAGACCGTAAGTTGTGCAATTGGACTAACTTCGATTAGATACACATTATATTGTGTACCAATCAAAGGACGGAGGTTCGAGACCTAGGTGTGGTGCTAACCCGATCTCGAACCTCGATGCCTTGTCCCGACTTATCACCTCGAGAAATGGAGTCTAAATTAATTATGTGTCGGATACGACTAAAGAGTCGTCGACATAAAATTAATAGTGCGAGACCGTCGATCAAAATCGTTTTAGGTGTCGTGATATGCATGAGTTTTGAAAATTAGAATTACGTGATTGATTATGCACTTGTCGACTAAAAGTCGTAAAAAATGACGAGGCTCAAATGTTGCATTAGAGCTCTTGGTTTTCTGGGCTACAGGACCCACTCGATCGAGTCATGGTCTGACTCGGTCGAGTGTGTCTTTAACGTAGCTACTGTCCAGATTTTTGGGTGCTACTCGATCGAGTAGCCTACGTACTCGGTCGAGTAGCCTCTGTACGAGTGACAACTCGTGTTGCTTTTTTGGATAAAGTCGATAGTTGGCCAAATTAAATACAAATATTGCACGATTTGCATTTAACTTGGCTTCCGGTACTATAATCGTGTATACATACGATTATAATACCGTTATCGGAATTTTATGAAAATGTTTATCGTTAGATTAGAAATTTTGAATTAGTGACGAAATTGTATCCCTCTACGTCACAACATCGAAACTAATCCTTTCGGATTATGTGATGTCGGTTTTCGTGTCAACGAGTTTCGTACTAATTATGGAAAGGGAATTAAATCCGTTCAACTACGACCGATCACGGTCGCGTCACGCCCTTGAGTACATTGGGGCGGGGCTCCTCGAAAGGGCTCCACCTCCGTCGTTGCTCGTAAAGGGGTTAGACGGACCAAAAGTGATCATCGTAGTCCAACGTTTTAAAACCGATTTTTAGTATATATATATATATATATATGTATACACGGTATTATTAGCGATGTTAGTAGTAAAAATGGTACAAAAATAAAGATGCGAAAATATAAAAAATGTTAGTGTTAGTGTTACTACGATTATGATTACAATACAAAATACGATAAATAAATAAAAATGATGGAGCGATAGAGATAGAAATGGGGTTTAGGACACCCTCAACATACATGCTAGGTATAGGCCTCGGAAATGGACTCATAAATAGCGACGGGACGCCGGAGTATCGAGGATGTACGCGAGTTATGGTGTGTATGGGTGTGTGTGTGTGTGTATTACGTCGGTTTTTCGAGGGACGAAGGACTCGATTTTTGTGTGTATTGCTTAGGGTTGCTAAGGCTTGATGTGTAGGTATGTAGGTTAGATTGTGGCTGAAAAAAATGTAGGGCAAAGTATGTGTAAAAAAAGGTTGTCAAATGAATGGGAGTCGTGGGGTATTTATAGGCGTTACCCCACGACATAAGAGCACTCGATCGAGTGGCCCTAGTGCACTCGATCGAGTGCCTTTGCAAATGGGCCAAACCCGGTTTTTGACGCTCCACTCGACCGAGTGGGTCAATCCACTCGATCGAGTGGGTCAAGCAAATCGAGAGAAATAAGGAAAGATTTGATTTTGTTTGTTTTGATTATTTTTTGAATTTTGATTTGTGCGCCAGCTTTTAGGAATGAATGTGGCTGATTTATGAGACGGTTTCGTCTTTGACCGGGTTTTGACCCGGTCGCCAAAAGATGGGATTTATTTTTGGTGTCCGTTTTGGCCCAAATTAGTCTCATTTTGCTCGGAACGACCCACTGGGCCTGAATTTGAGGTCTGTTCTGTGAGATTTTTACTCTGCTAAAGTCCATGTCGGATATTATTGGTTTCGAGTCCAAATCCGAGTATACCAAGTCACGTTTGCGTCCGATCATCATCGGGTGTTTTTTGGAGACTACCATAGACACGTGGCAGTCAAAATGCGGGTGTCTACAGAGCCCCCACTCTGACTGAGGCTTGGACAAGGCGAAAGTCAGAGTAGCTACCAGGCCAATCGCAGATTACGACCTGGCAGCCTTCCGGTCGGGTCGTTTATAGTCCAGTAGACTCGCGTGAAAGGGCTCGCCAGCCATAAGATAGAAATCATACCTGAGCCAGGCATAGGTCCTGGGCGTGTTTGCATGTGGGGGATGCCGCCTCGGGCGTTCCGTTGAGGAGATATGTGAGCTGTACGAGCTTGCTTTCAAAGCCTTGAGTCGTACCTGAGCTGATGATGATGTTCCGTGGGGAGTGAAACTTGTCTCTTTTGGGGAGTAGGTGTACCCGTATGCCGACACATCACATCTTGGATGTAGCATACCGGGGAAAAGCTGACTTCATTGGGGAATTTAATAGTTTCGCGGAGACTTGCTTCTGAAGTCTGGACTGTACCTGTATGCTGACACATAACAACTTGGATGTAGCATTTCAGGAGAAACACCGACTCATGCATGCTGGGGAGTAAAGTAGCTGCGCGGGGACTTGCTTCTGAAGTCTTGGGTGTACCCGTATGCCGACACATCACATCTTGGATGTAGCATTCCAGGAGAAACACCGCCTTTGTTGTTCCGTTGGGAAGCACTAGCTGGTACCTGAAATGTTAGATACATAGGCAGAAATAGTAGGCATAGTATGTAGCAAGATAGCACATAGGAAATGCAGTTAGCATCTATAGACTGGCTTGCGCTGGGGAAAATGGTTTCTTTTGCTTCATTTTGAAATCGAAGTCCTGAAAGCAACTTACGTGCTAGGAGATAGGTTTTCAAAAGGGGTAGAAAAGAATTTTGCAGTTTAAATAGACCGAAATTTGACCTTGTCGAAAAGGATTTTCTCAAATGGCTAAGTTTTGCAAATTTCAAAACAAGAATTTTGAAGAGAAACATACCGACAGACTCGACTCTGGACGTGACCGGACGAGTTAACAGACACGACTGAACTGTCGAGGGTTGGACCGTGACTCGGTAGGGGGGTGGGCCACCTAAGATGACAAGACTCTTAAGCTTGCGCTATTCCATAGCCTAGGCGAGTGGCAACACGGTCGAACATCGAAAAGAGAAGGATCCGGTATAGGAGAACCGCAGTAGTCGTTAATAAGACTGTTACTGCACGGCAGGACTTAGCAGTGGCAATGTTGTAGCCTAGTGCTCTTTGAATTTTTGGTTTTGGGGTACATTCCCGAAGTGGGTGCCGCATCGAGTCCCGACAGATTCTCGTCTTCGACCGAGCCGAGTACTAGGACACACTATAGAAAGGAGGCTATTTTTTTTGAAATTTTTTGGATTGTGTAAGTGGATGGAGAGCTTCTGCCTAAGAGAAGCCCCCAAGACGACAAAGCTAACTGCTGAGAACATGACAGTGTCGTGACCGGAATGACGGTGCATTTTTGAATTTGTGTGGGTGTGGGTGGTTGTGCCTTTGTTGAAAGGCTGCCTACGTATTCATGTGTAGTGAAATCAAACCAAGCCGTAGTTCAGTGAATTGGAAGATATGTTATTGTACCTAGTTTATTAGGCCTTTGTGTGTAACTAGCCATAGCGATGGTGTAGGCTAGGTGTGTTCCCAATGATGTCTTGATCAAAGGGCTAGAACAGTTAGGATGTTGATCCTGTGACTGTGAGCGCTCTCCGGGGTAGCCCCTAGAGGTGGTGTGAGCTATTTGGGCATGTTCTATGCCGACCGCAGGTTGAGTTCCCGTGTTTGGGGCTGGTAACTGGTTTGGATGTTTTTGGAAATGTGGAGCTAGGTCGCAAGTGGCTTTGATGACTCGAAATCTGGAGCTCGATTATGTGGAGCTAAGGCTTCGAGGGTAAGGTATTGTAATGTGGTGGGAAATGGGGAAGTCGAGTAAAAATGACTCGAACTTCGATCGGGGTAGGTTTGATAATACGGGATCTGATTTCCATGTCTGGCACTAATGGTTAGGGTGTATCCTATGGAGCTTGAATCCTCAAAATTCTAGGCTGTCTCTTAGCCTAGGTCTCGGGAAGGTCTTGAGGGTTGTAATGTGGGAAGGCTAAGTGTGGTGTTAGCTGACCAGCTTGGTTGTTTCTCCCCTATTTGATGGTATGGGCATGGATAACTTTGAATTTGACCGTTTTCACTACGGTCATGGGTTCTTGAATATTTTTTGGCTGACCTCTTAGCCCCGGTCATGGGTTTTTTGTTTGTTTTTGTTTTGTTTTGTTTTTTTTTTTTCACGGTAATCCCCTCCTATGGTGCTGTGGGTGGATATGGGGGTGGGCCCATCGGTTGGTTTAGGCATGTGGAGCTAAACCCTTGTAAGGTGTAAGCCTAGTTGGTGTTTATGTGAGTGCAACTCGCGGTGGAGTACTCTAAGGTAAGCATGGTGGTTTGGATCTCGGGATTGTCATCATAATTACGAGCAGGCTTGGTGGGAGTATCGTCCCAAGTTGGGTACTTCTTGGCATCAAGTCTATAGAGTCACGATGCTTTTTTTTTTTGCTTCTGGTCAGACTAAACGCCTAAAGTGGGGATTGGTTAGTCTTATTGGGGGGTGTTTATTGTGGGAAATGGGCTTGCCTCCCGTCAAAAACCCAAACTAGGAGACTACCCGAATTTGTCATAGTATTTGATATGCTCCTGCTAAGGGTAGTTTTGTGGTTTTCTATACCAGGCATGGAACAGGTAAAAGGAAAACACGGGTCTCAGTTCCTGCAGTCATTATAGATGTGCCTATAATAGTCACGTGCATGTGCTCACAGTGTATGATGGTGTTCATCATGTTCTCGGAAACACAAAAGGGAAGCATATATGAGAGACTGAAAAAAAAAGCTGATTTTATTGGATTGAAAAAAGAGGACAGAATACAGTTGACTCTGACTCTGACTTTGAAATTGAAAGAGATAGAACATCCTAGACTCGGACTCAGACTCGGACCCAAATCAAATCTGGACTCTTGGATGGGGTTGTCAGTAGTCTTCGGCTTCTAAGGACTCAAGTGGATGTCCAGTGTAGCCTTTGGTAGAAGCTTCACCCAAATCTTCGTTATGTCGAAGATCGTCTTCAATCCTAGTGCCCATTTCGGTAAGCACAGCAAAGTTTGAGATGCCGGCATACCTAAGATGGACGCGATAGGAGGGTAGGAGGTTGTTGATGAATGCATCTACTAGTGTCTTCTCGCTGGGCTTGTCTACCAGCTTAACACTCTCAGCCCGCCAACGTTGAAGGTATTTGGTGAAACCCTCTGTCGGATATTGGGCCATGACTTCTAAAGTCCGCATGGTAGTCTGAAGTTCGGTATTATCAGAATAGTTTTTAGCGAACTCGGTAGCCACATCCTCCCAAGTGGGGAATCTTTTTGTATTAAGCCTATAGAACCAGGCTTTTGGATATTTCCCGAGGGATGCGCCGAACAAATTGATGAACATGTCGGCCTTGACCCCCTTGATCGCCATAAATGCTTTGAAGGCTCGGAGGTGTAGTAATGGATCCTCCGTCCCTTCGAATATGGGTAAACCCTCTAAGTTGAGATCTGTTGGTAGTTTCTCATTGATGGGTGTATAGTCTCGGGAGTTCTCAATATGAATGTTATTCCCTTGAAGGGCGTGGAACTGTTGTTCGAGCTCACGCACCGTGCTGATCAGTTTGGCAAATGGCCCAGTATTTACCGATTCAGAATTGAAGTCTTGCCGTTCAATGACAGTTAAACGAGCATTCATGGCCTCTTGGTTGGTTTTCAGGAACCCTATATGGGTTTCGGTTATGGCCTGCCTACTAACCATTGTTTCCAGCGAAGCCTTTATTTCATTGATGGTGTTTTCCATGTCCCTATTCCCGGTTGTGGGTGCCATACTCTGCGAGAATACCCACGTAATCAGAAATGTTGCTTCGGAACCCAAACACGCCAAGGCATAGGAAATTGCGCGGGAGGAAAGACAACTCGGGTTTGACTCGAGTTTGACTCTCCTAAAAAAAGCAAGGTGCGATTCTCGAAGCGACTGTGGTTAATCGCCCCGTCGGAGAATAGCCCCCAAGTGAGATTAAGGACTCTTATAGGACTCAGATGATGTGGCATCTAAGTGACTCAAAAGTGGGGTACGTGAGACGACACGTGTAAGACATGACCCTCAGAGCAACCGTGATTGATCGCTCTCCTAAAGGGTAGCCCCCCGAGTGAGATTGTAAGTTTTGCTAAGACTCGAGTGTTGGACGAGTGACCCTTAGATGTAAGGATCACGAACCCTTAGCCACAGGGCTATGCCTTGTAAAAGGTTGACTCGGCCTCGAGAAAAAGGCAGACAGGGTAAGGGAAGAAACTTGCGATGTAAGATCGGCAGAGTTTCGACGCTAGAGACCCTTGACTTGACTTGAATAAGGATAGACCCTGTGATTAGGGTAGACCCTTAAGTTAAAGGATTTTTAAATTGGGATGACTCGACTAACGGATTGAAAGACAGACGATATTCCCTTAGGAAAGGTCATGAGGACCGTCCTATTAGAGGGAAAGATCACGTGAGACTTTCTAGTTAGGACTCGAGTGTATGGACGAACCTTCCATTTACGAGTGTATGACTCGTGTTGGTCGGTTATGCCTTTAGAAAAAGGCGGACTAGGATGGGGAAGAAACCCGTAATGTAGGATCGACGGAGTTTTGACGCTAAAGACCTTCGACAAATCATGAAAAGACCCGACACACGGATTACGGTAGGTCCTATAATAAGGAAGGTTTTTGAAAAAGATTGAATTTTGAAAAATTGAGAGAACGGTCCAGAAATTGGTAGTGGGCCAATAGGACCGGGCACTTTGAAATGTTAGAATGGTTGCGAGTAAATTCGCATTTTGAAAAATTGGGAGACTGTCCCGTCTTTTTTGAAATTGGCAGCATACCGACAAGACCGGTTTTTTTGAAAAGTTGAATATTTGGAATTTTGAAAATTTGAATATCGGAAATAAATTTCCGAAAATTTGAAAATTGAAAATGAGATCCGGAAGATTTGAAAATCGAAAACGACATCTCGGAGATTTGAAAATCGAGAATGGAATCTCGAGGATTTGAAAATCGCAAATGGCATCACGAAGATTTGAAAATTGAATTTTGAAAATTCGAAAATCGAATGGTGGATCGGAAATTCGAATTGAAATGGATAGCATGCCGGCTAAAAAAAATGGCTTGTTTTGAGTCAAATCGTAAGTCTAATTTTCGGCAGCATTCCGAGTTTTTTGAAATTGGATATTTTGAAAAGACGGGTCCCGAAACGGACAGTATTTCGGGTTTTTCAAAATTTGGTATTTTGGAAAGATGCAATTTTGAAATGACGGTTTTTTGAAAATTGACACGGAAACCAAGTAGCATGTAGTCAAACAAGCATTATAACGACGCTTATGTATGCTTTACACTAAGTCTCGATCGGTCAAAATAGGGTCTATACCAACAACGATGGCTTTCTCATGTGATGGACGGACTCCCTAAGCCGAGTTGGTCTTAGGACATGCCGCAAAACCGAGACGAGTTCCACCATCGATGTTTTTAGCGCACCCATGTAGGAATGCACCACGGTATAGTGGGACGTCGGTCACAAGTAAACGGCCCGGGCAAATTTGGGTTATGCATGAATCATTAAACTAACGCGCGCACACTAATCTACGAACGATTTCTCTTCGAGTCTCACCCTGGGAACCCCGATGACATGTGGTACATCAGGTATCCCCAGCGGAGTCGCCAAATTGTGGACATGACGTAGGTCCACCCCGATGCGGCGAAGCGCGGGTTTGGGTAGGCGAATGAATCTCGTGGTGAGATTGTTCTCGGGTTCGAAATTTAAGTCAAAATGAAGTCGCCACCGAATTTTGTGGTTATTCGGAACCATTCGAGCCCACTCTATGTCGTCATGGGCTATACACAAAGTAAGCCCACTTCGATTTCAGAGTTTATGGGGCTCGTCCCTTTGCATTGCAATATCGATACCGTTTACACCGACTTTCGTATATAGAATGACTCTCGTGCGCCAATGGTTTCGGACATCCGGAAACCAAAGGTTCTGAGTAAGGGGTGAGGGTACGTGTTGGGAAGCCCACTAAGGACACCCAACCCCGCCCGCACAATGGCGGCCTCTACTAAGACATCGTTCGTGTTCGTGTACGCGCGCTAGTAAAACGACTAAATGATATGCAAACAGCATTTTCGGGCTAAGCATGTGAATTATTGGTTTGCTACGTCATTTAATGCATCTTGATTCACGTCAAAGTGATTTAGCATGTGATGTTCATTTAAATAAATAAATGGCAAACATCGAAAATAGAAAACTCGTAAATAAATTACAAATTACACGGGCGGAATACAACCCGGAATTCACAATACAACGAGCAATAAAATAGAATAATCGAATAGGAAATGGTAGACGTTAACTAGAAACGGACCCGTATATAATAAATATAAACTAGACCGTAAGTTGTGCAATTGGACTAACTTCGATTAGATACACATTATATTGTGTACCAATCAAAGGACGGAGGTTCGAGACCTAGGTGTGGTGCTAACCCGATCTCGAACCTCGATGCCTTGTCCCGACTTATCACCTCGAGAAATGGAGTCTAAATTAATTATGTGTCGGATACGACTAAAGAGTCGTCGACATAAAATTAATAGTGCGAGACCGTCGATCAAAATCGTTTTAGGTGTCGTGATATGCATGAGTTTTGAAAATTAGAATTACGTGATTGATTATGCACGTGTCGACTAAAAGTCGTAAAAAATGACGAGGCCCAAATGTTGCATTAGAGCTCTTGGTTTTCTGGGCTACAGGACCCACTCGATCGAGTCATGGTCTGACTCGGTCGAGTGTGTCTTTAACGTAGCTACTGTCCAGATTTTTGGGTGCTACTCGATCGAGTAGCCTACGTACTCGGTCGAGTAGCCTCTGTACGAGTGACAACTCGTGTTGCTTTTTTGGATAAAGTCGATAGTTGGCCAAATTAAATACAAATATTGCACGATTTGCATTTAACTTGGCTTCCGGTACTATAATCGTGTATACATACGATTATAATACCGTTATCGGAATTTTATGAAAATGTTTATCGTTAGATTAGAAATTTTGAATTAGTGACGAAATTGTATCCCTCTACGTCACAACATCGAAACTAATCCTTTCGGATTATGTGATGTCGGTTTTCGTGTCAACGGGTTTCGTACTAATTATGGAAAGGGAATTAAATCCGTTCAACTACGACCGATCACGGTCGCGTCACGCCCTTGAGTACATTGGTGCGGGGCTCCTCGAAAGGGCTCCACCTCCGTCGTTGCTCGTAAAGGGGTTAGACGGACCAAAAGTGATCATCGTAGTCCAACGTTTTAAAACCGATTTTTAGTATATATATATATATATATATATATATGTATATATATATATATATATATATGTATACACGGTATTATTAGCGATGTTAGTAGTAAAAATGGTACAAAAATAAAGATGCGAAAATATAAAAAATGTTAGTGTTAGTGTTACTACGATTATGATTACAATACAAAATACGATAAATAAATAAAAATGATGGAGCGATAGAGATAGAAACGGGGTTTAGGACACCCTCAACATACATGCTAGGTATAGGCCTCGGAAATGGACTCGTAAATAGCGACGGGACGCCGGAGTATCGAGGATGTACGCGAGTTATGGTGTGTATGGGTGTGTGTGTGTGTATTACGTCGGTTTTTCGAGGGACGAAGGACTCGGTTTTTGTGTGTATTGCTTAGGGTTGCTAAGGCTTGATGTGTAGGTATGTAGGTTAGATTGTGGCTGAAAAAAATGTAGGGCAAAGTATGTGTAAAAAAAGGTTGTCAAATGAATGGGAGTCGTGGGGTATTTATAGGCGTTACCCCACGACATAAGGGCACTCGATCGAGTGGCCCTAGTGCACTCGATCGAGTGCCTTTGCAAATGGGCCAAACCCGGTTTTTGACGCTCCACTCGACCGAGTGGGTCAATCCACTCGATCGAGTGGGTCAAGCAAATCGAGAGAAATAAGGAAAGATTTGATTTTGTTTGTTTTGATTATTTTTTGAATTTTGATTTGTGCGCCAGCTTTTAGGAATGAATGTGGCTGATTTATGAGACGGTTTCGTCTTTGACCGGGTTTTGACCCGGTCGCCAAAAGATGGGATTTATTTTTGGTGTCCGTTTTGGCCCAAATTAGTCTCATTTTGCTCGGAACGACCCACTGGGCCTGAATTTGAGGTCTGTTCTGTGAGATTTTTACTCCGCTAAAGTCCATGTCGGATATTATTGGTTTCGAGTCCAAATCCGAGTATACCAAGTCACGTTTGCGTCCGATCATCATCGGGTGTTTTTCGGAGACTACCATAGACACGTGGCAGTCAAAATGCGGGTGTCTACACATACAAACACACACACCATAACCTAACTACATCCTCGATACTCCCGCGTTCTTGTCGCTATTACGAGTCCATTGCCGAGGCCATTCTAAGCATGTATGTTGAGGGTGTCGTAAACCCCGTCTCAATCTTTACTACTTCATTTTTTTATACTTTATTATATAATCGTATTAGTATACTAACACTTTTACATTTTTTTCGAACTTTAATTCTAGTTCTTTTTATCGATAATTAATATCGTTTATACATATATAATAGTATTAAAACTCGGATCCGAACACATTTGACTACGACGTCCATTTAAGGTCCGTTTAATCCCTTTACGAGCAACGACGGAGGTGACACCCTTTCGAGGAGCGCCGCCCCAATGTACTCAAGGGCGTAACGCGATCATGGTCATTCGTAGTTGAACGCGTATGGATCCATTTCTAAGATTAGTACGGAACCCGTTGACACGAAAACCGACATCACATAATCCGTAAGGATTAATATCGATGTCGCGACGTAGAGGGACACAATTTCGTCACTAATCAAAATTTTCAATCTAACAACAACATTTTTTTTATAAAATTCCGATAACGGTATTATAATCGTATAAACACACGATTATAGTACCGGAAGCCGAGTTAAATTTAAATCGTGCGATATTTTTATTTAACTCGGCCAACTATCGATTTTAAACAAAAAACGAGACGAGTCGCAACTCGTACAGGGGCCACTCGACCGAGTACCATAGGCTACTCGATCGAGTAGCACTCCAAATCCTGGGCAGTGGCCTCCTCGAGGACACACTCGACCGAGTCAGACCACGACTCGATCGAGTGGGTCCTGTAGCCCAGAAAACCGAGAGCTTAATTTAATCATCCGAGCCTCGTCTTTTTTTAAACGACTTAGTCGTCGTGTGTAAAGTCAATCACGTGATTTCTTTTCCAAAACTCATGCATATCACTACACTTAAAACGACTTTGATCGATTGTCCTTCACAATTAGTCTTGTGTCGACGACTCCTTAGTCGTATCCGACACGTGGTTAATTTGGACACCAACGTTTCGAGGTGATAGGTCGGGAAAAGGCATCGAGATTCTGGATCGGGCTAGCACCACGCCTAGGTCCCATATCTCCGTCCTTCGATTAGTGCACAATATAATGTGTAACTAATCGAAGTTCGTCCATTTACTCAACTTACGGTCTAGTTTATATTTATTATATACGGGTCCGTTTCAAGTCATTTATTTATTTATCGCTTTTCTTATTTTCCGTTTATGCTTTCTTATTACTCGTTATTTTTGTATTGGCCGGGTTGTATTTCCGCCCGTGTAATTTGTAATTTATTTACGAGCTTTATTTATTTTGATGTTTATCGCTTTATAAATGAACCTCGCATGCTAAACCACTTCGACAATAGTTAGATGCATTAAATGACGTAGTTAACCAATAACTCACATGCTTAGCCCGAAAACGTTGTTTGCATATCATTTAGTCGTTTTACTAGCGCGCGTACACGAACACGAACGATGTCTTAGTAGAGGCCGCCATGTGTGGGTGGGATTGGGTGTCCTTAGTGGGCTTCCCAACACGTACCCTCACCCCTTACTCAGAACCTCGGTTTCCGGATGCCCGAAACTGTTGGCGCATGAGAGTCATTCTATACACGATTACCGGTGCAGATGGTATCGATATTGCAATGCAAAGGGACGAGCCCCATAAACTCTGAAATCGAAATGGGCCATACTTTGTGTACGGCCCATGACGACGTAGAGTGGGCTCGCATGGTTCCGAATAACCATAAAATTCGGTGGTGACTCCAACTTTGACTTAAATTTCGAACCCGAGAACAATCTTACCACGAGATTCATTCGCCTACCCAAACCCGCGCGTGGTCGCGTCGGGGTGGACCTACGTCATGTCCACAATTTGGCGACTCCGCTGGGGACACCTGATGTACCACATGTCATCGGGGCTCCTAGGGTGAGACTCGAAGAGAAATCGTTCGAATATTAGTGTGCGCGCGTTAGTTTAATGATTCATGCATAACCCAAAATTGCCCGGGCCGGTTACTTGTGACCGACGTCCTACTATACCGCGGTGCATTCCTACATGGGTGTGCTAAAGACTTCGATGGTGCAACTCGTATGGGTTTTGCGGCATGTCCTAAGACCAACTCGGCTTAGGGAGTCCGTCCTGATTTACGAGAAAGCCATCGTTGTTGGTATAGACCCTATTTCGACCGACCGAGACTTAGTGTAAAGCATACATAAAGGTCGTTATAATGCTTGTTTGACTACGTGCTACTTGGTTTCCGTGTCATTTTTCAAAAACCATCATTTCAAAATTGCATCTTTCCAAAAAAAAATACCAAATTTCGAAAAAAACCCGAAATACTGTCCGTTTCGGGACCCATCCTTCCAAAAACCAAAATTTGAAAAAACCCGAAATGCTGTCCGTTTCGGGACTCGTCTTTTTCCAAATATCCGATTTTTCAAAATTTGGAATGCCGTCGAAACTTAGGATTAGCGATTTGACTCAAAATATCCTTTTCTTTAAGTCAGCATGTTGCCCGTTTTGACTCTCGAATTTCCGACACCACCTCGATTTTCTGAATTTTCAAAATTCTAATCTCAGTTTTCGAAATTCCGTTTTCGGTTTTCAAATTTTCGGAAATTCGCTCATTTTTATATTCAAATTTCAAAATATCAGACATCCAACTTTCCTAAAATAAATCTTTTTTATTATAGGACCTACCATCTATCCGTGTGTCGGGTCTTTGCATAGTATGTCGAAGGTTTATAGCGTCGAAACTCCGTCGATCTTACATCACGAGTTTCCCCCCCTTTCCCGAGTCCGCCTTATTTGTCAAGGCACGACCAACCCGCGTAGGGCATACCCCTACAAAGGAAGGTCCGTCTGTACACTCGAGTCAAAAGTCTGGGGAAAAGTCTCACATGAACCTTCCTTCGAACGGGACTAGGCCCACAAAGCCAAGTCCTAAGGAAGTCATATCACCTACGAGTCATCCGTCTAGGTGTCCTTCTCGAGTCTTTTTCATTTAGTCTTTTCCTTTTGTCGCTCGGGATGTACTTTTTATGATTCCAAGATCTGGGTTCGGTTTCTGATTACACGATGTTCTTACAGACAGGCCGCCATCAACCAGACACACCCGCAAAATGGAAGCAGCTTTGAACAATCTGAAGACCTCTGTGGACGCCATGGTCGTCAAACAGACCGACATTGAAGCCCAACTGACTGAAATGAGGGCTGGTCAAGTGGCCATCGTTGCTCGTATGGCTGCAGTGGAGCAAAGGACTCCTAATACCGAGACCAATGGGTCTCTAACTGAACAACTTAGTGCGGTGCACCGACTGGAGGAACAAGTGCATCTAGCTGGGAGTAATAACATCCATCGGGAAAATAGCCGTGAGTATGCCCCGGTGAACGACAAGCTACCCCCAAACCTGAACCTCACCGGCTTACCAATGTTCGAGGGAACCGAAGACCCGTTACTACATGTACGGGCCTTCAAAGAATTCATGGCAATCAAGGGAGTAGATTCTACGATGTTCAAGAATCTTTTTGCTGCTTCCTTTGAGAAGCACCCACGGGCCTGGTACTATAGGCTAGACCCGAAGAAATACCCTACTTGGGATGATGTGGTCACCGAGTTTGCTCAGAACTATGCTGACAACACCGAGATCCAGACCACAATGCGATCTCTGAAGGTTATGGCCCAAGAGCCGAAAGAAGGTTTTACTAAGTACCTTCAACGCTGGAGGGCCGAGAGCGTGAAACTGGTCGATAAGCCCAGTGAAAAGGCTCTGGTGGAGGCTTTCGTCAAGAATCTCCTCCCCTCCTACCGGGTTCACCTCCGGTACGCTGTCATACCCAATTTCACCACCCTTACTGAAATGGGTATGAGAATCGAAGACGACCTGAGACTAGAGGGCCTCACTAAGGCCTCTAGCAAGGGATACCAAGGGGCTTCCTCTTCCACTACCAAGCCCCAGGTTGCAACCCGCAACATTTTTGACGCGGTTAATCTACTGGATGCCCCGTCTAAGAAGAACACCCCACCTCGGGTTTTCAATGATATAGGTACCACCTATACTTATGCCTTACAAAGGCTATCCACAAAGGCCTAATCCAACCGATAGGCCCAACTCCTGAAGTTCCGGTCGAGCGACGCTCCAAGAACTACAATGCCCAAGCTTATTGCCAATACCACCGAGGCAATGGGCATGACACCGAAAAGTGCTGGAAGCTGAAGCACTTGATCCAGGACTTGATCGAGAGCGGTAAAATCCCACTACCCGGAGATAAGCCAAGTAACAAGGAGAACCCTTTCAGCTTCCATGCCATCTTTGCCGGGGAGGTGATTGATTGCTCTCATCTTATCTCTCCATTTATCCCGCAAGTAAACGAGATCTGGTTTGACGACGAGGACGATGTCTACCTCGCTAAAGGGGAAACTGTCCCCATCACCTCCGAGGAGATTCGCAATACTAAATCCCGAGTCTTAGCCAGTAACCACCTTGGTCGTCCCTATCAAGCCACTAGCTCTAGGGACACCCCTATCCCGACAACCGTCACTGAACCCCTCAGGACGAAAGTCGCCCCTGAGGAGCCGACTGCTGAAACGGCCCTCATGAAGCAACTAAAGAAGACCCGAGTTGACCTCACTATATGGCAACTCCTAGTTAGCTCACAAGAGAATCGAGAAGCACTCACTAAGGCTCTCGACCAAATCAAGATCGACTCTTTGGTTACCCCTGCTGAAATGGTAGCCACGGTCTTGCCTCATCTGAAGGGCAAAGCTAAGGAGGGAGGCCCGATGATCACTTTCTCTGAAGCCGACCTACCGCCGTTCGGGGCCTCCCACAATCTGGCCCTCTATATTACGGTGATCTGCCGAGGAAAATACCTCCCAATGACCCTAGTTGATGATGGGTCTGCTGTGAATGTCCTTCCTTTAAGGACCGCCAAAGCCCTCGGCATTACCGACGCCGATTATATTCCGACTGCTCAGACCATCCAAGCCTTTGATGGGAGTCCAAAGTCGGTAGCTGGGGCCGTAAAGCTGACCATTATAACTGGCCCAATAGAAAAGGAGCTTGAATTCCAGGTGATCGATGTCACCTTGTAGACACCCGCATTTTGACTGCCAGGTGTCTATGACAGTTTCCAAAAAAAAAACACCCGATGATGATCGGACGCTAACGTGTTTCTACGCGCTCGGATACGGGCTCAAATCCATTAGTTGCTAGCTAATGCACTTACGGAGTACAAACCTCACAAAATCAACCTCAAATCCAGGCCCAGTGGATCATTCCGAGTCAAACAAGACTAATTTGGGCCGAAACCGACACCGGAAGTAAAACCGACTTTTTAGCGATTGGGTCAACTCCGGTCAAAGTCGTTTTCGAGACATACAAAAACAGCCATGCAATCATCAAAAGTCCAAGTCAAATACAAACCCATCATCAAACCCAAGTCACGGTCCAAAGTCAACGGACTCACGCGACCCAGTTGGGCCACTCGATCGAGTGCCCAATCCACTCGATCGAGTGGGCCTGTTTCAGGTCCGACTGCAGGCGTATCGGGCCACTCGACCGAGTCAGGCACCTACTCGATCGAGTAACCCTAACCGGGTGCCCTAGCAATGCCTATATAAACACCCCATGCACACTCAATTACACAACTTTTCACATCTTTATACAACCCTAATCAATCCTTTACACAACTCTACAACCCTAATTCTACCCTAAGCAATACACTAGCAAACCCTAAACCTAGTTTTAGGAATCGAAACCCTAACCACCATAACTCAACCTCCATAAAACCTCGAAACTCCCGTGTTGAAGCCACGACTACGAATCCGATCCGAGACAAGAACATGTAGGTTGAGGGTGCCAAAACCCCTTTTTTTTCCTTCTTCTCTTCCTCTTGTCATCTTCCTCTTTTTTTTCTCGTTTTTTCTCGTTTTTATTTTCTTTATCGCATCATAATATCAATAATACAATTAGTATAAGACATTAAAATACCTGTCGATTTGTGTCGAATGTGAGTGATGGTGGAATAAGGAAAACCGAATATACAAGTGTACTGCACACAACGTTGCCGGTCGCTTATCCCATCACCCCGATCATTTGATTATTGAAACAAGTCAACTTAAACAATAATTTGTTTATTTTTTTTTGCATCGTTATTCAAATCGCATATTCGCAATCGATTTTTAAAAACAATATTGTATTTTAATAAGGGTCGAAACCCGTTGACGCGGATCCGACATCACAATCCCTAGGGATTTATTTCGATGTCGAAGAAGTCGAGGGAATCAAGTCCTTTAATTCAAGCAAAGAATCGATCCATTAGATTCGATACCAATTCCATAATTGGATGTCAAATCTAGCGATCTAGTCACACAAATTAATTAACGCGATTTACTCATATCGTGATAGTTAATTTAAAACGACTAAAATCAATTTAATATTTTCACTCTAGTATTCCATATCGATTCAATAATCGAATATGGGATACAACGAGTATTCAAAATTAGAATCGGTTATAAATTCAACAATATTTATATTCGGTTCAACAAAATCAATGATTCATAAAAAGTCCGAATCGAGCATAAGTCATACAATATTTATGCTCAATTCGGTAAAACCGTCGAATTGTCAAAAAAATAAAAAGCAATTCGAAATCATAACAAAAATTGCAAACGAACCAGAAATTAGTACATGTGCCACTCGACCGAATGCAATAGGCCACTCGATCGAGTGACATCACAAAAACCGAGCAGAATACATTTTCCGACCTCCACTCGGTCGAGTCTCGCAATGACTCGATCTAGTGGCGACGTACTCGGCCGAGTCGGGCAGTAACTCGGTCGAGTAGGGTCACGAAATCCGGACAGAACCTTTTTCAGAGGTCCATTCGGTCGAGTCCCTCAATGACTCGGTCGAGTGGCCCCTTTATCGCGTCAAACCGCGAGTCCTATAAGTTATTCGAGTCTCGTTCATATCTTTTCATGACTTAGGTCAACACGTGTCTAATTAATCACGTGCATTACTATCTTTTCAAACCATGCATCATCTCGCTACATCATTCAATTTTATTCCATATTTGCATAAACCGTTAAATATCGTTACATCGTTACTAACACGTTTGTTATTTCTTTTGTCAATTTAATTCTTGTTTATTTTATCGTACTAAATGAACCCGTATGCTAAAATACAACTTTGACTTTAATTTTAGTTGCATTAAATTGACATAGAAACCCTCTTTTCAATTTCTCACATGCTTAGGAAAACAATGTTTGCATAAGCATTTTTCATCGTCTAACTAACGCGCGTATTAGAAAGTCACTCGAGATCTTAGTAGAGGCCGCTAAGTGCGGGCGGGGTTGGGTGTCCTTTGTGGGCTTCCCAACACGTACCCTCACCCCTTACTCAGAACCTCGGTTTCCGGATGCCCGAAACCGTTGGCGCACGAGAGTCATTCAATACACGATATCCGATAATGTCGGTATCGGTATCAAATGCAAAGGGACGAGCCAATAAACTCTGACATCGGAAATGGGCCGTATTTTGTATATGGCCCACTTCGACATAGAGTGGGCTCGAATGGTTCCGAATAACCACAAAATTCGGTGGCGACTCCACTTCGACCTAAATTTCAATTCGATCCATTCTCATATGGAGATTCATTCGCCTACCCAAACCCGCGCGTGGCCGCATCGGGGTGGACCTATGTCATGTCCACAATTTGGCGACTCCGCTGGGGATTAACTGATGCGTGACTTACCATCGGCATCCTCAGGGTGAGACTCGAATAGAAATCGTTTGACAAATACAATACGCGTTTTAGTTCTACGGTTCATGCATAATCCATATTTTCCCGGGCCGGTACTCGCGACCGACGTCCCACTATACCGTTGATGTACTCCAATATGGATATGTCAAAAGGTGTCCATAGTCAATTCGAGTGGGTTTCGCGGCATGTTCTAAGATCAACTCGACTTAGGAAGTCCGTCCCGATCAACGTCTAGACTATGTACACTGGTATAGACCCTCTATAGACCGACCGAGACTTAGTGTAAAGCATACATGGCGTCGATATAATGCTTGTGTGACTACGTGCTACTTGGTTTCCGAGTCGTTTTCAAAAACCGTCTTTTTTTCAAAGATTGCATCTTTTTTCAAACTATTCAATTTCAAAACCCGGGACACATACCGAATTTAGGACTTATGATTTTACTCAAAATAGCCTATTTTCTAGCCGGTGTGCTGCCCAATTCAAAACTCAAAAACGTTTTCGAACTTTCAAAACCCATGGCCCAATACCCTTTTCGTTTTTTCCGAAAACTGGGCCCTCAACCGAGTTTTCTCGGACCTTTCTCAAAAACAATCAATTTTCAAAACCTCCTTCTCCTTAGGACTTCCCGTTTTTAGCAGTGTCGGGTCGTGTCTTAAGTTGTCGAGGTCTTTAGCATCGAAGCTCTGTCGATCTTACATCAGGAGTTTCTTCCCTATCCCAGTCCGCCTTATTAGACTAAGGCAAGGCCCACCTACGTAGGACAAACCCCTACAAAAGAGGGCCCGTCAACACAATCGAGTCCATAAGTCTGGGGATGTCTCACGTGAACCTTCCTTCGAACAGGACTAGGCCCACCCGCCGAATCCTAAGGAAGGCCCACATTTCACAAGTCACCCGTCTAGGTGTCTTTTCCGAGTCATTTCCCTTTTTAGTCTTGTTCGGGATGTACTTTCTATTCCGGGATTTTGGGCTAGTTTCTGATTACGTGGTGTTCTTACAGACAGGCCACCCGAAACCAGATACCAACGCAAGATGGACGAATTGAAAAATGCTCTGGCCAAGATCGAGACTCAACTGACTACTATCAGGCTAGCCAAGCAACGCTAGCCACCCGCCTAAGTGCCGTAGAAAAGACGGCTCCAGTTGAAGGAGCTGAGCCCACTGGGCCCATAGCCGAATTGATCAGTGTTGTTCGTAGGCTCGAAGAGCAAGTCCACTTATCGACGAACAACTCGATCCACACCGAAAATGCTCGTACTTATTCACCTTTGAATGACGAGCTTCCTGCTAACCTCAACCTTACGGGAATTCCTATGTTTGAGGGTACCGAAGACCCGGTCCACCACATCCGGGCTTTCAAGGACTTCATGGCGGTCAAAGGGGTGAAGTCAACTATGTTCAAGCATTTATTCCCTTCCTCCCTGGAGAAGCATCCTAAGGCCTGGTTTTACAGGCTCGACCCCAAGAAATACAAAACTTGGGACGATGTGGCGACCGAATTTGCCCGGAACTACGCCGATAACACTGAAATCCAGACTACCATGCGTACCCGGGAAGTCATGGCTCAAGAGCCCAAAGAAGGGTTCACAAAATATCTGCAAAGGTGGAGGGCCGAGAGTGTGAAGCTGGTCGACAAGCCCGGCGAGAAGGCCCTAGTGGAGGCTTTCGTCAAAAACCTCCTCCCATCCTACCGGGTCCACCTCCGGTATGCTATCATCCCAAACTTTGTTGTCCTTACTGAAATGGGCACGAGAATCGAGGATGATTTGAGACTAGAGAGCCTGACTAAGGCCTCTACCAAAGGCTATCAAGGGGCTAGTTCATCTACAAACAAGCCCACACCTGTAGCCGCAGCCCGTAGCATTTTCGATGAGGTAAATCTGCTCGACACCTCATCCAAAAAGAATACACCAAATCGGGTATTCACAGATATAGGGACTACCTATACTTATGCCTTACAAAGGCTATCTTCGAAGGGCCTGATCCAACCGATAGGCCCAACTGCAGAGCCTCCAGTAGAGAAGAGGCCCAAAACTTATAACGCCCAGGCCTACTGCCAGTATCATCGAGGTAACGGACATGATACTGAAAAATGCTGGAGACTAAAGCATTTGATCCAAGATCTTATCGAGAGCGGGAAAATCCCGTTGCCCGGAGACAAGCCGAGCAACAAAGAAAATCCGTTCAGCGCCCATGCAATATTCACAGGTGAAGTAATCGATTGTTCTCACCTCATTTCCCCTCTTATCCCACAAATCAATGGGATATGGTTTGATGATGAGGATGATGTTTACCTGACCAAAGGGGAAGTTGTCCCCATTACCCATGAAGAGGTCCGAAAGGCTATATCCAAAGCTCTAGCCACTAACCACGTCGCCACTGCTGGGCGCGCCGCTCCAACACCCGTCACTGAACCTACCAGGACGGGACCTACCCTCGAAGAGACAAGCAATGACACGGCCGTAGTCCAACAACTGAAGAGGGTTCGAACTGATCTGACTATATGGCAACTACTGGTTAGCTCACAAGCTCATCGGGAAGCACTGACTAAGGCTCTCGATGAAATCAAGGTCGACTCGCAGGTTATCCCTTCTGAAATGGTAGCCACTATTATGCCTTTTCTCAAAGGCAAGTCAAAGGAAGAAGGCCCACTCATCACCTTCTCCGAATCTGATCTGCCACCGTTTGGGCCCAACCATAACCTGGCCCTATATATCACAGTCATCTGCAAGAGTAAGTACCTCCCGATGACCCTTATCGACGATGGATCAGCCGTGAATGTCCTACCTCTAAGGACTGCTAGAGCCCTCGGCATCACTGATGCCGACTACCTCCCGACCGTACAAATGATCCAGGCTTTCGACGGAAGCCCAAAACCGGTCGCCGGGCCGTTAAATTGAAAATCATAACGGGCCCAATCGAAAAGGAGTTGGAATTTCAGGTGATTGATGTCACCTTATCCTTTAACCTACTACTAGGAAGGCCTTGGATCCATGCAGTCAAGGCCGTGTCCTCTACCCTACATAGGAAAGTCAAGATGCCGCTTCAAGATGGCATCATCACGCTAGAAGCTACTCCTATCACCGTGGCTAGCTGTAATGCCACAAGCCGGGCCGAACCACGAGGATTCGATTTCGTGGGTATGATCGAGGAGGAATATCTTTTCAGGCCCTACTTCACTGCTAGCATCGACGCGATGCTACAAAATTTGGGCTACTTGCCAGGGGCTACCTCGAGACCACATCTTCCAGCTAGGAAGATCATCGAAGTCCTAAATGATGGCGAATCACAGTTCGGGTTGGGATATGCTATAATCCCAGAAAATGTGGTCCGGGCCGGTATTCATGATAAGTGTCATTTGTAGTGCCTATTTTGTAGTGTTTTGGTCCCATTTTCCTTGTAGAATCGCTCCTTGGGAGCGGTTTAGGGGCTTCTTATGCTTCCTTTAATTCGTTTCAGGTTCCCGAGACCGATTTGGAAGAGTTGGAGCGATTCCGACTCGATACATACACATTTTGGAGCCAACGAAGTTAAGGAATGATGCCTCGATGCCTTGGAATCGACCCCGTGACCTTGGGACCCAATCCCGAGCCTCCGAGACCCGATCCCGAGTCCCGAGAACCGATGGGAAGCTCATGAGAATCAAGGAGGGACCAAAAAGTTCATATTGGAGGCCTACAAGGCTCATCCCGGACGGGTATGGCCTCATCCCGTCCGGGATGAAGGAGCAAAAAGAGGAGCTGCTGTCTGTGGACCATCCCGATCGGGAAGGTGGCATCCCGACCGGGACCGACCTCGTCCCGACCGGGACCACCCCGTCTCGGCCGGGACGGGCCACTGCTACTCCACTTTGTTTCTTTTCTTCTCCCTTTCATTTGTAACCCTATATATACTCTTCCCTTGTGATGTTAAGAGGATGTTAGACATTAGAGACTAAACCCTAGATAGTTTTAGCATAGATTAGTGTAGATTAGTCTTTAGATTATCGTTAATCTTAGATTAGTTCTTGTAATTTGGGAATTCTTCAAGATCTCCACCAAGCTTGACAAACTTGGATGTATGTTTTGGGTTTTTCTTATTTATGCAAGTTTCCTTCTTCCTTTCATCTTGTTAGTAGGTATAATCTTCTTTTCCTTTCTCTTAATCTTGTTCTTTCATTAAAGTTTGAATCTTTGTTGTTTGGATTGCTCATAGTTCATAGTACTTGTTAGTTTCTTCTTGTTTGTTTTGATTGTTATGTTGATTCACCATATTAGTGTTAGTTTTCCTTTAGTCATGTTAGAGTAGTGTTTTGCTAGGGTTAGTAAGGTGATTAGGGTGTTAATTGGATGATTAAGGGATTGTTGGAGATGTTGGTGGAAGATTTGGGTTTCTCCTTGGTTTGATGCACATCACATGTTTGTAGAAATGCTTGAATGACTAAGTATGTACGAATGCTTGTTTTTCTTGCCTTTCTCTTGTGGGTGATAGTTGTTTGTGGATTCGGTCCCCTCATTAAGTTGCGAGAGCCCGGTGAGGACGAACCCTAGGTCGGTCTAAGTTGCGAGAGCCCGGATGCGACCTAGGCCTATAGCACGCTAGTACCCCGTTTGTGTTGTGTATCGCCGAGTTGGGTTTTAGGTGGAACCTCTAGGTGAGTCTAAGTTGCGAGAGCCCGGGCATTACCTAGATTACCCTACTACCTCCTTCACCTCTAGCTCTTCCTCGACCATTCCGTTACCCCTTTGACCCCGACCTAATCCTAGCCCGTTTCCTTTGATAGTTCTCTTGCTTTAGACCTAGCTTAGCTTTAGTCTCCCCCTCCTTAGAATAGCTTGTCTCGAACATAGTCCTAGACCGTAGCATACCTTAGTCCGACCTCCCGTCCCTGTGGATTCGACCCGACTTACCCTAGCTACCCTAGTTAGGTTAGTTGGTTTTATTTGGCGGTTGGGATTCACGACAAATCCCACCCATCAAATTGGCGCCGTTGCCGGGGACGGCGTAGTTTAGACTTTTGTTTGCTTAGTTTGGGACTTTGTTCTTGATTATTGTGTTCTCTTCTCCTTGTGTATCTCCGTTTTTCTTCTTGTGTTACTCTCTCTTCCTAGTGCCTCAAAAGCACTAGGATACTAACGTTTTCTCAAGTGCTTCTAGCTCATCCTAGGTACCAAAGCAACGTTATGGACATGGCTTGTCCAAGCTACCATCAATCGTCACGGGACAACTACGGGGCGAATTACCAAAACCCACAACTTTACCAACCATATCAACCTCATCAACAATCTTATGAACCCTCTCCATATGGTTACCAAGAAGGTTGTCAAGGATCATTCCAACATCCTAACAACTACCAAACACCCTCACATAACCCACAACCGCAAAATCCCAACTTTGAGACTTGTCAAATGATGGTTCAATTGCTTAAGAGCCAACAAGAGTCGATGACTCTTTTGCAAAAGAATCAACAAGCGATGGTGGCTCAAATAATAGGGGTTAGGGAGGAGTTCAAGGCCCAAATAGAGGTGCAAGATGCTCGCATCAATGCACTCATGGCTCATATCACGATGTTGGCTGCTCGAACTCCACAACATGTTGAGGAAGGTTCATTTGGGCATGAAGGTCGGGTGTCTCAACCCAATCTTGAAGCTACAAATGAAGAAGAGGGTGTCGATCAAGAGGTCATTGTTGAGTGTTGCTTAGGCGGTGAAGATGACGGAAGAATAGAGGAAGTTGAGGCTTCAAGGGCCCACAATGAGGAGGGAGTTGAGCATGATTATCAAGATAGCTCTTGGGGAGCCAATGTATTGGCTATAAAGTTGGATTTGTTTGATTTTCTTCGTGATGAATCGGGTGTTGACAATCCAAACCCAAGTGAAGAGATGACCCCTCATGACCATTTTGACAAGGTGAGTGAAAAGGAGCGCAATACTTGGGAAAAAGAAGTAGATGCCTTGGAACTTGCTTTGTATGGGAATTTGGAGGATCCTAAACCCTTCAATGAAGAAAACTTGATGCCTTCTCCTCCTCTACCGCACTCGATGTCTAGCCCTTTGTCTTGTGAGACGGTTGGTGAAGAGGATCCTTGTCGGGCGGTGGAAAAGAGTTCTACTCTCGACCCCGTAGAAGAAGCGACACCTCTAGGGTGTGATCTCCCACATCATGACACCGAGCACGACTCTAGACCACTATACCTACCGGATGGTCATAAGAGTCGTAGCTATGTTGGTTCCGAAGACCCGGAAGATCACGAGAACCCCGAGCATATTGAAGACGATCGCTTCTTCCCTCCGACTTGGAAGCTCTTGAATGTGGCTAGGCTCGGCCATGTGAGCTTAAATGAAGATGTTGCTAGGGCATTTGACTTACTCCTTCGAGCTCTTGATGGCTATGGAGGCGTAGTTGGTGAGAGTAGCTAGTGTAAATATCTTTTCCCTTTTCTTTTGTGCTTGTATTTGTGTTTATGTTTGTTTGTATAGTTTGGTTTCTAGCATTTGTTAGCCTTTGTGGAATTCTTGTTTATTTGGATTGTTGATGAGCGATGTGAGGGAGGGAATTTGATGTTGTATTTGAGCTTATTGTCATAGGTGTGAAGTGAAGATGATTCCTAGAGAGGAATGGTTAATGATAAAACTTGGATCGTGAGTATGGAAGTCGTTTTTTGAAGCTTCGGTGTAGCTTTTGGGGTTTTGGAGGTCAAGAAGACCCATCCCGGGCGGGAAGGGAGCTTCCCGACCGGGAAGGATATGCCATCCTGACCGGGAAGGAGCCGTCCTGATCGAGATGGAGGTGCAAAAATTGGAGCTTGCTGGAGTGCCGTCCCGACCGGGAAGGTGGCTTCCCGACCGGGACGAGTGTGTCTTCCCGATCGGGACCATCCATCCCGACCGGGATGGTCCCCTTTCTCCTCTTTTGGCCTCTTCTTCGACATTTGAGCCCACCCAACCATTGTATACCCCCACCCAACCTCCCTACCCATCCTTGCTCATGTCATATGACCCTTACACTTCATTTACATACCCTCACCTCATTTCTCTTCCCTTTACACCGAGTTTCACATCGAATCCCACACCCCTCACACCATTACTACCTTAACCATGCGTACTTATCGAGTTTGAAGCGGGATAGCAATGATGAAGATAAGCAACGTGCCCACATTGATCTATGAGACGATGGAGCGAGTGAGTTACTAGACGATTGGTTTTGGTAACTATCCTTACTTTTCCGTCTTTTATTGCTTGTTTTCCTTTGTTTATTCCCTTCCCCTTATTTTGTGTCATGGTGGCCTTCGAGGCCTCGGTAGTGCTTGCTCCCGACTCCCGATGACGTGATTGCGTCGAGAGTCATTTCAAAATCCAAATTTTTACAAGTTTTTCACTTTCTTTTTGAGGATTTAGTCGGATTTAGGCAGAATCCGGGCTAGGTGACTTGATTACACCTAGCCCTCCCCTCCCATTTCCTTTTATTTCCTTCTTTTTATTTTCTTCTCCCATCCATATCTTTTCTTGTCTCGGCCCATGGTGACTTGATTACACCCCGGCTGGACACCTTCTACCTTTTCTTCATCTTATTCTTTGATTTGTAGCTTTATTTTCGTAGTTTCTTTTCTTTTTCTTTTGTCTCTCCTCACCCTACGATCGAGCATGAGGACATGGCTCGATTTAAGTGTGGGGGAGCGATATTCTAGTATAATTAGTTTATTTTTTTAGTTTTTCGAAAAAAATCTTAAAAATCCCTAAAAATTTGAAAAAATTTCACAAAAAAATCAAAAAGATTTTTCTTTTGTGTGTTTTCATTTTGTGTCATTGTGTCGTATATTTGTTTTGTGTGCGTGTTTTGCCCCCCTTTTTCCTTATAGGTCGCTTAATCACCGCTAGCTTCGGAGAGCTTTCAAGACACCCGGTAACATCTTTTCAACCCTTTTTCCTCTTTGTTTCTTACGGAGTTTGGAGGAGATATGTGTTGTGGTGTGCTCGGGTGGAGCTTTGTAAAGTTTGTGGATGATTGGTTGCTCATTTGGAAGTTCGGGGTGGTGTGTGTTTTGTATGTGTTTGTTTTGTTATGTTTTGTTTTTGTTGCTTTTGTTTCCTTTTCTTCCGTTTTCGTTGAGTCTTGGTTTTGTGTGCGTAGTTGTGTCTTGTGTGTAAACATTTTGCGAAAACCCGGTTTAGAGGCTAGTGTGCAAGTGTTTACTTTCCCTTCCTAGTAGTGTAAATCGAGTCTTGGACTTTAATCTAGTAGAATGACCCTAAATCAATGATTTCGTTGGTCCTTTACCTTGAGTCCACCTAGCTTACTAGGGATTTACTACGGGATTTGCATTTTGACCATTATGACCACCCACGGTGTGAAAAGGCCTTGGTTACCGAGTCTCGTCCCTTAGGTGACCGTGTCTAGGATCATTTGATTAGTCCAAGTTCCCCCCTTTTTGTGAGTATGAAGGGAAGACGTCGTCCCGACATACCCATTCACCTACCTCCTACACATACCCACACAAATAAAATGCAATTTGTTGATCTCTCTTTCTTATTACTAAGGAATGCCAAAAAGCCGAATCTAGCCAAAAAGGGCTAAGAAAAGAAAAAGAAAGAAAATGAAAGAGAGAAAAGAATGAAGAAAAAGAAAAGGCACAAAAGCCAAAAAGAAAATAGAAAAGAAGAAAAAGAATGGCATGGCAAAACAAAGAAAAAAAATGCAAAAGAAAAGAGAAAATGCCAAAAGAAAACCCGATTCACAAAAATAACCCCTACCTCTCAAAATAAGCCTTTTTCCGACTTTTGCCGTGAAGAGCCTACCAAAGGACCGAGTCCCGAGGAAGGATGATAGCGGCATTAGTTGGTCTTCCCTCATTTTGCATGTTTTCCACCTTTTTACTTGGATTAGTTAGGCGGTTTTGGACATGGGACGACCCTCTTGGCTCACGCTAAAGGGGGCGGGGTCTCACTTACCTACAGTGTCGACTAACACCGTGGTTCTTCACTTTTCCACTCCGCCGATCGTCCCGTAGTACGTTTTTAGAAAGTTAGGAGGACCTAGGTAAGTTACCAACGTTTTTGTTGCTTTGTCGGCATACTATTAGGGTTTAGTCCACCTTGGTTTGTATTGCTAGCTTGGGAACGTTGTCACTTACCTCGAGTCCTAAACCGGTGCTTCTTTCACCGCTTTTAGAGGGAAGCGGTATTTCTTTTGTTTGGGTGCAACCGTCTAAGTGTTTGTTTGTTTGTTTGTTTGTTTGTGTGTTTGTTTATGTGTTTGTGTCCGGTTGCATCCACAGTTTTGTCGCAAGACCCAACTTGCCTTGCGGAGTGCACTTGTCCTCTAATTGTACTCGCGCTAATACCCACTCGGATAGGTTAGTATTAGTATGTGCTTACTCGAGGGCGAGTAAGGGTTAAGTGTGGGGGAGTTGATAAGTGTCATTTGTAGTGCCTATTTTGTAGTGTTTTGGTCCCATTTTCCTTGTAGAATCGCTCCTTGGGAGCAGTTTAGGGGCTTCTTATGCTTCCTTTAATTCGTTTCAGGTTCCCGAGACCGATTTGGAAGAGTTGGAGCGATTCCGACTCGATACATACACATTTTGGAGCCAACGAAGTTAAGGAACGATGCCTCGATGCCTTGGAATCGACCCCCGTGACCTTGGGACCCAATCCCGAGCCTCCGAGATCCGATCCCGAGTCCCGAGAACCGATGGGAAGCTCATGAGAATCAAGGAGGGACCAAAAAGTTCATATTGGAGGCCTACAAGGCTCATCCCGGACGGGTATGGCCTCATCCCGTCCGGGATGAAGGAGCAAAAAGAGGAGCTGCTGTCTGTGGACCATCCCGATCGGGAAGGTGGCATCCCGACTGGGACCGACCTCGTCCCGACCGGGACCACCCCGTCTCGGCCGGGACGGGCCACTGCTACTCCACTTTGTTTCTTTTCTTCTCCCTTTCATTTGTAACCCTATATATACTCTTCCCTTGTGATGTTAAGAGGATGTTAGACATTAGAGACTAAACCCTAGATAGTTTTAGCATAGATTAGTGTATATTAGTCTTTAGATTATTGTTAATCTTAGATTAGTTCTTGTAATTTGGGAATTTTTCAAGATCTCCACCAAGCTTGACAAACTTGGATGTATGTTTTGGGTTTTTCTCATTTATGCAAGTTTCCTTCTTCCTTTCATCTTGTTAGTAGGTATAATCTTCTTTTCCTTTCTCTTAATCTTGTTCTTTCATTAAAGTTTGAATCTTTGTTGTTTGGATTGCTCATAGTTCATAGTACTTGTTAGTTTCTTCTTGTTTGTTTTGATTGTTATGTTGATTCACCATATTAGTGTTAGTTTTCCTTTAGTCATGTTAGAGTAGTGTTTTGCTAGGGTTAGTAAGGTGATTAGGGTGTTAATTGGATGATTAAGGGATTGTTGGAGATGTTGGTGGAAGATTTGGGTTTCTCCTTGGTTTGATGCACATCACATGTTTGTAGAAATGCTTGAATGACTAAGTATGTACAAATGCTTGTTTTTCTTGCCTTTCTCTTGTGGGTGATAGTTGTTTGTGGATTCGGTCCCTCATTAAGTTGTGAGAGCCCGGTGAGGACGATCCCTAGGTCGGTCTAAGTTGCGAGAGCCCGGATGCGACCTAGGCCTATAGCACGCTAGTACCCCGTTTGTGTTGTGTATCGCCGAGTTGGGTTTTAGGTGGAACCTCTAGGTGAGTCTAAGTTGCGAGAGCCCGGGCATTACCTAGATTACCCTACTACCTCCTTCACCTCTAGCTCTTCCTCGACCATTCCGTTACCCCTTTAACCCCGACCTAATCCTAGCCCGTTTCCTTTGATAGTTCTCTTGCTTTAGACCTAGCTTAGCTTTAGTCTCCCCCTCCTTAGAATAGCTTGTCTCGAACATAGTCCTAGACCGTAGCATACCTTAGTCCGACCTCCCGTCCTTGTGGATTCGACCCGACTTACCCTAGCTACCCTAGTTAGGTTAGTTGGTTTTATTTGGCGGTTGGGATCTACGACAAATCCCACCCATCAATTCACAAGGCCACCAACATTCTCAAGGGTACTTACATAGGCCCTTATAGCCCGAAGTTAACTGACTACTTCGTCATTCCCGTGTTCGGAGCTATCCAAGTGGACCTCTACCAACCCACCGTCACATATCCCGAGACCAAAACAGCTCGGGAATGCAATTTCATCCCCGATGATTATATATTCACCATTATCCGGGCTGAGTCCGAGAAAGGTGGAAGCGACTCCGAGCCCGTGTTGGGGCTCTTATTTGGAGAAGACAAGACCGTCCCTGCTCCAAAGGACGATTTGGTCAACATGATCCTCCGCAGCGATCGGTTCGACCCAACCAAGCTAATCACCGATGTCGGTGCCAACACCGAGACGAGGGCCTGGGGGAAGACCGTCAAATTGACCGACAGCCAGGGACAGATCTATAAGCTGACCACCGACGAGGGAGACATGCCGGATACTGAGTCCGAGTCTGAGTTAGAGTCGGAGTCTGAGTCTGAGTCCAGGTTTAGAGGGTCTGGTGCTGGAGTCGAGTCTGTAACCCTCTTCCCTTAGCCACTGAGGTCTCGGGGCCTGTCCCAAGACCTCTCCCTATCCCGCCACTGACCAATGATCAGATGACAGCTCTATTTGAGCTTTTCTCAAAATTTACTATTAATAATAATATCGAAAACCGTTCTGCTTACGACTTGTCTTATTTCCAAAACTTTCTCAATTTCAAAAATTTTATATGCAATGACATTGAGAAACCTGACGAACAGGTACCTCTGTCCCCGCATCTGATCGAGCAGCTCGAACAAAGGGAATCCCGAGATCCGGTAATCAAAGAAACCGAGTCCATCAATGTGGGAACTACTTTAGAGCCCCAGATGCTTAAGTTGGGCCTATCCTTAAATCCCGAGGAGAGAAAACAATTCGCAGACTTCCTCCAGGAATTCAAAGACGTCTTCGCATGGTCCTACAAGGACATGCCGGGTATAGACCGGGAAATAGCTGAACACCGAATACCCATCAAAGATGGGTGCAAGCCGGTAAAGCAGAAGCTCCGAAAGATGAAGCCCGAATGGTCTCTCAAAGTCAAAGAAGAGGTAGACAAACAATTCAAAGCGGGTTTTATACAAGTGTCTGAATATCCAGACTGGGTTGCAAACATCGTGCCGATACCCAAGAAGGACGGCAAGGTGCGAGTATGCGTGGACTTTCGGGACCTAAACAAGGCCAGTCCAAAAGACGATTTTCCGTTACCACACATCGACATATTGGTGGATAATACGGCCGATCATGCCCTTCTATCCTTCATGGACGAGTATACCGGATACAATCAGATTAAAATGGCAGAAGAGGATATGGGTAAGACCATCTTCATTACACCATGGGGGACTTACTGTTACACCATCATGCCATTTGGGCTTATCAACGCCGGGGCCACATATCAACGAACCGCCACTACTTTGCTCCATGACATGATGCATAAGAAAGTGGAGGTCTATGTGGACGACATGATCGTCAAATCCAAGGACCGAAGCGGGCACATTTCGGCCCTAAGAAAGTTCTTCGCCAGACTACGAAAATACAACATGAGACTGAACCCACAAAAATGCAGTTTTGGAGTAACGTCGGGCAAATTATTGGGCCATATCGTTAGCCAACGCGGCATCGAGGTCGACCCAGCTAAAATCAAAGCCATGACCGAGATGCAACCACCCAAGACCGAAAAAGAAATAATGAGGTTTCTCGGGAAAGTCCAGTACATCAGCCGGTTCATTTCGAAGCTAACCATGGTATGTGAGCCCATTTTCAAGAAACTGAAGATCGGGGAACGGGTGCTATGGGACGACAAATGTCAAGCGGCTTTCGACAAAATCAAGGAGATTCTCTCTGCCCCGCCAGTACTAATGCCACCTCAACCCGGCTTGCCTTTGTCGTTATACCTAACAACGACCGAGTTAGCCATGGGGGCTATGCTGGCCCAGACAGTTAATTCAGAAGAACGAGCTATTTACTACATCAGTAAAAAGTTCCTCGAGTACGAATGCAAGTACACAATGCTCGAGAAAACGTGCCTAGCATTGGTTTGGGCCACTAAAAAGCTCCGACATTATATGCTCAGTCACGAGGTACATGTATTATCCAAAATGGATCCTATCAAGTACCTATTCAAGAAGCCCATCCTCAATGACAGGATGTCCAGATGGACTTTAATGTTATCTGAGTTCGACCTCAAGTTTGTATCATTAAAACCAACAAAGGTCGGGTAGTAGCCGAGTTCCTCGCCGATAGCCCGATACCCGAAGAAGGCCACACCGATACTTGGGTCTTCCCTGATGAAGACATATTCCATATCGATACCGAGACATGGGATCTGTATTTTGACGGAGCATCCAACTTTCGGGGATTTGGGGTCGGAGTTCTGTTAATCTCACCTCGAGGGGAACACACTCCCTTATCCATCAAATTGGACTTTGACGTGACCAACAACGCAGCCAAATACGAAGCATGCATTCACGGGTTGCAAGCCGCCGCTGATTTAGGGGTAACAAACCTCCGGGTCCACGGTGACTCATCACTGGTCATCAATCAAGCACTTCAAAAATGGAAAACTCTGAACGCCAATCTCGTGGCTTACCAAGCACGAGTACGGGTTCTAGAGAAACAATTCCAAAAGGTAGAATATATCTACCTGCCCCGGGAAGAAAATCAGTTTGCAGATGCACTTTCCAAATTAGCATCTTTACTGAACATCCCAGATCACCTGACCAGCATGCCGATCTGTGTCGAAAGGCGGTCCGAGCCGGCTTATATCCATGCCATTCAAGATATCGAGATAACTGACCCAGAACCTTGGTATCAATCCGTCCTAACCTACTTGGCAACGGGAGAATATCCCCCGGCAACTAAAAACCGGGCCAAGAAGGCCTTGCGAAGATTGGCGACCCAATTAGTTCGTACAGACGACGGACAATTATACAAAAAGACGGCACATGGGGCTCTCCTCCTGTGTGTCGACAAAACGCAGGCCGAAAAGGTCATGGCCGAGGTACACGATGGTGAGAACGGTCCGCATATGAATGCCTATATGCTATCCCGTAAAATCATGAGGCTCGGGTATTACTGGAACACCATAGAAACAGACTGCCAGTTATATGTCAAACACTGCCATAACTGTCAGATCTTTGGCAATGTACAACATATGCCGTCTTCCCTATTATATACCATGACATCACCATGGCCATTTTCGACATGGGGTATTGACATAATCGGGAAGGTGCATCCTTCCGGGACGGGAGGTCATTGCTTCATCTTAGTGGCCATCGACTATTTCACCAAATGGGTCGAAGCCGAGTCATACCGTGTCTTGAACGTCAAGCACGTGGCAAAATTCATCCAAAACAAGATCATATGCCGGTATGGGATCCCTCACGAATTTATTAGTGATCACGGGACCCACTTTCAAGCCGAAACTGCCGCATTGTTGGCAAAATATAAAATCCACAGACATACATCTTCACCCTACCGACCTCAAACAAATGGAGCGGTAGAAGCGGCCAATAAAACAATTGTCACCATACTTAAAAAGATGGCTGAGAATTATCGGGATTGGCCCGACAAAATACCCTTTGCCTTATGGGGGTATCGAACATCGATCCGCACCGCAACTGGAGCTACTCCATACTACCTGACATATGGAATGGAAGCAGTCCAACCAGTCGAGCTAGAGGTGCCATCCCTCAGGATTCTACTTGAAAGCCAAGTGTCTGTAGCAGATTGGGTCCAAGCCCGATACGATTCGCTAGTCCTTTTAGACGAACGGCGATCCCGGGCCCTCAACAACATTCAAATATATCAAAAAAGAATCCAACGGGCTTTCAACAAAAGGGTTAGGCCCAGGAACATCAAAGAAGGGGATTTGGTCCTGAAATCGGTCCGTGCCTTACTACCGGTTGACCCAAGAGGAAAATTTAAACCCAATTGGGCTGGGCCATACTTAGTCAAGAAGGTCCTATCAGGAGGAGCGGTGATGCTGACAGACCTGGATGGGAATGAGTTTGTCAACCCGACCAACTTGGACCAGCTGAAGCGCTATTACCCATAAACCCTTATCTCAATGTCATTTGCAAAAGTTTATAAAAATTTGTCTTTTTATAAATTTTCAAAATTTTAGACAAGTCAATGAGTTAGAATTAATTATTCTACCGTCGCACATCTCGAATTTATAATCTTGATGTATTTCGAAAATTGCAAAAAAAAGTCAATCAAATCAAATTTTGAACTACGTTTGGTTTGATTCCACTAACTGTGGATACGTAGGCAACCCCTCAAAAGGGTACAACCACTGCAATAACAAAAAGACGGGAACGGTTTTCAAATAATACGTCTTTTATTAATATCTCGATAGACTCGGGAATTACAAAAAAAAAAAAAAAAACGGCAAACACGGCAGACACAAAAAAAAAAAAAAAAAAATAACAACACAAAAAAAAATCACACCAAAAAAAATAGTATTAATATTCAAATAATAAATAAAGAAGACTAGTAGCCGGGGCATCTTGCCATTCCCCTTGTCCTTTGGGTCGCGAGGAGCCCGAGGTCGCCGGGGCGGAGAAGAGCGTTCCCGAATTACAAGGGGAACCTCTTTAGCTCGAACCCGTTTCTTTGACGACGGGTCTTCTACAACGGTCTTCGGTCCAAGTCGAGCTCGCACGTGCTCGAGTAGTCTATCCCGTGGGCCAAGTCGGTCCTGCACTGCTAGTCTTGGGCCCAGTCTCCTCTCTAAGTCAGTCTCGGGGCTCACTTTCCCCCGAGTACTTTTAGCACTAAACCCTTCAGCTTGAGTCTTAGCCTTCTTCTTCTGTCCTGACATAAGACGAACTAGGGTAGCCGGAGTGTCTCCTTCATCAAAGAATCCCCTGTTGTCTTTAGCTTGCTCCCTTCTCAGCAGGTCGAAGGCTTCGTCAACTTTCAAAGCAGCTCGGGCCTTGGCATCACCTGCTTTGGTCCACTTCACGTATGAGTCTGAAATCCAAATCGAATGGCGAGATTTGGAAACGGGCCAAGTATGCCGGGTGTACCATCTCTGCATCCATGTATCGCACATCACGTCAGTCAGTTGGGTAGGGTCACTCACAACTGCTTCAATTTCAGGTATCCGTTGAGCCCGTCCGTACTGCCTTAGTATGCGATCCGGGTAGAGATGAACCGTCTGCCTGAAAGACAAGATTACTTGGTAACGAGCTCTGTCCCTCGGGTCCAAGCCGGTCCAAACATAGATGGGCCACCACGGCACTACCCATCGAATGAGCCGACCACCATGGATTGATAATACCTCGTCCCAATATTTCTGACTAATCTGGCGAGAAAAATCGATGGCCCGTCTCCTCGTCATCAATTGGTTGTGACGATAGTTGCTGGCATCAAGAGGAGGATCTATCACCGATAGCCTCTCATATAGCCAAATCTGAAAAAGGAAACAAAGGCATGAGATCCCGAGACAAAACAGGCGTCCGCCTGATGACACTCGATCGAGTGTTGGGATGACTCGATCGAGTGGCATCTCTGGGAGCGAACAGGGGGCTTTTTATCGAGGGCACTCGATCGAGTGCCAGGGTGACTCGATCGAGTGCCCACTGCAGCAGTCAAAATTCGCGAAAAATCTCGAAAAATTCAAAAAATCAAGAAATCGAGAAAAGAATAAAAAATCAGACATACTTGCAGCAAGCGGGTGCTTCCGGTGAGACGGACGGACGAATCCCTTTTGCGATTGTCCAAGCCTTGGATTATTTCACCCGTAATCAGCCAAGCCGGGCTATGCTCCGTCTCCATTAAATCAACCACGGTTAATAGACGGATGTGACCCATACATGATAGTAAGTCCATGTGACCCTCAAAGGCATAAACATGGAGCATGCAGAAAGAAAAAGCCTTACGGCTGTGAATTGATCTCACCTGGACATCATGTGGGTTCATAAACTTCTCGGCCAGATCGATCAAGGAAACAGTGTTGTCATCCCGGGCCATTCGAGACACCTCATTATGGGAGAGACCTAAGAATTCTCGAAGCTTCCTCCTCAGGTCGTAGACCGAATATGGGACGGCGGGCCGAAGCATTGGGTTCCATCCTCCCACAGCTGCTATCTCCTCAGGTAAAGGGCAGACTTCGCCCCGAGGAAAAGCAAAGACATGATATATGTCGTCCCAATAAGCCAGGCATGCATCCAAAAAGTAGCGATCAACTTGCATCTGACGGAAGGTATAAAGCTGGGCAATACCCGTCTGGCTCAAGGCCACCCTATCGGCATCCCTAAATTGTCGGGACCATTCCTGCAGCATGACGCTCAACCTATCGATTCCCATGGCTAATTTCTTAAGAGGATAAAGAGACTTTCTTTTTGCCTTAAGGGAAATAAAGAGACTTTCTTTTAAGAAGGGATGATTTGTGATGGGAGTTATGAAGAAATCAAGGGCAAAGGAGGGCTATATATAGCATTAGCCTTGAAAACTTTTTAGGAAAGTTTCCTAATTCTAAACGGAATCAACCCACAAGCCTAGTCCCGATACTAGCACGGAAATATTCATCCCGAACTTTCCTAATTTCTTTAGGAGTCAATTCTTTTCAAAAATTCCAAAATTTCAAAAAATTTCAAAATTTCAAGAAATCTCAAAAATTTCAAAAAAAAATCAAGCTTTCAAAAATCATCTTCCCCAGCACGAGTCATTTTTACTACCTACGTGTTGCATGCATTTTTATGTGACTTATACAGGTACGACTCAAACAGGGACATACAACCCTCTAAATCTCCCCAGCATTTTCACGGGATGGGCCTACACACAGGCACACCCAGGACTTACGCGACAAGTCCAAATGCCCCACGGAGTATTATCATCAGCCCAGGTATGATTTCTAGCTTGTGGCTGGCGGGCCCTTCACGCAAGTCTAATGGACTATAAACGACCCGAACGGAAGTCTACCAGGGCTTAACGGGCTTGGTAGCTACTCTGACTTTCACCCTGTCCAAGCCTCAGTCAGAGTAGGGGCTCTGTAGACACCCGCATTTTGACTGCCAGGTGTCTATGACAGTTTCCAAAAAAACACCCGATGATGATCGGACGCTAACGTGTTTCTACGCGCTCGGATACGGGCTCAAATCCATTAGTTGCTAGCTAATGCACTTACGGAGTACAAACCTCACAAAATCAACCTCAAATCCAGGCCCAGTGGATCATTCCGAGTCAAACAAGACTAATTTGGGCCGAAACCGACACCGGAAGTAAAACCAACTTTTTAGGATTGGGTCAACCCCGGTCAAAGTCGTTTCCGAGACATACAAAAACAGCCATGCAATCATCAAAAGTCCAAGTCAAATACAAACCCATCATCAAACCCAAGTCACGGTCCAAAGTCAACGGACTCACGCGACCCAGTTGGGCCACTCGATCGAGTGCCCAATCCACTCGATCGAGTGGGCCTCTTTTAGGCCCGACTGCAGGCGTATCGGGCCACTCGACTGAGCCAGGCACCTACTCGGTCGAGTAACCCTAACCGGGTGCCCTAGCAATGCCTATATGAACACCCCATGCACACTCAATTACACAACTTTTCACATCTTTATACAACCCTAATCAATCCTTTACACAACTCTACAACCCTAATTCTACCCTAAGCAATACACTAGCAAACCCTAAACCTAGTTTTAGGAATCGAAACCCTAACCACCATAACTCAACCTCCATAAAACCTCGAAACTCCCGTGTTGAAGCCACGACTACGAGTCCGATCCGAGACAAGAACATGTAGGTTAAGGGTGCCAAAACCCCTTTCTTTCCTTCTTCTCTTCCTCTCGTCATCTTCCTCTCTTTTTTCTCGTTTTTTTCGTTTTTATTTTCTTTATCACATCATAATATCGATAATACAATTAGTATAAGACATTAAAATACTTGTCGATTTGTGTCGAATGTGAGTGATGGTGGGATAAGGAAAACCGAATATACAAGTGTACTGCACACAGCGTTGCCGGTCGCTTATCCCATCACCCCGATCATTTGATTATTGAAACAAGTCAACTTAAACAATAATTTGTTTATTTTTTTGTGCATCGTTATTCAAATCGCATATTCGCAATCGATTTTTAAAAACAAGTATTGTATTTTAATAAGGATCGAAACCCGTTGACGCGGATCCGACATCACAATCCCTAGGGATTTATTTCGATGTCGGAGAAGTCGAGTGAATCAAGTCCTTTAATTCAAGCAAAGAGTCGATCCATTAGATTCGATACCAATTCCATAATTGGATGTCGAATCTAGCGATCTAGTCACACAAATTAATTAACGCGATTTACTCATATCGCGATAGTTAATTTAAGACGACTAAAATCAATTTAATATTTTCACTCTAGTATTCCATATCGATTCAATAATCGAATATGGGATACAACGAGTATTCAAAATTAGAATCGGGTATAAATTCAACAATATTTATATTCGGTTCAACAAAATCAATGATTCATAAAAAGTCCAAATCGAGCATAAGTCATACAATATTTATGCTCAATTCGGTAAAACCGTCGAATTGTCAAAAAAATCAAAAGCAATTTCGAAATCATAACAAAAATTGCAAACGAACCAGAAATTAGTACAGGTGCCACTCGACCGAGTGCAATAGGCCACTCGATCGAGTGACATCACAAAAACCGAGCAGAATACGTTTTCCGACCTCCACTCGATCGAGTCTCGCAATGACTCGATCGAGTGGCGACGTACTCGGCCGAGTCGGGCAGTAACTCGGTCGAGTAGGGTCACGAAATCCGGACAGAACCTTTTTCAGAGGTCCATTCGGTCGAGTCCCTCAATGACTCGGTCGAGTAGCCCCTTTATCGCGTCAAACCGCGAGTCCTATAAGTTATTCGAGTCTCGTTCATATCTTTTCATGACTTAGGTCAACACGTGTCTAATTAATCACGTGCATTACTATCTTTTCAAACCATGCATCATCTCGCTACATCATTCAATTTTATTCCATATTTGCATAAACCGTTAAATATCGTTACATCGTTACTAACACGTTTGTTATTTCTTTTGTCAATTTAATTCTTGTTTATTTTATTGTACTAAATGAACCCGCATGCTAAAATACAACTTTGACGTTAATTTTAGTTGCATTAAATTGACATAGAAACCCTCTTTTCAATTTCTCACATGCTTAGGAAAACAATGTTTGCATAAGCATTTTTCATCGTCTAACTAACGCGCGTATTAGAAAGTCACTCGAGATCTTAGTAGAGGCCGCTAAGTGCGGGCGGGGTTGGGTGTCCTTTGTGGGCTTCCCAACATGTACCCTCACCCCTTACTCAGAACCTCGGTTTTCGGATGCCCGAAACCGTTGGCGCACGAGAGTCATTCAATACACGATATTCGATAATGTCGGTATCGGTATCAAATGCAAAGGGACGAGCCCAATAAACTCTGACATCGGAAATGGGCCGTATTTTGTATACGGCCCACTACGACATAGAGTGGGCTCGAATGGTTCCGAATAACCACAAAATTCGGTGGCGACTCCACTTCGACCTAAATTTCAATTCGATCCATTCTCATATGGAGATTCATTCGCCTACCCAAACCTGCGCGTGGCCGCGTCGGGGTGGACCTATGTCATGTCCATACACCTCATCCTTCAACCTGCTCCTAGGAAGGCCGTGGATCCATACGGTCAAAGCGGTGTCCTCCACCCTCCACCGAAAGATCAAAATGCCTTTGCTCGACAATGTCTTTACTTTGGAGGCAACCCCAATGACTGTGGCTAGCTGTAACGCCACGGGCCGCACGGACCTCTGGGGGTTCGATTTTGTGGGGATGATCGAGGAAGAGTACCTTTTTAGGCCTTACTTCAGCACGAGCATTGACACGATGCTCCAAAACCTAGGGTACTTTCCGGGGGCTACCTCTCGACCCGATCTTCCAGCTGGGAAGATCATCGAGGTCCTTAAGGACGAAGACTCTCACTTCGGCCTTGGTTATGCCGCCACTCCAGGCAACGTTGTCCGAGCAGGAATCGAAAAGGCCTGCAACATCATTAAGGGTATCCACTTGAGCCCTTACAGCCCACGGTTGACTGACTACTTTGTCACACCGGTGTTCGGGGCTATTCAGGTTGGTCTGTACCAACCCAATGCTGTGCACCTCGGGACCCAATCGGCCCGGGACTGCAACTATATCCCGGATGATGTGTTCGCCCTCATCCAGTCCGATGGAGCTGACAATGCTGAGCCCGCGCTGGGGCTACTCTTCGGGGAAGACACCATAGCCCCGACTCCAAAGGAAGACCTGGTTAACCTGATTCTCCGCTGCAACAGGTTTGACCCGACCAAGCTGATCTTGGATGTGGGCTCCTAGACAGGAAGCAGGGCCTGGAGGAAGACTGTCAAGTGGACTGACAGTCAAGGAAGGATCTACAAGCTGGTCACTGGAGAGGGAGACATGCCTGAGTCTGAGTCAGAGTCTGAGGTCGAGTCTAGGGAAGTCGGTGCTAGAGTCACTCCTGTAACCCCTCTCCCTTTTGTCATTCCTGCTGCTGGCACTTTGGGGTCTGTCTTGACTGCCTTACCAATTCCGCCACTGACCAATGATCAGATGGCTGCTCTTTTCGAGCTATTTTCAAAGTTTTCAATCAATAATAACAACCGTTTTGCTTACGACTTGTCTCTTTTAAATTCTGCTTTTAAAAATATTTTATGCTATGACATTGAGAAACCCGACGAACAGGTGCCCTTACCTCCACATCTGATCGAGCAACTAGAGCAAAGGGAATCTCGGAATCCGGTGATCGAAGAGACCGAGTCTATTAATGTGGGAACAACCTTAGAGCCTCAGATACTTAAGATAGGGTTATCTTTAGATCCCGAGGAGAAACAACAATTCACAAACCTCCTCCAAGAATTCAAAGATGTCTTCGCATGGTCCTACAAGGACATGCCGGGGATAGACCGAGAAATAGCCGAGCATCACATACCGATTAAGGACGGGTGCAAACCGATTAAGAAAAAACTCCGCCGAATGAGGCCCGAGTGGTCTCTCAAAGTAAAAGAAGAAGTCGATAAACAGTTCAAAGCCGGCTTCATACAAGTGTCCGAATATCCGGACTGGGTTGCAAACATCGTGCCGATTCCTAAAAAGGACGGTAAGGTGCGGGTATGCGTGGATTTCCGGGATCTTAACAAGGCAAGCCCGAAAGATGATTTTCCGTTACCACACATCGACATACTGGTGGATAACATGGCCGATCGTGCCCTTCTGTCATTTATGGATGGGTATGCCGGATATAATCAAATCAAGATGGCGGAAGAAGATATGAGTAAGACTACCTTCACTACGCCTTGGGGTACTTACTGTTACACCGTTATGCCATTCGGTCTCATTAATGCCGGGGCCACATACCAACGGACTGCTACGACCCTATTGCATGACATGATGCATAAAGAAGTGGAAGTCTATGTAGACGACATGATCGTCAAATCCAAAGAACGGGACGGTCACATCACCGCCTTAAGGAAATTCTTCACCCGTTTGCGCAAATACAACATGAGGCTAAACCCTCAAAAGTGCAGTTTCGGGGTAACATCAGGCAAATTACTGGGTCATATCGTTAGCCAACGAGGTATCGAGGTCGACCCAGCTAAAATCAAAGCCATTACCGAGATGCAACCTCCTAAAACCGAAAAAGAAATAAGGGGATTTCTCGAGAAATTCCAGTACATCAGTCGGTTCATTTCCAAACTAACCATGGTATGTGAACCAATTTTCAAGAAACTGAAAGTAGGGGAACGAGTACTATGGGATGACAAGTGCCAAGCTGCTTTCGACAAGATCAAGGAAATCCTATCTGCTCCGCCAGTCTTAATGCCACCTCAACCCGGTTTGCCTCTGTTTTTATACCTAACGACGACCGAGACAGCCATGGGGGCCATGCTGGCTCAGACAGTTGACTCCGAAGAACGAGCCATCTATTACATCAGCAAAAAGTTTTTAGAGTATGAATGCAAATATACCATGCTCGAAAAGACGTGCTTGGCTTTGGTTTGGGCCACTAAGAAGCTCCGACACTATATGCTCAGCTACGAGGTCCGTGTGTTATCCAAGATGGACCCCATCAAATACCTCTTCAAAAAGCCCATTCTCAATAGCCGAATTTCTAGATGGACTCTAATGTTGGCGGAGTTCGACCTAAATTTTGTGCCATTAAAGGCTATTAAAGGATGAGTAGTAGCTGAATTTCTCGCCAACAGCCCGGTAACCGAGGAAGGACACACCGACACCTGGTCCTTCCCAGATGAAGATATCTTCCACACCGATACCGAAACTTGGGATTTATACTTTGATGGAGCATCCAATTTTCGAGGGTTCGGAGTCGGGATCCTCTTAATCTCGCCAAAAGGGGAGCATACTCCCGTGTCCATCAAACTGGACTTCGATGTTACCAATAATGCAGCCGAGTACGAGGCATGCATTTACGGGCTACAAGCCGCCGCCAATCTGGGGATTATAAATCTTCGGGTACATCGTGACTCATCCTTGGTCATTAACCAAGCACTTCAAAAGTGGAAGACTCGGAATGCTAATCTCGTGGCCTACCAGGCACGAGTAAGGGATCTCGAGAAACAATTCCAAAGGGTAGAGTACATATACCTGCCCCGAGAAGAAAATCAGTTTGCAGATGCACTCTCAAAATTGGCATCTTTATTGAACATTCCCGACCACGTGACCAGTATGCCAATTTGCGTCGAAAGACGGTCCAAGCCGGCATACATTCACGACATTGAAGATATTGAGATAACTGACCCCGAACCATGGTATCAGGCCGTATTAACGTACCTGACAAACGGAGAGTATCCTCCCGGGACTGAAGGCCGAGCCAAGAAAGCCTTACGAAGGCTGGCTACCCAGTTCGTCCGTACCGATGACGGGCAACTGTACAAAAAGACGGCACAGGGGGCTCTTCTCCTTTGTGTTGATAAGTATAAGGCCGAAAAGGTTATGACCGAAGTACATGACGGTGAAAACGGCCCACATATGAATGCTCACATGCTGGTCCGGAAAATCATGAGGCTCGGGTATTACTGGAATACTATGGAAGCCGACTGCCAGTTATATGTCAAACATTTTCATAACTATCAAATCTTCGCCAATGTGCAACATTTGCCGTCATCCTTACTTTATACCATGACGTCGCCTTGGCCATTCTCGACATGGGGTATCGACATAATTGGGAAAATAAATCCCTCCGGAACAGGCGGACACTGTTTCATTTTAGTAGCTATCGACTACTTCACCAAATGGGTCGAAGCTGAATCATATCGCATTCTCAATGCTAAGCATGTCGCCAAGTTTATTCAAAACAAGATAATATGTCGGTATGGCATCCCGCATGAATTTATCAGTGATCACGGAACCCATTTCCAAGCTGAAACCGTGGCCCTGTTGACCAAGTATAAAATTCAAAGGCATACGTCCTCGCCTTATCGTCCCCAAACTAATGGAGCGGTAGAGGCGGCCAATAAAACAATTGTCACCATGCTCAAAAAGATGGCTGATAATTACCGGAACTGGCCCGACAAAATACCTTTTACTCTATGGGGATATCGGACGTCAATTCGCACCGCAACCGGAGCGACACCGTATTACCTAACTTATGGGATGGAGGCAGTCCAACCAGTTGAATTGGAGGTACCATCCCTCAGAATTCTGTTAGAAAGCCAAGTACCCGAAGCTGACTGGGTTCGAGCACGGTATGACTCGTTGGTTCTACTAGACGAACGACGATCTCGTGCCCTCAACAACATTCAAATCTACCAGAAGAGGATCCAACGGGCCTTCAACAAAAGGGTAAGGCCCAGGAACATTAAGGAAGGGGATCTAGTCCTTAAGTCAGTTCGAGCTTTATTACAAGTTGACCCAAGAGGAAAATTCAAACCCAATTGGGCTGGGCCATACTTGGTAAAGAAGATCCTATCAGGAGGAGCGGTGATGCTGACGGACCTGGACGGGAATGAGTTCGTCAACCCGACCAACCTGGACCAGCTGAAGCGTTACTACCCTTAGCCTTTCTCAATGTCATTACCAAAATTTATCAAAATCTTTTTTTTACAAAAAACAAGTCAATGAGCTAGAATTATTTATTCTACTGTCGCAAACATCTTGAACTAATAGTCTTGGTGTAATTCGAGATTGCAAATCTACTGAGCTTGAACTACGTTTGGTTTGATTCCACTATTTGTGGATACGTAGGCAGCCCCTCAAAAGGGCACAACCAGTGCAATCGAGAAAAGACAGGGACGGTTTAATAATAACCTTCTTTTATTAATTCATAAAAAATCCCGATAAACTCGGAAAATTACAAAATGCAGGAATTCAAAAATGCAATAAAAAAAGGCACACGACACAACAAAAATAATAATAATATTCAAATAATAAAACTAAGGACTCGGTATTCAGGGTATCTTGCCCTTCCCCTTGTCCTTGGCCTCCTTGGTCGTCCACTGACGACGACATGGAGGGGAGCGTTCCCGTATCACCACGGGAACCTCCTTAGCTCGGACTCGCTTCTTTGAGCTCGAGTCCTCGATCACTTCGACGGGCCCTCACGGGCTCAGGAAGACGATCGCGCGGGCCTAGTCGGTCCCGGGCCGCCAGTCTTGGCCCAAGTCGTCTCTCTAAATCAGTCTTGGGGCTTGGCTGCCCCCGCATGCTGCTAGCACCAGCCTCCTTAGATCGAGTCTTAGTATGTGACTTAAGACCCGATTCTAATCGGACTAAAGTAGCAGCGGTGTCTCCCTCGTCGAAGAAATCCATGTTGTCCTTCACCGTCTCCCGACAGACTAGTTCGAAGGCCTCATCAACCTTCAAAGCTTTGCGAGCCTCCTCGGACTCCTCGGAAGTCCACTTCTGGTAAGCCCGTGAAACCCAAGCGAATTGGCAAGGGCTAGGTATGGTCCACATGGGGCGAGTAAACCACCTCTGCAACCATGTGTCGCACATAGCGTCCGTCAATTGGAGCGAGACGCTAATGATGGCTTCAGTCTCAGGAATGCGCTGAGACGAACCGAACTGCCTCAGAAGGCGGTCCGGGTAAATGTGAACTGTCCAGTCAAGAGACAGAATCACCAGGTAGCGGGCTTGGTCCCTCTTGGCCAATCCCGTCAGTTTGGAGAGAAACCACCAGGCGACGGTCCACCTAATCAAAGGGCCACCATGGAACACCAGCTCCTCATCCCAATAAGCCCGGTTTATATGATGACTCGAGCTTATACGTCGTCTCCTCGAGCTGATTTGGCTGTTACGGTAATTGGGAATACTCAGAGGGGACTCTATGATTGACAGACGTTCCAACAACCAAATCTGAAAATATACACGAAATCCGTGAGTAAGTGGTCCGCTACAGCCCACTCGATCGAGTACACCAGCTGACTCGATCGAGTAAGCCCTCTGAAAATAGGCAGTAGCTCGCTAAGAATGTCACTCGATCGAGTGACAGGTCCACTCGATCGAGTGACCTACGTATATCAGAGAATTCGCGGAAAAAAAAAAAAAAAAAAAAAAAAAAAAAAAACGCGAGGTATATACCTGCAGGAGGCGGGTACTCCCGGTCAGCTGACGGTCTGAGTCAAGTCGCCTGGCGTCGAGACCCATAATGATCTCCCCAGTGGCTAGCCAAGCAGGGCTATGACCAGTCTCCATCTGGTCAACCACACCAATCAGTCTGATCTGACCCAAGCACGAGTCAGCATCCATCATCCCCTCGAAGACATAGCGGTGCAGCATGCAAAAGGCGAAGGCCCTACGCCTATGAGCAGCAGTAATCCTCACGTCTTGGAGGTTCATAAACTTGTCAGCCAGGTTGAAAAGGGAAACAGTATTTCCCCGCACCATGCGATCTGTCTCAGCATGAGACAGACCCAAGAAATCCCTCAGCCTCCTTCTTGGATCCGGGTAGAACGGAGGGATAGCAGGATGAGCAATAGGGCTCCGACCGCCTATAGCTGCGATCTCCTTAGGTAGGGGGCATATTTCTCCTCGCGGGAACGCGAAAACGTGATGGGTAGTATCCCAAAACGTCAGGCAGGCGTCCAAAAAGTGCGAGTCGATTATCAGACGCTGGAGTGGGAACAGACTGACAATTCCCATCTGAGTCAACTGTACCTTTTCCTCGTCCCGAAAATATTGGGACCAGACAAAAAGCATTGCTGTCAAATGATCGATGCCCATGACAGAAATTTCGAATTTTCTTGAAAGTCTGAGAGATTTTGAGGAGAAGAAGGAGAATTTTATTTGGGATGCAAAAGTTGAAGCAGGGAGACCTATATTTATAATAGGAAACCCTAACTGTAACCCTAACTGTCATGCCTCTTCAGTAAATGTGGGCCCTATGCGTCCGCAGGCCTGATTGCAGTTCAGAACCTAGAATAGGAATCAAGTCGTCCCGAACTTTTCTAAAAATTTCTAAAAAATTGTGATAAAAAATCTTTCAAAAATTCCGCTTTTCAAAAAATCAATATTTTATTGTCCCCAGCATGAGTCGGTGTTTTGCCTACGTGTTACATGCAATTTGTTATGTGTCAGCATACAGGTACACCCCAGACTTCAGAAGCGAGTCTCCGCGCAGCTACTTCACTCCCCAGCGTAAGTTAATATTTCTCCCGGAATGCTACATCCAAGATTTGATGTGTCGGCATACGGGTACACCTACATCTTTAAAGGCAAGTTCGGCTCCCCACAGAGCTATCACCAGGACAGGTATGACCCTCTGCTTGTGGCTAGCGAGCCCTTCACGCAAGTCTACTGGACTATAAACGACCCGACCGGAAGGCTGCCAGGTCGTAATCTGCGATTGGCCTGGTAGCTACTCTGACTTTCGCCTTGTCCAAGCTTCAGTCAGAGTGGGGGCTCTGTAGACACCCGCATTTTGCCTGCTAGTGTCTATAGCAGTTCCCAACTAAACACCCGATGATGATCGGACGAAAACGTGACTTAGTACACTCGAATATGGGCTCGGAATCAATAATATCCGGCATGGACTTTTTAGAGGACTATAAATCTCTCAAAACTGACTTCGAATTCAGGCCCAGTGGGTCGTTCCGAGTAAAAAAAGACTAATTTGGGCCAAAACCGTCACCGGAAATAAAACCCGTCTTTTGGCGACCGGGTCAAAACCCGGTCAAAGACGAACCCGTCCTCAAAATCAGCTTAGAGGAGCTTCTAGAAACTGGCACCCAATACAATATTCAAAAAATCAAAAAAGTCAAACACTTCCTAATTTGGCTCGCCACCCTTGATCCACTTGATCGAGTGGATTGACCCACTCGGTCGAGTGGAGCCTCAAAAACCGGACCAGATCCGTTTTCAAAGGCACTCGATCGAGTGCACTAGGGCCACTCGATCGAGTGACCCTAGGTCGAGGGGTAAACTCTATAAGTACCCTTCAAACCCTTCTCATTTTTCAGTTTTGAAAGCTTTTGCAAATACAATTCTACCCTACATTTCTATCCTAATTCACTCATCCTCTCTACACTACAACCCTAAGCACAAACCGAGTCCTTATCCCTCGAAAAACCGATAAAACATCACCATACAAACACACACACCATAACCCAACTACATCCTCGATACTCCCGCGTTCTTGTCGCTATTACGAGTCCATTGCCGAGGCCATTCTAAGCATGTATGTTGAGGGTGTCGTAAACCCCGTCTCAATCTTTACTACTTCAATTTTTTTATACTTTATTATATAATCGTATTAGTATACTAACACTAACACTTTTACATTTTTTCCCACTTTAATTCTAGTTCTTTTCATCGATAATTAATACCGTTTATACATATATAATAGTATTAAAACTCGGATCCGAACACATTTGACTACAACGTCCATTTAAGGTCCGTTTAATCCCTTTACGAGCAACGACGGAGGTGGCACCCTTTCGAGGAGCGCCGCCCCAATGTACTCAAGGGCATAACACGATCATGGTCATTCGTAGTTGAACGCGTATGGATCCATTTCTAAGATTAGTACGGAACCCGTTGACACGAAAACCGACATCACATAATTCGTAAGGATTAATATCGATGTCGTGACGTAGAGGGACACAATTTCGTCAAAATTTTCAATCTAACAACAACATTTTTTATAAAATTCCGATAACGGTATTATAATCGTATAAACACACGATTATAGTACCGGAAGCCGAGTTAAATTTAAATCGTGCGATATTTTTATTTAACTCGGCCAACTATCGATTTTAAACAAAAAACGAGACGAGTCACAACTCGTACAGGGGCCACTCGACCGAGTACCATAGGCTACTTGATCGAGTAGCACTCCAAATCCTGGGCAGTGGCCTCCTCGAGGACACACTCGACCGAGTCAGACCACGACTCGATCGAGTGGGTCCTGTAGCCCAGAAAACCGAGAGCTTTTTTTAATCATCCAAGCCTCGTCTTTTTTTTAAACGACTTAGTCGTCGCGTGTAAAGTCAATCACGTGATTTCTTATCCAAAACTCATGCATATCACTACACTTAAAACGACTTTGATCGATTGTCCTTCACAATTAGTCTTGTGTCGACGACTCCTTAGTCGTATCCGACACGTGGTTAATTTGGACGCCAACGTTTCGAGGTGATAGGTCGGGACAAGGCATCGAGATTCGGGATCGGGCTAGCACCACGCCTTGGTCCCATATCTCCGTCCTTCGATTAGTGCACAATATAATGTGTAACTAATCGAAGTTCGTCCATTTACTCAACTTATGGTCTAGTTTATATTTATTATATATGGATCCGTTTCAAGTCATTTATTTATTTATCGCTTTTCTTATTTTCCGTTTATGCTTTCTTATTACTCGTTATTTTTGTATTGGCCGGGTTGTATTTCCGCCCGTGTAATTTGTAATTTGTTTACGAGCTTTGTTTATTTTGATGTTTATCGCTTTATAAATGAACCTCGCATGCTAAACCACTTCGACAATAATTAGATGCATTAAATGACGTAGTTAACCAATAACTAGCGCGCGTACACGAAAACGCTGTTTGCATATCATTTAGTCGTTTTACTAGCGCGCGTACACGAACACGAACGATGTCTTAGTAGAGGCCGCCATGTGTGGGCGGGGTTGGGTGTCCTTAGTGGCTTCCCAACACGTACCCTCACCCCTTACTCAGAACCTCGGTTTCCGGATGCCCGAAACCGTTGGCGCACGAGAGTCATTCTATACACGATTACCGGTGCAGATGGTATCGGTATTGCAATGCAAAGAGACGAGCCCCATAAACTCTGAAATCAAAATGGGTCATACTTTGTGTACGGCCCATGACGACATAGAGTGGGCTCGCATGGTTCCGAATAACCATAAAATTTGGGGGCGACTCCAACTTTGACTTAAATTTCGAACCCGAGAACAATCTTACCACGAGATTCATTCGCCTACCCAAACCCACGCGTGGCCGCGACGGGGTGGACTTACGTCATGTCTACAGTACCATTTGGAAGACCCACTGCCAGGGGTGTAATGGGAACGTAATCGTCCAACAAATCAATATTTCCACAAACATGAGTCGAAGCGCCTGTATCAACGATCCAAGAGACAGCGTGCTTACCATGAAGACGAATGTGGTTGGCATCGATTGCAGGCTTACCGAACACCGCATTGGTATGAACAGAAGACGAGCCACCCCTTGCTCCAGTGGCTTCACCAGACCGTGGTTCACGCCCGGCGAGATAACCGTACTTGTCCCAACAGTTGGGCTCACTGTGACCCGGTTTTTTGCAGTGGGTGCACTTGTTGCGTTGTCTCCCCTGTTTTGCACCGCCTTGAACTGCAAATGCCATGGCTGGAATACGTTCCTGAGTCAAAGTTCGTACTTCCTCCTCTTGCACAATCCGAGAATATACTAAATCTAAGGAAGGCAAGGGAGTAGTCCCCAAGACACTGGACCGAGCAGTTGCATAGTGTAGACACCCGCATCTTGACTGCCACGTGTCTATGGTAGTCTCCGAAAAACACCCGATGATGATCGGACGCAAACGTGACTTGGTATACTCGGACTTGGACTCGAAATCAATAATATCCGACATGGACTTTTAGCGGAGTAAAAATCTCACAAAACAGACCTCAAATTCAGGCCCAGTGGGTCGTTCCGAGCAAAATAAGACTAATTTGGGCCAAAATCGACACCAAAGATAAATCCCGTCTTTTGGCGACCGGGTCAAAACCCGGTCAAAGACGAAACCGTCTCATAAAACAGCCAAGTTCAGTTGGCGCACAAAATAAAATTCAAAAAGGTCAATCACAACAACAAGATCAATTCTTCCCTTATTTATCTCACCCGTTTGACCCACTCGATCGAGTGGATTGACCCCACTCGGTCGAGTGGAGCGTCTTGAACCCGGGTTTGGCCCGTTCGCGAGGGCACTCGATCGAATGCACTAGGGCCACTCGATCGAGTGCCCCTATGTCGTGGGAAATACTTATAAATACCCCATGATCCCCATGCATTTGAGAACTCTTTTTTTTTTCAGAACTTTTACCCTACATTCACCCTACATTTTTCAGCCACAACTCATCTACACATAGAGCCTTAGGAACCCTAAGCAAACATACCAATCCCGAGCCCTTTGTCCCTCGGAAACCGACGCAACACACACACACACCACAACTCTCATACATCCTCGATACTCCCGAGCCCGTGCCGCTATTACGAGTCCATTTCCGAGGTCCTTACTAAGCATGTATGTTGAGGGTGTCCTAAACCCCATCTCAATCTCTTTTATCTCGCTTCGTTTTCATTTAATTCATCGTATTTTGTATTATAATCATATCGATCTAGTAACACTAACACTAACATTTTTGTACTTTTTATATTTTCGTTTTTGTATCATTTTATCGTCACTAACATTAATAATACCGTGTATACGTAAACTAGTATCAAAATTCGGTTTTAAATCCGTTTGACTACGATGTTTGCCTAAGGTCCGTTTAATCCCTTTACGAGCAACAATGGAGGTGGAGCCTTTTCGAGGAGCCCCGCCCCAACGTACTCAAGGGCGTGACGCGATTGCAAACGGTTGTAGTTGAACGTACTTAATCCCATTTCCATAATTGGTACGAAACCCGTTGACACGAAAACCGACATCATGTAACCCGAAAGGGTTAGTTCCGATGTCGTGACGTAGTGGGATGCATTTCATCACTAATTCAAAGTTTTCTAATCTAACGTAAACGTTTTCCTAAAATTCCGGTGACGGTATTATAATCGTTCATACACGACTATAGTACCGGAAGCCAAATTAAATACAAATCGTGCGATATTTGTATTTGGTTTGGCCGTTCATCGATTTTAAATCATAATACGAAGCGAGTTATCCCTCGTACAGGGTCTACTCGACCGAGTACACATGCTACTCGATCGAGTAGCACCCATAAAAGTGGTTAGTAGCCACGTTAAACGTGCACTCGACCGAGTCACACCACAACTCGGTCGAGTGGGTCCTGTAACCCACAAAACCGAGGGGTTTGACCCACAATTCAAGCCCCGACCTTTTTATCGACTTTAGTCATCACGTGCAAAGACTATCACGTGACTATCCTATTTTCAAAACTATGCACATCACGACACGTAGAACGACTTTGACCACCTTTTGACGTGATAAGTCGGGACAAGACTACGGGATATGAGATCGGGCTAGCAATATGCCACAGTCTCATATTTCCGTCCTTCGTTTAGTACACGACATAGTGTGTATTTAATCGGGGTTAGTCCATCTACATATTTCGCGGTCTAGTTTACATACGGGTCCGTTTTTATCATTATTTTGCGTCGTTATTACTTCGTTTATTTTTTTACATAATGTTGTATTGTGAATTCCGGGTTGTATTTCCGCCCGTGTAATTTGTACGTTATTTTTATTTATTTTCGAGCTTTGTTTATTTACTTGCTTTTACGCTTTATAAACGAACCTCGCATGCTAAATCATTTCGACAAATAATAAGATGCATTAAATGACGTAGTTAACGCAAAACTCACATGTTTAGCTAAAACGCTGTTTGCATATCATTTAATCAATTAACTAGCGCGCGTACACGAACACGAACGGTGTCTTAGTAGAGGCCGCCATGTGCGGGCGGGGTTGGGTGTCCTTAGTGGGCTTCCCAACACGTACCCTCACCCCTTACTCAGAACCTTTGGTTTCCGGATGTCCGAAACCCTTGGCGCACGAGAGTCATTTTATATACGAAAGCCGGTGTAAACGGTATCGGTATAATAATGCAAAGGGACGAGCCCCATAAACTCTGAAATCGAAGTGGGCTTACTTTGTGTGTAGCCCATGACGACATAGAGTGGGCTCGTATGGTTCCGAATAACCACAAAATTCGGTGGCGACTCCATTTTGACTTAAATTTCGAACCCGAGAACAATCTTACCACGAGATTCATTCGCCTACCCAAACCCGCGCTTCGCCGCGTCGGGGTGGACCTACGTCATGTCCACAATTTGGCGACTCCGCTGGGGATACCTGATGTACCACATGTCATCGGGGTTCCTAGGGTGAGACTCGAAGAGAAATCGTTCGTAGATTAGTGTGCGCGCATTAGTTTAATGATTCATGCATAACCCAAATTTGCCCGGGCCGGTTACTTGTGACCGACGTCCCACTATACCACGGTGCATTCCTACATGGGTGCGCTAAAGACATCGATGGTGGAACTCGTCTCGGTTTCGCGGCATGTCCTAAGACCAACTCGGCTTAGGGAGTCCGTCCATCACACGAGAAAGCCATCGTTGTTGGTATAGACCCTATTTTTGACCGACCGAGACTTAGTGTAAAGCATACATAAGCGTCGTTATAATGCTTGTTTGACTACATGCTACTTGGTTTCCGTGTCAATTTTCAAAAAACCGTCATTTCAAAATTGCATCTTTCCAAAAATACCCACCTTTCGAAAAACCCGAAATACTGTCCATTTCGGGACCCGTCTTTCCAAAAAGCCCAATTTTGAAAAACCCGAAATGCTGCCCATTTCGGGACTCACCTTTTCAAAAAATATCCCATTTTCAAAACTCGGAATGCCGCCGAAATTTAGGATCAACGATTTGACTCAAAATATTCTTTTCTGTAGTCGGCATGCTGTCCGTTTTAATTCTCGAACTTCCACCCCCCACCACCTTGATTTTCGGAATTTTCCTTATCAAAATTCTAATCTCGGTTTTTTTCGAAATTCCATTTTCAGTTTTCAAAACTCTCGGAAATTCGTTTATTTTGCATTCAAACCTCAACTTTCAACTTTCCTAAAATAAACATTCCTTATTATAGGACCTACCGTTTATCCGTGTGTCGGGTCTTTGCATAGTATGTAGAGGGTTTATAGCGTCGAAACTCTGTCGATCTTATATCACAAGTTTACCCCCCTTTCCCGAGTTCGCCTTACCTGTCAAGGCACGACCAACCCGCGCAGGGCATACCCCTACAAAGGAAAGTTCGTCCAAACACTCGAGTCAAAAGTCTAGGGAATAGTCTCACGTGGACCTTCCTTCGAACGGGACTAGGCCCACAAAGCCGAAATCCTAAGGAAGTCATACCACCCACGAGTCATCCGTCTAGGTGTCTTTCTCGAGTCTTTTCCACTCAGTCCTTTCCTTTTGGGTCGCTCGGGGTGTACTTTCTTTCTTTGATTCCGAGACTGGGTTCGGTTTCTGATTACGTGGTGTTCTTACAGACAGGTCACCATCAACCAGACACACTCGCAGGATGGAAGCTGCTTTAGCTGATCTGAAAACCTCTGTGGACGCCATGGTCGACAAACAGGCCGATATCGACGCCCAACTGAATGAAATGAGGGCTGGACAAGTTGCTATCGTCACTCGATTGGCTGCGGTGGAGCACAGGACTCCCAATACCGGGACTAATGGGCCTCTGGCTGATCTAGTTAGCTCAGTACGTCGACTAGAGGAGCAAGTCCACTTGACTGGGAGTAATAATATCCATCGGGAGAATAGTCGTGAGTACAGCCCGGTGAGTGACAAACTGCCCGCAAACCTGAATCTCACGGGTTTGCCCATGTTTGAGGGAACTGAAGACCCGTTACTACATGTACGGGCCTTCACGGAGTTCATGGCCATCAAGGGAGTGGATTCCTCCATGTTCAAGAACCTTTTTGCTGCATCTCTTGAAAAGCACCCTCGGGCCTGGTACTACAGGCTAGACCCGAAGAAATACCCTACTTGGGATGATGTGGCCACCGAGTTCGCTCGGAACTATGCTGACAACACCGAGATCCAAACCACAATGAGATCTCTGGAGGTTATGGCCCAAGAGCCGAAGGAAGGTTTTACCAAATACCTTCAACGATGGAGGGCCGAGAGCGTGAAACTGGTCGATAAGCCCAGTGAGAAGACTTTGGTGGAGGCTTTTGTCAAGAACCTCCTCCCATCCTACCGGGTTCACCTCCGATATGCTATCATACCCAATTTCACCACCCTTACTGAAATGGGTATGAGGATCGAAGATGATCTAAGACTGGAAGGCCTCACTAAGGCCGCTGCTAAGGGTTACCAAGGGGCTTCTTCCTCGACTGCCAAGCCTCAAGCTGCAACCCGCAGCATTTTCGACGCGGTTAATCTACTAGATGCCCCGTCCAAGAAGAACACCCCACCTCGGGTTTTCACTGACATAGGTACGACCTATACTTATGCCTTACAAAGGCTATCCTCAAAAGGCCTAATCCAACCGATAGGCCCAACTTCTGAAGTTCCGGTCGAGCGACGCTCCAAGAACTACAACGCCCAAGCCTATTGCCAGTACGACCGAGGCAATGGGCATGATACTGAGAAGTGCTGGAAGTTGAAGCACTTGATTCAGGACCTGATCGAAAGCGGTAAAATCCCGCTACCCGGAGATAAGCCCAGCAATAAGGAGAACCATTTCAGCTCCCACGCCATCTTTACCGGGGAGGTGATCGATTGCTCTCATCTTATCTCTCCATTTATCCCGCAAGTAAACGGGATCTGGTTCGACAACGAGGATGACGTCTACCTCGCCAAAGGGGAAGCTGTCCCCATCACCTCCGAGGAGATCCGAAGGACTAAATCCCGGGTCCTAACCAGTAACCACCTTGGCCGTCCCTATCAAGCCACTAGCTCTAGGGACACCCCTATCCCGACAACCGTCACTGAACCATTCAGGACGGAAGTCGCCCCTGAAGAGCCAACTGCTGAAACGGCTCTCGTGAAGCAGTTGAAGAAAACCCGAGTTGACCTCACTATATGGCAACTCCTGGTTAGCTCACAAGAGCATCGAGAAGCACTTACAAAGGCTCTCGATCAAATTAAGGTTGACTCCCTGGTTACCCCTGCTGAGATGGTAGCCACGGTCCTGCCCCACCTGAAGGGCAAAGCTAAGGAAGGGGGCCCGATGATCACTTTCTCTGAAGCCGACCTACCGCCATTCGGGGCCTCCCACAATCTGGCCCTCTACATTACGGTGGTTTGCCGAGGAAAATACCTCCCTATGACCCTGGTTGATGATGGGTCCGCTGTGAATGTCCTTCCTCTAAGGACCGCAAAAGCCCACGGCATTACCGAGACTGACTATATCCCGACTGCTCAGACCATCCAAGCCTTTGATGGGAGCCCAAAGTCGGTAGCTGGGGCTGTGAAACTGACCATCATAACGGGCCCGATAGAAAAGGAGCTCGAATTCCAGGTGATCGACGTCACCTCGTCATTCAACTTGCTCCTAGGTAGGCCTTGGATCCACGCGGTCAAGGCAGTATCATCCACCCTTCATCGAAAGATCAAGATGCCTCTGCTCAACGATGTTATCACCTTAGAGGCAACCCCAATGACTCTGGCTAGCTGTAATGCCACGGGACGCACAGACCTTTGGGGGTTCGACTTTGTGGGGATGATCGAGGAAGAGTACCTCTTTAGGCCTTACTTCACTACAAGCATCGACACGATGCTCCAAAACCTAGGATACTTTCCGGGGGCTACCTCTCGACCCGATCTTCCAGCTGGGAAGATCATCGAGGTTCTCAAAGACGAAGAATCTCACTTTGGTCTCGGTTATGCCATCACCCCCGACAATGTTGTCCGAGCAGGGATCGAAAAGGCCTGCAACATCCTTAAGGGTATCCACTTGAGCCCTTATAGCCCACGGTTGGCTGACTACTTTGTCACACCAGTGTTTGGGGCTATCCAGGTTGGTCTATACCAACCCAATGCTATGCAGCTCGGGACCCACTTGGCCCGGGACTGCAACTACATCCCGGAGGACGTGTTCGCCTTCATCCAGTCCAACGGAACTGAAGATGCTGAGCCCGCACTAGGGCTACTATTTGGGGAAGACACCATAGCCCCAACTCCAAAGGAAGACCTGGTCAACCTAATCCTCCGCAGCAACAGGTTTGACCCGACCAAGCTGATCTCGGATGTTGGTTCCCAGACGGGAAACAGGGCCTGGAGGAAGACTGTCAAGTGGACTGACAGTCAGGGAAGGATCTAGAAGCTGGTCACCGGAGAGGGAGACATGCCTGAGTCTGAGTCCGAGTCCGAGTCTGAGTCGGAGTCTGAGTCAGAGTCTGAGGTCGAGTCTAGGGAAGTCGGTGCTAGAGTCACTCCTGTAACCCCCCTCCCTTTTATCATTCCTGCTGCTGGCACTTCGGGGTCTGTCCCGAGTGCCCTACCTATCCCGCCACTGACCAATGATCAGATGGCTGCTCTCTTTGAGCTGTTCTCCAAATTTTCAATCAATAATAACAACCGTTCTGCTTACGACTTGTCTCTTTTAAATTCTGCTTTTAAAAATATTTTATGCTATGACATTGAGAAACCAGACGAACAGGTACCCTTACCTCCGCATCTGATCGAGCAACTAGAGCAAAGGGAGTCCCGGAACCCAGTAATCGAAGAAACCGAGTCCATAAATGTGGGAACAACCTTAGAGCCTCAGACACTTAAGATAGGGTTATCCTTAGATCCCGAGGAGAAACAACAGTTCATAAGCCTCCTCCAAGAGTTCAAGGATGTCTTCGTATGGTCCTACAAGGACATGCCGGGGATAGACCGGGAAATAGCCGAGCACCACATACCAATCAAAGACGGGTGCAAACCAGTCAAACAGAAGCTTCGTCGAATGAGGCCTGAGTGGTCCCTCAAAGTAAAAGAAGAAGTCGATAAACAGTTCAAGGGCGGCTTCATACAAGTGTCCGAATATCCGGACTGGGTTGCAAACATCGTGCCAGTTCCTAAAAAGGACGGTAAGGTGCGGGTATGTGTAGATTTTCGGGATCTTAACAAGGCGAGCCCGAAAGATGATTTTCCGTTACCACACATCGACATACTGGTGGATAACACGGCCGATCATGCCCTTCTATGATTCATGGACGGGTATGCCGGGTATAATCAAATCAAGATGGCGGAAGAAGACATGAGTAAGACTACCTTCACAACACCTTGGGGTACTTACTGCTATACCGTCATGCCGTTCGGTCTCATTAATGCCGGGGCCACATATCAAAGGACCGATACCACTTTATTACATGACATGATGCATAAAGAGGTAGAAGTTTACGTAGACGACATGATCGTCAAATCCAAAGAACGGGACGGTCACATCACCGCCCTAAGAAAATTCTTCACCCGATTGCGCAAATACAACATGAGGTTAAACCCTCAAAAGTGCAGTTTCGGGGTAACATCAGGCAAATTACTGGGTCATATCGTTAGCCAACGAGGTATCGAAGTCGACCCAGCTAAAATCAAAGCCATTACCGAGATGCAACCTCCCAAAACCGAAAAAGAAATAAGAGGATTTCTCGGGAAAGTCCAGTACATCAGTCGGTTCATTTCCAAACTAACCATGGTGTGTGAACCAATTTTCAAGAAACTGAAATTAGAAGAACGGGCACTATGGGATGACAAGTGCCAAACTGCTTTCGACAAGATCAAGGAAATTCTGTCTGCACCGCCAGTCTTAATGCCACCTCAACCCGTTTTGCCTCTGTCGTTATACCTAACGACGACCGAGACAGCCATGGGGGCTATGCTGGCTCAGACAGTTGACTCCGAAGAAAGAGCCATTTATTACATCAGCAAGAAGTTTTTAGAGTATGAATGCAAATATACCATGCTCGAAAAGACGTGTTTGGCTCTAGTCTGGGCCACCAAGAAACTCCGACATTATATGCTCAGTTACGAGGTCCATGTGCTATCCAAGATGGACCCCATCAAATACATCTTCGAAAAACCCATTCTCAACGGCCGAATCTCTAGATGGACTTTAATGCTGGCAGAGTTTGACCTAAAGTTTGTACCATTAAAGGCTATCAAAGGTCGAGTAGTAGCTGAGTTTCTCGCCGACAGTCCGATAACCGAAGAAGGACACACCGACACCTGGTCCTTCCCAGACGAAGATATTTTCCATACTGATACTGAAACTTGGGATTTATACTTCGATGGAGCATCTAATTTTCGAGGGTTCGGAGTCGGGATCCTCCTAATTTCACCAAGAGGGGAACACACTCCTGTCTCCATCAAGCTGGACTTTGATGTTACCAATAATGCGGCAGAATACGAAGCATGCATTTACGGGCTACAAGCCGCCGCCAATCTGGGGATTACAAATCTCCGGGTACATGGTGACTCATCCTTGGTCATTAACCAAGCACTTCAAAAATGGAAGACTCGAAATGCTAATCTCGTGGCCTACCAGGCACGAGTAAGGGATCTCGAGAAACAATTCCAAAAGGTAGAATACACATACCTAACCCGGGAAGAGAATCAGTTTGCAGATGCACTCTCAAAATTGGCATCTTTACTGAACATTCCCGACCACGTGACCAGTATGCCGATTTGCGTCGAAAGACGTTCCGAGCCGGCATACATCCACGACATCGAAGACATTGAGATAACTGATCCCGAACCATGGTATCAGGCCGTGTTAACGTACCTGACAAACGGAGAATATCCTCCCGGGTCGGAAGGTCGAGCTAAGAAAGCCTTACGAAGACTAGCCACCCAGTTTATCCGTACCGACGACGGGCAACTGTATAAAAAGACGGCACAGGGGGCTCTTCTCCTTTGTGTTGACAAGTATAAGGCTGAAAAGGTTATGGCCGAAGTACATGACGGCGAAAACGGCCCACATATGAATGCCCACATGCTGGTCCGAAAAATCATGAGGCTCGGTTATTACTGGAATACCATGGAAGTCGACTGCCGGTCGTATGTCAAACATTGTCATAATTGTCAAATCTTTGGCAATGTGCAACATATGCCGTCATCACTGCTTTATACCATGACGTCACCCTGGCCATTCTCAACATGGGGTATCGACATAATCGGGAAAGTAAACCCCTCTGGTACCGGTGGGCACTGCTTTATTTTGGTAGCTATCGACTATTTCACCAAATGGGTCGAAGCTGAATCATATCGCATTCTCAATGCTAAGCATGTCGCCAAGTTTATCCAGAACAAGATAATATGTCGATATGGGATTCCGTCTGAATTTATCAGTGATCACGGGACTCATTTTCAAGCCGAGACTGCGGCCCTGCTGACCAAATATAAAATCCAAAGGCATACTTCTTCGCCTTACCGTCCCCAAACTAATGGAGCAGTAGAGGCGGCTAACAAAACAATTGTCACCATACTCAAAAAGATGGCTGATAATTACCGGGACTGGCCCGACAAAATACCTTTTGCCCTATGGGGATACCGAACGTCAATTCGCACTGCAACCGGGGCAACGCCGTATTACCTAACCTATGGGATGGAGGCAGTCCAACCAATTGAACTGGAAGTACCGTCCCTCAGAATTCTGCTAGAAAGTCAAGTACCCGAAGCTGACTGGGTTCGAGCACGATATGACTCACTGGTTCTACTAGACGAACGACGGTCTAGTGCCCTCAATAATATCCAAATCTACCAGAAGAGGATCCAACGGGCCTTCAACAAGAGAGTAAGGCCCAGACACATTAAAGAAGGCGACTTAGTCCTTAAGTCAATCCGGGCTTTACTACCAGTTGACCCGAGGGGAAAATTCAAACCCAATTGGGCTGGGCCATATCTGGTGAAGAAAATCCTATCGGGGGGAGCAGTGATGCTGACGGACCTGGACGGGAATGAATTTGTCAACCCAACCAACCTGGACCAACTGAAGCGTTACTACCCTTAGCCATTTCTCAATGTCATTAGCAAATTTTATCAAAATCATTTTTTTTATAAAAAGCAAGTCAATAAGCTAGAATTACTTATTCTACTGTCATAAACATCTTGAACCAATAGTCTTGGTGTAATTCGAGATTGCAAATTTCCTATGCTTGAACTACGTCTGGTTTGATTCTGCTAATCGCAGATACGTAGGCAACCCCTCAAAAGGGTACAACCATTGCAATCAAGAAAAGACAGGAGCGGTTTAATAATAAACTTCTTTTATTAATTCAAAAAAAAAATCCCGATAAACTCGGAAAATTACAAAAATGCAGGAATTCAAAAAAAGAAATGTACAAAAAAGGGCACACAACAAAAAATAATAATAATACTTAAATAATAATAAAGCTAAAGGACTCGGCATTCAGGGCATCTTGCCCTTCCCCTTGTCCTTGGCCTCCTTAGCCGTCCACTGGCGACGACGCGGAGGGGATCGTTCCCGAATCACCACGGGAACTTCTCTAGCTCGGGCTCGATTGTTTGAGCCCGACTCCTCTGTCATATCAATAGGCCCAAGTCGAGCCCTCACGGGCTCAGGGAGCCGGTCACGCGGACCAAGTCGGTCCCGGACCGCTAACCTCGGCCCAAGTCGTCGTTCCAAGTCGGTCTGCCCTCGAGTGCTGCTAGAACCGACTTCCTTAGATCGAGTCTTAGTTTGTGACTTAAGACCCGATTCTCCCCGGACTGTAGCCTCAGGAATATATTCCCCGGTGAAAAAGTCCCTGTTGTCCTTCGCCGACTCGCGATGGACCAATTCAAAGGCCTCCTCAAGCTTCAGGGCCTTTCGAGCTACCTCGGACTCCTCAGAAGTCCATTTCTGGTAAGCCCGTGACACCCAAGCGGATTGGCAAGGTGTCGCACGTAGCGCCCGTCAATTGGAGCGAGACGCTGATAATGGCTTCAATCTCAGGGATGCGCTGAGACGAACCGAACTGTCTTAGGAGACGATCCGGATAAATGTGAACTGTCCAGTCAAGGGACAGAATCACCAGGTAGCGAGCTTGGTCTCTCTTGGCCAATCCGGTCAACTTCGAAAGAAACCACCAAGCAACGGTCCACCTGATCAATGGACCCCCGTGGAACACCAACTCCTCGTCCCAGTAAGCTCGATCTATCCGATGACTCGAGCTTATCTTCCGCCTTCGGGAGCTAATCTGACTGCTTTGATAATTGGGAATGCTCGGAGGGGTCTCTATGATCGATAACCGCTCCGACAGCCATATCTGAAGAGAATACACAAATTTTATAAGCAACGGAATAGTTCGCCAGGGTCCACTGGATCGAGTGCAGAAGGTGACTCGATCGAGTTAGACCTCTAAAAGCAGGCAGTAGCTCCGTATGAGTGTCACTAGATCGAGTGACAGGTCCACTCGATCGAGTGACTTGCGTACTTCAAGTATTTCGCACGGAAAAAAAAAAAAAAAAAAAAAAAAAAAAAAAAAAAAAAATCGAGGTGCATACTTGCAGAATACGGGTACTCCCCGTCAGCGGTCGAGTTGGGTCAAGCCGCCTGGCGTCCAGACCCATGATGATTTCTCCAGTGGCTAGCCAAGCAGGGCTATGACCAGTCTCCATCTGGTCAACCACTCCAATCAGCCTGATTTGACCCCTGCATGAGTCAAGCTCCATCAGCCCCTCGAAGACATAGCAATGCAGCATGCAAAAGGCGAATGCCCTGCGCCTGTGAGCAGGGGTGGCCCTCACGTCCCGGGGATTCATGAACTTGTCGGCCAGGTCAAACAGGGAAACGGTATCTCCCTGCACCATCCGATTTGCCTTAGCATGAGACAAACCCAAAAACTCCCTTAATCTCCTCCTTGGATCCGGGTAGAACGGGGGAATAGCTGGCTGAACAGTAAGGCCCCAACCGCCTATGGCCGCAACCTCCTCGGGTAAAGGACACATTTCTCCCCGTGGGAACGCGAATACGTGATGGGTGGTGTCCCAAAACGACAAGCAGGCATTCAGGAACTGCGAGTCAACTATTAGACGCTGGAAAGGGAATAAATTGACAATTCCCATCTGGGTCAGTCGGACTTTCTCCTCATCCCGAAAGTATTGGGACCAGACAAGAAGCATAGCCGTCAAATGGTCGATACCCATAGCGGAGATTTCTAACTTTCTTGAAAGTCTAAAAGATTTTGAGAAGGAAAAGAAGAATTTGAATTGAGATGCAGAAAACTGAAGCAGGGATTCTCATATTTATAATGAGAAAACCTAACTGAAAACCTAACTACTCTACCCCCTCAGCAAACTGGGCCCTATGCGCGCGCAGGCCTGATTTCAAACTAGAACCCAGAATAGGAATCAAGCTGTCCCGAGCTTTCCTAAGAGTCTCTAAAAATTTTCTGTGATAAAATTTCTTCGCGATAAAAATTCTTTTCAAAATTTTTGTCTCTTCGAAAATTCAAATATTTTTGTCTCCCCAGCACGAGTCAGTGTTTTGCCTATGTGTTACGTACAAGTTGTTATGTGTCAGCATACAGGTACACTCCAGACTTTAGAAGCAAGTCTCCGCGAAACTATCAAATTCCCCAACGAAGTCGGCTTCTCCCCGGTGTGCTACATCCAAGGCGTGATGTGTCGGCATACGGGTACACCTACTCCCCGAAAGAGGCAAACATTACTCCCCACGTAGCATCATCATCAGCTCAAGTACGACTCAAGGCTTCGAAGGCAAGCCCGTACAGCTCACATACTTCCCCAGCGGAACGCCCAAGGCGGCATTTTTCCCGAAATGGTACGGGATGGGCCCACATATAGGCGCACTCAGGACTTATGCTACAAGTCTGACTCCCCGCAAAGCTATCATCATCAGGACAGGTATGACCCTCTGCTTATGGCTGGCGAGCCCTTCACGCGAGTCCACTGGACTATAAACGACCCGACCGGAAGTCTACCAGGTCTTAACGGGCTTGGTAGCTACTCTGACTTTCGCCTTGTCCACGCCTCAGTCAGAGTGGGGGCTCTGTAGACACCCGCATTTTGACTGCCACGTGTCTATGGTAGTCTCCGAAAAACACCCGATGATGATCGGACGCAAACGTGACTTGGTATACTCGGACTTGGACTCGAAATCAATAATATCCGACATGGACTTTTAGCGGAGTAAAAATCTCACAAAACAGACCTCAAATTCAGGCCCAGTGGGTCGTTCCGAGCAAAATAAGACTAATTTGGGCCAAAACCGACACCAAAGATAAATCCCGTCTTTTGGCGACCGGGTCAAAACCCGGTCAAAGACGAAACCGTCTCATAAAACAGCCAAGTTCAGTTGGCGCACAAAATAAAATTCAAAAAGGTCAATCACAACAACAAGATCAATTCTTCCCTTATTTATCTCACCCGTTTGACCCACTCGATCGAGTGGATTGACCCCACTCGGTCGAGTGGAGCGTCTTGAACCCGGGTTTGGCCCGTTCGCGAGGGCACTCGATCGACTGCACTAGGGCCACTCGATCGAGTGCCCCTATGTCGTGGGAAATACTTATAAATACCCCATGATCCCCATGCATTTGAGAACTCTTTTTTTTCCAGAACTTTTACCCTACATTCACCCTACATTTTTCAGCCACAACTCATCTACACATAGAGCCTTAGGAACCCTAAGCAAACATACCAATCCCGAGCCCTTTGTCCCTCGAAAACCGACGCAACACACACACACACCACAACTCTCATACATCCTCGATACTCCCGAGCCCGTGCCGCTATTACGAGTCCATTTCCGAGGTCCTTACTAAGCATGTATGTTGAGGGTGTCCTAAACCCCATCTCAATCTCTTTTATCTCGCTTCGTTTTCATTTAATTCATCGTATTTTGTATTATAATCATATCGATCTAGTAACACTAACACTAACATTTTTGTACTTTTTATATTTTCGTTTTTGTATCATTTTATCGTCACTAACATTAATAATACCGTGTATACGTAAACTAGTATCAAAATTCGGTTTTAAATCCGTTTGACTACGATGTTTGCCTAAGGTCCGTTTAATCCCTTTACGAGCAACAATGGAGGTGGAGCCTTTTCGAGGAGCCCCGCCCCAACGTACTCAAGGGCGTGACGCGATTGCAAACGGTTGTAGTTGAACGTACTTAATCCCATTTCCATAATTGGTACGAAACCCGTTGACACGAAAACCGACATCATGTAACCCGAAAGGGTTAGTTCCGATGTCGTGACGTAGAGGGATGCATTTCGTCACTAATTCAAAGTTTTCTAATCTAACGTAAACGTTTTCCTAAAATTCCGGTGACGGTATTATAATCGTTCATACACGACTATAGTACCGGAAGCCAAATTAAATACAAATCGTGCGATATTTGTATTTGGTTTGGCCGTTCATCGATTTTAAATCATAATACGAAGCGAGTTATCCCTCGTACAGGGTCTACTCGACCGAGTACACATGCTACTCGATCGAGTAGCACCCATAAAAGTGGTCAGTAGCCACGTTAAACGTGCACTCGACCGAGTCACACCACAACTCGGTCGAGTGGGTCCTGTAACCCACAAAACCGAGGGGTTTGACCCACAATTCAAGCCCCGACCTTTTTATCGACTTTAGTCATCACGTGCAAAGACTATCACGTGACTATCCTATTTTCAAAACTATGCACATCACGACACGTAGAACGACTTTGACCACCTTTTGACGTGATAAGTCGGGACAAGACTACGGGATATGAGATCGGGCTAGCAATATGCCACAGTCTCATATTTCCGTCCTTCGTTTAGTACACGACATAGTGTGTATTTAATCGGGGTTAGTCCATCTACATATTTCGCGGTCTAGTTTACATACGAGTCCGTTTTTATCATTATTTTGCGTCGTTATTACTTCGTTTATTTTTTTACGTAATGTTGTATTGTGAATTCCGGGTTGTATTTCCGCCCGTGTAATTTGTACGTTATTTTTATTTATTTTCGAGCTTTGTTTATTTACTTGCTTTTACGCTTTATAAACGAACCTCGCATGCTAAATCATTTCGACAAATAATAAGATGCATTAAATGACGTAGTTAACGCAAAACTCACATGTTTAGCTAAAACGCTGTTTGCATATCATTTAATCAATTAACTAGCGCGCGTACACGAACACGAACGGTGTCTTAGTAGAGGCCGCCATGTGCGGGCGGGGTTGGGTGTCCTTAGTGGGCTTCCCAACACGTACCCTCACCCCTTACTCAGAACCTTTGGTTTCCGGATGTCCGAAACCCTTGGCGCACGAGAGTCATTTTATATACGAAAGCCGGTGTAAACGGTATCGGTATAATAATGCAAAGGGACGAGCCTCATAAACTCTGAAATCGAAGTGGGCTTACTTTGTGTGTAGCCCATGACGACATAGAGTGGGCTCGTATGGTTCCGAATAACCACAAAATTCGGTGGCGACTCCATTTTGACTTAAATTTCGAACCCGAGAACAATCTTACCACGAGATTCATTCGCCTACCCAAACCCGCGCTTCGCCGCGTCGGGGTGGACCTACGTCATGTCCACACATAGAACGAAAGAAGACCCATTAAGAACTGACGGGTCTGCCGAGTCTCCCGACGCTTGCGCAACTTAACAGATATTTTGCACTTGCAGCCGGAACATTCGCAAGTGGGAAGAGCGTCATAGTCATTAACGTCATCCCAAAGCTTCTTCAATCGACCGTAAAATTCCATCACGGTCTCGTCATCCTTCTGCTTGCACTCGGAGATCTCCGACTCCAAATGATAGACCTTAATACCATTACCACGAGAAAAACGGTTACGAATGTCGTTCCACAATTCAACAGTCGTGTCCCAGTATGAGATCGACGAACGAACCGTGGGATCAATCGTATTGAAGATCCATGCTATCACCGTGTAATTGGCTGTACACCAATCATCGAGATCCTCCGAGTCAGCTGGTGGCTTCTTGAGAGAGCCATCGACAAAACCTAGCTTCCTTTTCGCCCCCAAACCATTGCGAAAACCCTTGGACCATTCTGCATAATTAGAGCCTTTCAACACGACATGAGTAATTTTGGCTGAAACTCCATCGGAATTGGTTAGGACTTAGACGGGTTTGGTGATATGTGGCGTGGATTCATTGCCTGGCATGATTTAGGGTTCGGAATTTCGAAACCGCTCTGATACCATAAAGAATATAACAATAGTTATTGTGAGGAAGATTTTGTTGTTTGTATTGCACAAAGTAGATGTCAATATATACAACCTAAACGAGATCAATCCCGAAATCAATGCCATTATCTACGCCTAAAATACAGGATTTACACGACTAATTTTATCCTATATGAGCTAAATAATATACACGCAATATTCCGAGAATATTGCCTCCAATACTTGCCGTTGTTTATTGGACCAAAAAATGGCCGAGTTCATCGAATCAACAACATCCACATTAAAAAGGGCGATTTAGAGCAAGAATAAGGATTGCAAACTTGTGAAAATGGTATACAGAGTTCAGATATTTATCGTCGGAGCTGGAAGTGTATAATTTGGAGGACTAACAGCTCGAAACAGAAAAAAATTGTCACAGTTTTGATCTTTATTTCGAACAGCAATAACTGGAAGAGTAATCGGGCAGATATACTGATCGAGGATAGTTGAGCATGATTCAAATTGAAGACTAAAATGGCAAGGTAGTATGTCATTAACTCATTATCTGATTCTGTACGGGTCAGTATCGGATCACAGAAAACAGACATTATGAGATACAACTATACAAGCATTCACCCTGGATATGGATATGGATATATTCACTCCCAACTTTAATCTTTATTTGGAAAATGACAGGAAAATCATGAATTCATTGACAGTTCAACATCAAGATTTCAATTTTCCACTTTATACAAGCATACCCTTTTAAGCAACCATTACAGTACAGTTCATGATAAAAGGACTTCTGCTGTGTCTTCCACCGTCGAGTAGTTTCCACTCCAATCGTTGAGCATTAGGATTTGGGCTGCATGTATATACAGTCATCGCGCGCACCCACGGAGTATTGATATTATTGGCCCCACCTATAGCCAGCAGTTCATCCCCCAGAGACTTAAAGGCCACACCCCAACCTCTACTCGAGTCAGCACGCAGAGGAATCAGTCCGAGATCTTTCCAAGAGTTGCTCTCTTTCAAATACACTAACAAGCAGTTACTGTCTGTCTCAAACATGTAAAGTTGGTTGTTTACAACAGCCACGAGGGGGGGTGAACCCGAATTGGTTAGCCCATTCAGCATTCCGGGTATTTTCACCCACGTGTTTTTATTCTCATCGAATACTTCTCCACATGTCAGAGCATCTCCTTGTGGGTTTTCACCTCCGAGGACGTAAAACTTATTATCCATGTACACACCGGAGCACATCTTCCTCTTCTGCTTCATTTTCGGGAGGGACTCCCACAGTTTGGTGTCGGGATCATACTTTTCGGCAGAGTTTAGGATCCCAAAAGTGGCCAGGCAGGTTCCCCCGGCCACATAGGCAAAGTCGCCACAAGATGCAGATGCAAACAAGCACCTGGGCTCGATCAACGAAGTACTCTTAACCCATCTGTTTAAGAGTAGCTCGTAAACCCATATAGCAGGCCCCAAAGCCTCTTTACCAAACACGAGGAGCTGGCCCCCGGCACACAGCGTCTCTTTATCAGCCCCTCTGAAGGTAAAATCAGAAGGTAGATTGGGGAGGGTCTTTCGAGTTCTAAACTTGCGATCAAATGCCCACCAGTTGGTTTCGCCGCTAGCTAACATGAAAACCGTTGCTTCCCTAACCCCGATTTCTTTCCTCTCCCTCAATAACTCTCCGTTCTTAATAACATTTGAAATCCTACGGCTCAATGAGCAAAATCTCCTAATTTCTAAAAGCGGAATCCTAGCCAGAATCATGGTTACCACTTCAGGAGGAATCCTCGGTAAGCTTGTTAACTCGACTTCATTACTGAGATCAGGCCAGTAATCTACATCCTGAGGCCTGATATCTACATTTAAATCGATCATGCCATGCTCAAAGATCGAGTAGGTATCACACCTCCTGACTTTAACTCTACGATCCATTTCTTCCGAACCCTCCGCTTCATCATGTTCCTTATCACGGAAGTCATCCCTGTTGATTTCCTCAACATCAACATTGCTAGCCTCGACTTCTTTTCCTTCTCTAGACATTGATTAACACGGTGTTTAACCTCTCTGCAACCTACGAGATTACAGCGTATGTGTAAAAACTCTATTTGTGATTTTTGCTACATGAAAAGTGTATAAAAGAGCCATCTTTCCCTAAATTGAGTATATACAATGATACACTCAAAAATCAAAGCAAGGGCAAATGCATCAATCAACCATTTCAGATAACTTATAATCTCAATTTAACAGTTCACCTACAGGATTAACAAAACAACATCATGTCATAAATCATAATCACAAGAACAAAGAATCAAATATTTCACTGTCACCAAAATCCCAAACCTTACCCCCACTGCAATCAACAATTAGTCTCCCGAGTCAAATATTACTCATTTAATTCTTCTCAGGGAATAACAATATTTTTTTGTAAATTTCGTATCAAAATGGATAAATACTTGCCGTAAAACATTTATAACAGATATCTCCGTCACAAACGAGAATTTGTGCTCCAATCGAAGTTCAAGCATTCAAGCCTACCGAGATCAACATCTAAGAGCCAATCAAAACATCCAAACACTGATAAAACATTTATCATAGAAATGCAGCATTTTGTAACTGAAAAAAAAAAAAGCCAGGATTAAATCAGAGAATACTGAAACAAGATGATAAGCTTCAAATTAGACATACCCAGATGAATATAAGTTCCCAAGAATCAAATGATATCCAATCAACCAATGCTGCTTCAGCTACCACCTTATCAAATTGGAGTGATCTGCATTAAAAAAAACAACCCTAATTAACAAAAGAAAACCCTTTTTGTTATTCCCAGAGCAAATGTATACAGACTGGTAAATAGATGAATACAAAAGAGAGAAAAGAGTCAAAGAGAGCAGCAGTAGTAAGTAAATGTTGTATGTTGAACAGAAATAAATACCCATTTAATAAATAACACATTAAGATTGAAGAATACAAATGCATTCATATATAGATATGCATTCATATACTACTTATATAGAAAAAGGAGAGAAACATGAGTAACTCAGTATACCTTAAAAAATGAAGAAAATGGGAGAGATGAGTAAAGAGAGAAATTAATGTGAGAGAGAAAGAAAGAAGAAGGGATTAGTGAAGAAGAAACAGAGGTATGAAGAATGAAGAAAGAGGTGAGAAAATGAAGATGAAGATGAAGATGAAGATGAAGTAGGAAGAGAGGATTGCATTAAAAAATATGGCATGAAAAACTTTTGAGGCATTTGGGTATTTAAGCAAGGTTGAGGAAAGTGGCGAGGGCGGCTCTAAAGTTACAAATTGTATATGCAATTTAATTTTCTTGGGTTGATTTGGTTTACGGAGACGATTATGATGCTGATAAAATTCAAATTTGATACAGGTTAAATGTGGCGCGAAGAAATACCGTTGGTCTGGTTGGCGCGTTTCTGTAACACCGTGGAATACCGTTGGTCATTGGTAGGCGCGCTTCTGTAACACCCTCGAAATACCGTTGGTCATTGGTTTGCGCGCTTCTGTAACACCGTGGGAATACCGTTGGCCATTGGTTGGCGCGCTTCTGTAACACCCTCGAAATACCGCTGGTCATTGGTTGGCGCGCTTTTGTAACACCGTGGGTAATGAGATTATACTCGATTCTAATCTTTCGCATACTGCGATTGAATTGACGGAAGTTGATTTAATATAATTGGGCATGTTTTTGCTTCAATAATGACAATTTAAATTTAAGACCATAAATACACTCAAATCTTAGGAAAGTTGATTTCTATCTGTTGGTCTCCCTTGTGATCGGTATATTTGTCACAAAACTATAACCGATCAAATCACTTACGAAGTACATGGTTAGATAAGACAAAATTTGCATACGTCGGAAATAATAAATGTTAGTATGTTTTTATCCAATCATGTGGGTAATATTTGACCTTGTCACAAGTTTTCGATGGATGTGCTCGTCACAAATAAGAATTTGTGGATTTATATGGGACTATCAACTATGAGTTGTTATTTTTTTGGGATTTTCTACCTGACACCCCCGTGTTTTTAGTTCTTCTGTAACATCATGGGAATACCGTTGGCCATTGGTTAGCGCGCGCTTCTGTAACACCGTGGGAATACCGTTGGTCATTGGTTGGCACGCTTATGTAACACCAGGGGTAGTGAGATTATACTCAATTCTAATCTTTCGCATACTGCGATTGAGTTGACGGAAGTTGATTTAATATAATTGGGCATGTGTTTGCTTCAAAAATGAATTTAAATTTAAGACCATAAATACACTCAAATCTTCTCAATATCTTAGCAAGAAGGTTGATCTGTTGTCTCCCTTGTGATCGGTATATCTGTCACAAAACTATAACGGATCAAATCACATATATGGTTAGATAAGACAAAATTTGCCTACATCGTGAATAATAAATGTTTTGTCTTTATCTAATCATGTGGGTAAATATGTAACCCGTCACAAGTTTGCGACGATATGCTCGTCACAAACAAGAATTTGTGGCTTTAAATGAGACTATCAACTATAGAATTATTTTTATTTTCATAAATCCAATCCTAGATGTTGAGTTATTAACATTTAGTTCATTTCCAATACTAAAATGTTGTTTGAGTACCTTTGGATTTGGACTTGAAATTCGGCGGAGTCGGATCGGGTCAGGGTCATCATTTTTTTTAAAGTTTTCATCAGAAAAATGTATATTTTCAAATTCAAATAGGGAAAAGGTTAAGAAAAAAATATATTTCAACGAGACTACGCGGAAAACACAACCAAACAATGATATAGGATTAAAAAGGGATGGGATTAAAATCACTACCCATATAGCAGTAGAGTATTTGAGAAAGCCAAATTTGAACTAGATTAATATTGCTCTCAATTCCAATTCCAAGGTTTTCCTTGAAATGTCTCAATTTCAGAATTCTTCCACATTCAAGTTGTCAAACATGCACTAAGAGATTTGTTTTTGTTGAGTTATATATAGAAATTAGATCGAATTTAAACAAACTATCATGGAATCACGAATCTTGAATCTCACTTACGAGTTTTGTAACTTTAGTATCTCCTGAGATATAACGTATACTATATGACCAGAGGCAGAGACACACGAGTTCTAGTTGATTTATATAACCAATCAAACCCACACAGTTACATTCCACTGACATCTACTGTTTTCAACTCCTTATACGAAACTATATCTTTAATTATTAAGTAACAAAATTTAAACGATGTTATTCATGAAATTCTCGTATTGATAAAATCGATTACTCCTACTTTTTTTTATCTCATAGACAAAATAATACTCCCTCCGTTCCATTTGATTCTTTACATTTACTTTTTCACACTTGTCAATATATGTTTTATTTTATCTATATCGTTAGTTACATATTTCTAAATATTATAAAAAAATTGATATTTATAATGTACTCGATTAGACAATTTAAACAAGATCTCACATGATTATATTTTATCTTATATATTAGAAGTTATATCGATAATTCCCCTCACTTATGAATAGGGCCCTACAAACAAACGTAAAGGACCTGTTGGAACGGAGGAAGTATCTTATCTTTCCTCTTTTTTTTTTGAAGAAAATATGGTCATCGTCATGCTTATCATCATAAATGCTCCGTAACGGCTTATTAGATACTCCATAAATTTCAATCAAATCTACCCGTTTATGCAATACCCATGAGTTAAGTTTTAATTAATGTATAGAATTAATTGAAACGGGAAGCATATATACCCAAAAATGATAAATTAGAATAGTTGGATTTTGGGTAATTAATATTGAAAAAGTGGGGAACATGGAAAATGTTTAGGTGGCTTAGTGAACGTATAATACAGGAGAGAACTGCGGACAAAACAATGGTGGGTGTTTAAATAAAAATAATGAAATACGGCGAGGAAGTGTGTGCCAAAGGCAGTTTCTTGCTTTACTAAAGCCTAAAGCTACGGGTTTTACTTTCATACATGTACCGTTCGTTATTCATCCTCATATACATAAACTACTTGTACAAAACACACCCCCAAAACTCCTAACTCATACTACCTCCGTCCCACTAAAATTGTCACATTTCATTAAAATACTCCTCACATATAATAGGCAAATGGGACAATTTTTTAGGGACGGAGGGAGTATGATTCTCGTAACACATTTTCACATTAACATAAACATGTGTAACTTATCATATACTCTCTTCGTTCCAATCATTTGTATCCATTTGCTTTATGTACGTATGTCGATACTCATTTCCTTTTGTCTATATCTTTAGTTACATATTATTCGAAACATATTCGATTAGACGATTTAAACAAGATCCCACATGAATATATTTTATCTTATATATTAGAACTTATATCGAAAATTCATCCTACTTATAAATAGTATCAAAAAAGCAAATGTACACAATTCATTGGAACGGATGGAGTACTGGATTAGAAAAGTACTCCCTCCTCCACTTTGATTTGCCACTTGGTATATGACATATTGATTAAGAAAATCAATAAAAAAAATGTACAGAGTATTAAATTATTTAGTAGGATTCAATAAGTCACAATAAATAATCAATAAGATCATCCCCAAGTAGAAGATCACGATAACTGGGTCATCACTCTTAATTCATTCTATTAATCTACATTTTCAATTATTCTCCACTTTTCTCTACCCCACCAAATATCTCTCATATTAATATATAAGAAAATACGAATAATAGATTAAAAAATAACTCAAAATATATCAAATTTGTACTCATTTTATAGAGCATCTTAAAATATAACAACATATATTATTTTTAAAATTTGATTCATTATAAATTTATCAAATTATAGCTTATTTAATGAATCAAAATTGTTTTAAAATAGTACATGTCCTTTTTTTTACGGTTAATTAAAACCTTCCCAAATTAGTGTGAACCTAGAAATTGAAAACCAAATTACACAAACATTGATATAATTAATGCATATATATATATATATATATCAAAACTTTTTTTTCTTCTTTTGATGTCTTACATACAACCCTTATGACTGTATTTATCAATTTTTTTTTTTTTTTTATTACCCAACCAATAGGAGGACACTTATTGGGTCATGGAGAAGGTCAAGTTGATGAAAACAGGTCATCACATGACCTTTCTTTTCCATTGGATCACCTTAATTGAGTGTTAATCTATGATTATCTTGACCCAACAAGGTCATGACCTCTCCCATGACCTTGCTTGGGAGTAGTCTAAAATAAGAGTATATATTTGATGTAAGAAGTTAATTAAAGTGGTATACGTGTAAATATAAAAAGTAGATAAGAGTTTTTATAGTAAATATTCTTTATCAAATAAGAAAAGTTTTAAAATCGGAAAATCAAAGTGATTTTTCCTTTTAAGAAAAGTGGGAAAATCCGGGGAGGGAGTAACTCTTTCATTATTTCAGAGGTCTCATAATCGTCTCATTAAAAAATTGGTGATACTCCCTCCGTATCTATATGTTCGTCATCTTTTATTAAAATACTCCCCATATATATTTAAACAAAGGGGGTGAACATATAGATACGGAGAGAGTATTATATATGGAAGTTTAATTAAAATGATCCAAGTTGGCTTAACTAATACGCACATGCCGGAAACTTTCTTAGGAGATCACTCATCCTAAAACTACTTTCAGGCAAATATGCGCGCTTAATTGTGAAGTATTGTAGTTCTATTGCATGGAAAACCAAAAAAAGGAAAAGAACATTTTGTTGATACAAGTAGTACTCTCACTACTCTGTACTATCAATCCCTTGAATCACTCATCTACGCACCTTAAACCATATCCAATATAGACTAAAGTCGGGTATTACAATCAACCTCATTTAAGAAAGCAACGTTCTCATTGCTCCGGGAAGCTGACCGCAGTCAACCTTTAGGATCCTTCTAGCTAGATGTGTGACTAGGGTACTCTTGACTAATAATCATCACACTGTCGCCAGGTTGTTCCGATAGCATTTGTTACACCCCAGCCACCACGTGAGGATAGGGTGTCACGTCTAGTGTTCAACAGATCGTGTATGTAGTGGCCCCTACAGATCAACGAAGGTCCTTTCCAGTGCATTTTTTCCTCAATCATGCACATCTCGGAAACCTTCCCAGGAGATCACCTATCTTAAGACTAATCATAGCCATGCACGCTTGAAATGTGAAGTTATTTTGCATGTAGAACCAAAAAAAGAAAAATGTACTTTGGTGATATAAGTAGTACTAGCAATCCCTTTAAGCACTCATACGAGCAACTTAATAAACCATATCCAATATACATTCATCTGAGCACCTTAAACCATATCCAATATACTCTTTACGATAAACCCCACTTAAGAAAGTAACATCCTCGTTGCTCCCGGAAGCTGATCGGAACCAACCCCTAGGACCCTTTTTAGCTAGATGGGTGAGTAAGGTACTCTCCACTTGAGGATCTGCGACCAACCCCTAGGATCCTTCCTTGTTAGATAGATGACTAGGGTACTCTTGATCACATGCTCATCAAACCGTCGTCAAGTTACTATGATACCATTTGTAACACCGCAACCACCACTTGAGGATTGGGTCTAACGTCTAGTGTTCAACAAGACGTGTATATAGTGACGATTTGCATATCCCATAACCTTCCAAGGAGGTCAATATTAGTTTGATATTGTTCAATTTGGGCCAAGCCCTCACAGATTACTCTTGAGGTCCTTCCCTAAAATCTTGTACTATTTTTGTTGGTAATTACTTATAAATATGATCTTAGATCCTTACACCACCGATAAGGGATAACATTTTGAACAAACAATCCTTCTTGCTTCGATTCTGTAGTAGAACTTCTGACTTGTGGCCTAGCCCAATTGCAAATATACTACTTTCTGATCGATACTTCTTATGTCTTTAATATTTACCCCTTTGATCGAGTGCTTTAATTTTATCTTGTTTTTTTTGACAGTTTTGGGATACTAATGCCTATTTCTGTGATGCTTTGTGTGATTAGGTTCGAATGATGAGAAATAAGCCGCTTTCTGTTTATTTTGTTGGTATAAGAGTTCTTACCGATCCCTGAGCAGCACCAAAGAAGATCAAAGAAGAAAAATAGCAGCGTCAATAAGGGAGACCAACCGTGACCTAAACTGCAGAGATAACGAGATAACTATGGTTAGACATGACCGTGACTGCAGACCATCATGACCGTGACGATGTAGACACGACTGGGACGACATGGGTAGTCACGGCCGCGATGCACCACACACGCCCTTGATACCCCTGAGAGGGCTTGTTCGTTGATTAATTTCTCCCCGTCTCCAAGCCCTATATATAGACTGTTAAGGATATCTTCTAATATCCCGTAGATATTATTTTTGATTTTATTACGATTTCAATATTTACATATCTTTGTAAATCTCGCACATTGTATTCTAGTTTGGTCTACATTCATTCAATATTCTCTTCTTCCTTAATTAGATTTATTCTGTAACTCATGTATTTATACTCCTAGGTTGTAATCTCTGTAATTCATTCAATACAATTAATCTTTTCAATCTTAACATGGTTCAGAGCTTTTATGATCCATACTCATCTTCAATTCTCACACCAAAATAATGACAACTAATCAAATCACCAACACTTGTGAACCCGATGTTCCACTCTTCATTGTCAACCTCTCCATGGTTGACAAACCCACCTCACTCACGTACATGCAATGGCAAACCCAAGTCGAGGCAATACTATTCGGCTATGACCTTCTGAAATTTCTAGATGACACACACCCTTGTTCGTCAACCACTATCCCCGACCCTAAACACAAAACAGTCGATGACCCAAATCCGCCGTCCCACCACCCGAAATCCCTAATCCGGCTTACATGATGTGGAAACGTCAAGACCAATTCATCAAAGACGCCCTCCTAGGTTCCCTTTCCTCCGACACCGGAGCACTCGTCACCCGGCTCGCCTCTTCTCGCGAGGTTTGGACATCATTGGCCAAAACCTATGCAAATCCCCCTCGAGGACACATCCTCCAAGTCAAAGATCATCTTGACTCAATCACCAGAACCGCCACCACAACCGTCTCCGATTACTTACAATCCATTAAAGCTGTACCGACAAACTTGCCGTTCTCGGCAAACCCATGGACCCCGAAGACATCATTGCCAAGGTCTTACGAGGCCTTGACTCCACCATCTACAAATCCTTCATTGACTCCGTCAATGCTCGAGATGAACTCATCTCCTTCGACAACCTTCATCACGAAAAACTACTCAATTACGATCGCACCGTATACAAACCCACCCTCCCCTAACCTTTCCCCGCCACGACCCATGTTGCCCAATACCGCCCCTCTACTCGGTCCCAACCCGGAACAAGTCGCAACCCATTCCCTCCTCCTACCTTGGACACCCAAGCCGTCCCCTTTAAAGGTCGTTGTCAATACTGCAACTACATCGGCCATGCTGTTCCGAAGTGTCGTCGTTTCGCTCGGGACTTCCCCGGCGTCACCTTCCAAACACTCCCCTCACCCCGACCCACCAACACCTCCAACCCACACACCTCTTGCCCCCCTCAAGTCAACTTGGCTACCACCCACCAACCTACCACCGACCAACCTTGGCTTCTTGACACCGGGGCCACACATCATGTCACCAAAGACCTCTTCCAATCTGGCCCTTCATGCGTCATACGACGGAAGTGATGAACTTGAGATAGGTGATGGCTCGGCTCTTCTCATAACCCACATTGGTTCGTTTCTCATATCCACCTCATCTCATCCTTAGCTTCTTTCAAATTTACTAATGTTTTATGTGTTCCCACCATTTCTCGTAATATTTTATCCGTCTCACAATTTTTTCACGACAATAACACTATTTTTGAATTTGCCGATGATTTTTTTTCTTATCAAGGATTCCAAAACGAGTCGGATTCTTATTCGTGGAAGACCTAATGGAAGCGCCTATGAATGACTAACTTCAAATCAATCTTGTACTTCAAATCTCTTTCTCATGCTGTTAACTTTCTACTTTCAATTTCAGATTAACTTTTGGGTTGAGACAATGTTGAGTAAACTACTTACTAAGTTATGTTGGGCCGAATAGATCGGAAAACTCGAATTACGGGTCAACTCAGGTAGGGTCAAGTTTGATTTCGGAACTACTCAATCGGGTTGTACGAAGAGATGATCATTTGATCGGAATGAGTGGCTAGGGAAGCAATTGGAGGGCTACATAGGTTTGTACCATATGTATTGATGGTACAAAAGAGTGTCACATATGTGAATGTGATGTTGTATCATAAGTATGATTCATATTCATATATGCCCTAGAGAATGAATAGAGAGGTGAATGTGATGGACCACAGGGAAGTGGCAAGTGAGGAATAACATGAATAGTCAGTCAGAGTCAGAGTATGAGTGATGATCGCTGATTCGCTGACGGAGTGTCAGGCCCTGAATTGCTTGGCGTGTATACTTTAAACAGCTTGTATTGTATTCGGCCCCATCCCCATCACATCCCATCTTCCTTCATTTTTATTCCACAAATGGACATCCTTTTTGTCGTCTACCTTTAACAGGGCTTCACTCTTTATCTTTTTTCTGCCCTCTCTTTTTGGTATACTTTCCTCTTTTGGGCCGGGTTTCCTTCCGCTGCTTTCCCCCAAATTTACACTCATATGCAGATCTCACTTCATATCTCACAACTACATCTATGATCTATCTATCACTAGTGAACACTTTGATTAGGGTGTTAAAGTAAGTCTTCTTTGTAGCTGTCACAAATTTGTACTGAGTCGCCACGACTTACTCACGAACCTGTGAAATAGCAACACATAAGAAGGTTGATCGTACTACACTCATAAAGAATGATTATATGAAGTTAGAACGATTTAATTATTATGATGTTTTTTTGGGATTGTAAAAAATAAACATTACGGTATTATATACGCTCATAAGGGTGTTGTCTAGTGGTTAAAACTTATGGTTTAGCCGCACGTTCATCAAAAAAAAAAATCAAGTTCATTGAATCTTGTTGTAGTTTTTCAATATTTTAACCGAGTTTAGTCATTGAAATAAGATGAACTCATCACAATTCTACAACACTTCAAATCAAAATTTTAGCACCAATAATTTGTGTCAAAGAAGGTAAGTAAACCATAAAAACATAGAATAGTTACTAGCTAGTTAGGGTGGGAGCTTGGACCAAGTGATTAATTTTAACTCCTGTGGGTAGATTATAATGACTAAAGAATATCTGTAGTAAATACTAAATAGTCCCTCCAATTTTTATTTATTGTCCCTTTTAATGAATATATGTGAGGTATATTATATTGAAACGGGATAATAAATAAATATGGGAGGAAGTAAAAGTAGAGCATGTAGACAGAGTGTTGACATTTGTTATCAGTTATCACCTACTCGCAAGCCCTACAAATTATTATATAAATGTAAATGTTGAGATCTCGTGCATGCAAGAAGTTGATTAGATGAGCTCAATTTCCATACTCAAACCAAAAAAAAACTTAATTGTTTAAGAAGATTTGCATGGTTGATCCACTAAATAATAGGCTGGTGGTGGATTTGGCTTAGTCATGTGATAATACATTAATAGATACGTACGTAGCTCTCAACTTTGTTTCAAATCTCTAAAACTAATACTATAATATACTCACTTTGTCTTACTTACTCGTTTCAATATGCTAGTGGTTCTTAGACCCTAAATTAGTCTCCATCTATCAATTAATAAATTAAGCATGGTATTAGTATATAAGGTCTGTTTAAAAGGTCTCAAATGATTATTTCAGTGCTTCCAATTTGGAGTTACTTGGATGAAACCGTCTCTCAAGCTCAAACCTCTCTAAAAATCACTCCAAAACCGATCTTGTGTGAGTTGTCACCATGCTTTGGAGGGTGGTTTGCACGGTGTACATAATTTATAAGATATTACATACAAGTACATCCAAGAGTTTACCCAGTAAATACTTAGAATAACGGTTAGGATTCTCTTTTCATAAAAAATGTAATCTAGTTGAGGACGGAGGAATGAGGGAAATGATTAAGTGGACTAAATTAGTAGTGTAATTAGGAATGCGTATTAGTCCACTAGCCCAAGTTATTAGGTGGTGTGCTGTCAAACGTGCTTTACTTCATTCCATAAATTACTACGATACTCCCATCCCACACATGATACTACTTAATGACGTAGGCAGTGAGCTATGTTTAACACGAACTCATGACTCATCTATCTAACCAATCTACTCTCTCATTCATTCAACAGTAATTTATTCCTTTCGAATCAAAGTTTTAAAAAAATAGCTAAAAAAACACAATCCAATTGCCGCACAAACACATAACAAAAGCTTACCGAAATTGAAAATAGATAATTAGCGATATTCCATGGTATATTCGAGTTATCGTATCGAAGATGTTTTGGTCCAATGGTCAAGAGTAGGTGCTCTGCGACAGTAGGATCTCGGTTCGAATCCCCCTCCCTTATATTAACCAAAAAAAAATTATTCGAGCTATAGTGAAGCATATAGTCCATCTTGTTAACTGTTCAAGCTTGTATTCAACAGAAAAGTAGAAGGAAGAGCATAAATAACTTGGACCTTTGAAAACATTCAGAAGCTTGTTAAATGTTCATATTAGAAGGTGGTTAACTGCGATTTTGGAACGGACACAAATTAGACTCGGATGAAATTTTCCGCCCATACAGCCGATACAGGAGCACACGTTGAGTTCAGAATGGGTGGCAACTGACAGGTGGGCTCTTAAACCACTCTAAATTTACATCACAAAATATAGAGGGGTTATCTTTCACTTGGTAGCTGCATTCATAGTAAATCGAGGAAATCGCATAAACCTTAAACCATTCTAATTTACATCAGCAGAGATATGTAACTAAACCAAAAAACAAGGACGATACCTTTCCCCTTCTGCAGCATCACATCTCCTTTCGTACACTAAATATTTACACCTTGGCCTTGAAAATAGGACATCTTTTCAACTCTCCCTCAAAACCCTATATGTATGTTACTCCTATCATATAGGAGTATACAGTTATAACGCTGTAATTACGATAAAATATGGACATTGAACTCACGGATAAAATAGAGATGAAATGAAGGTAGCAGTAGTACTCTTATATCTGAGTGAGATCAACCAATCGAATTAAGAAACAATCGACGTGGATGAATGTAATACATGTAGCCATACAAGTGAGCCCAATTACACGGTTTAGCAAAAACATAGACATGAGATTACAGAATCTGAAACAATGGTGTGTTTCTGAATGCTAACATACCTCTATAAATCGTGTGCACATATGTACCTTGGCATGAACGCCACCCCAGATTTCCCGGCTAAGTTTCCCATTCGCCCTTGCTTATGTCTCACTAGCTTCACAAGAATGGTTCAGAATCAACCTTTACAAAATGTTTGTATTCTGTGTTGTGCTTGGTACACTACTCTCCCTTGCCAAGTTGAGTATCATCTTCTTCTGAATCATAGGCATCATCCTCACCGTTTCTTTCGCCCTTTACTTGCTTCACCATACCAACCTCGCCTGCCGATGTCCCTGTAGTTAGGGATTGTACTTCTTCATCGGCGTATTCTTCTCCCATTTCATCCGAGTATGCGTACCTGAAAAGGCACGCCCAACTTAGCATCATCTCACAGCAGGGTATTTAAACAAATGGTAGTGGAGCAAAAAAAATAGGAACCTCAGGTCAAAGCATTTACCATTTGACCAATGTGCACCAATAAGTAGTACAGTAATTTACATGTTGAAATATATAGAACTTAAAAGTTAAGAGGGGCCTCTGCCTTCCCACCCAAAAGCCATGCCTGCCTACTTACAAGCTGAAGGACTTGAGTGATGCAGCCGTTTGAAATGATGCGTTTGAAACGATGCCTGCCTACTTACAGTGCTTATATGTCTGCACAAACTGCTCAGCTTCTTTACTCTTTTACCAAGACACCTCAATAGTTGATACTTGATTTCATTGAATGGCTAATAAGGCTTTATAAACTTAAATTTCATACAATTGGAGCCACCTTGATCAGCAGTACATGGCACTTTAGCCTCTTGATCAGGGAGAATTGTGTGAGTTGGGTACTCAGGTGAGTGTCACTAAAAAAAGCATGTGCATTCACTTAAATACAAAGACTACTCCCACCATTGCAGCAACACTTAAATACAAAGACTACTACCACCAATGCAGCAACCAAATTTTTTTTGTATAGGTGGATTGCATAGATATATTGACAGCTTCAACTATCTCCCATGGTCGTGTTCAACCAAAAACATGTTTACATGTCCAAGCATTTAGGACATCTTGTCTAGAGGTCATTAACTGCTAGGAGAGGGAATGTTACATCTTCGGAGTACAAGGAGAGTTCAGAGTGTTATCTTACCGCTGAGCACTCTGGGATGGAGCCCAAAGATAACATATTATGCATAGCAATGTGAATGACAGAATGTCCCAGAAAGCAGTAATAATCCAAGCACTTTGCCATCGCTCATTAAAAGGATCTGTGGCCTTGAAGTACACCTATAGGAGCAATCGATTAGACTCAAGTGCGCCAAAAGTAACCATAATCTTTTCTACATGCATATAAATATATAAATAAGCCTGTGTTGGCTAACTGTACGTTTGCCACATGAGTGGACTAGTTCAAAGAACCTTCAACTAATTAATTAATGACAATAATGACAAAAAAATTAGTATTCATAAAATTTTCTCCAAAATATTTGAGTGCGTAACTTGAGATCTTAATAAAATCTTGGATATGAAAAATCCAAAAGGGTAAGACACTTGGAAATAAACCAGTGTTGAAACTTCTAACCGAGTCTAGTTAGGCAATGATATCAATGTGATACATAAATATTTGTTTCCTGAATCTTGAAGCTTACCTCGTATCCTATCCATGCAACTGAAGCAATCACTGAAACAGTCAATGCGTTTGAGAACTTTCTGTAGAGATCCAACTTTACAGAGCTTCGCTTTGCCTGGAAGAAAAATTTCAGTTAAGCAAGGAAACTGTATATATTGATTTAGACATAAATGATGCCCAAGGATTTGCACATAAAACATATACTAGAAGTTATCAAATTTTGAAGTAGCTAGTCAAAATTGATACAAAACCTCAAAAATAGCACGGGCTGATGATTCAGGTTGTGTTACTCATACTCTTCTATGAGGTATCGTGTCCAACATGGTGTCCGAGTGTCGGACAAGACTATTTTGGGCAAAATTTTCGATTTTGATCTAAATTGAAGTATCCAAGTGTCATGTCAGTGTCACGCGACACGGCACCCGCTCGAAGTGTCGGAGTAACATAGATTCAGATCATAAGCAATACCCACACAAGACACAGCCCTCCCATAAGCTCGTTTGCGAAGTTTTTTCTTTTCCTTTGCAGTTCCCTTCCATTTATGTTTAATATGTTTTGCACCCCTCAACTATATACAAAATATGTCATTACTTATCCAACCTTAAACTCCCCCCAACTACCCACTATTTAACCCTAAACCCCACTTAAAATTACAATTAGTAACATCCTCCTCTCTCCTCCTGCACCCACCTGACCATCACAAGAACAACACAGCCCCATCCTGAACCAACAAACCAACATCCTTGAGCACTACACCAACATCCCCAATCACCTCGCGCTGCTAGCCCTTTTACATCATCTTTATCTGACCTCCTTGACCCCTTCTCTCTGAGATCCACTACTGACCCCCTTAATTCTCAACACTCTCGCTTCCAATTTAGTTGTCCTCCATGCCGTCCTCCCTCTTCCCTTCCTCCACGCTCCACTGCTCCAGACTTCCTCTACCCTGTGAATGTTGAACTTTTCACCTTTTCTTTAAAGATCTACAAGCAAATAGTGTTTACCCTACAACGAACCCTATAAGAGCGGTGGTTGACAATTTTTTATTCTGGTGGTAGTGGTTGAAGTTAGGTCACAAGCTCAAGTAAGCCTACTAGCACATATTCACACAAAACAACTGGTGACACATTATTTTTTAAAAAATAACGTGTTCCATTTTCGGAGATGGTTTTGGACAATGATTCATGCTAGCCGACCGCAAATCATTGTGGGACTAATGCTCTAATGTTGTTATAAATAACGTGTTCCATGAAGGTCTCAAATTGAACACTTTAAACCAAACAATAAAAGTAATTACTAAAACTCACTATCCTGCTCTTTTTCATCACTCTCTATACTTTCACCTTATAACAGCCAATATAACCAAATTTTAGCCTGGCACTTAATTTCAGAACCAATCACCGTGGCATGATCTCAGGCCGTTTCGCTACATATGCAACCAATATCAGATCAATGTATGGTTGCGATAAACTACCAAAAACTATTAAGTTTGTGCTTGTCTCCAGATCTGGAGTAATATTAAAAAAATTGTTTTAGTTCTGAAAAAAAAGGAAAACGATATAATTTCTCAACCTAACACGCTAACACCCTCTCTATATAATTTGCAGGCCATTGGCATAACCATTTGCAGGCATAATGCATATGAAGAGAATGAAGCTCACTGAATGAATGCTCTTAAAGATTGGGGTAAACATGGTTTAAATTAGCACATAGTTAATTGACACTATGTGTTTCAGAGGATAACTAAGTCAGTTGAGGCCTGAGGGATTACGAATTCATTTGCACTGCACACTCTCAATCCTTATTCTTTAAAAAAAATGGGTCTTCAATCACTTAGAAACCACTCAATCAAATTCTTCGCAAATTCCTATGTAAGAACGATTATTTCTATACTCTTGATGTGATCCTCTAGTTATTGAGGAACATAAAACCTAGAGTAAAAGAAAAACATGTGAATACTACCAACCAAACATGTGGAGCACGCAATATAAGTAGTAAAAAAACACTTCCAACCTGTAGCTGTTCCAATGTGTTTGAGAGAGAAGTAAAAATCCATAAGATCAGAAATGCATCCAAGCACGAATCAGGAAGGATAAGAAGTAATCTTGCTCTTCCTGCTATATCATTAACTGTGCCGACATACTCTGTTATATCAAGCAATAGAGTAACCACGAAGTAAGTTGCCCCAAGAATCAACACCTTAGATGTTAGACCACCAAGAGTTGGGCGCACCACACCATAACCCATTGAAACTGAAAGCATAAGAAGCCGTGACAGTGTGCTTCTAGCGGTCCCAAGAATAACTACCCAACTCGTTAATATAACAGGCCTAATACCACTGCTGTTAAAATGAGCATAGTCGAGGTACCAAAAGAACATTTCTAGTAGTCCAAGAGCAACAACAGCTGTGATACTGTGCTGAAGTTGCAATACCTCATTCCAGAATCTCACATACTGAAAACCCCATATAAGGCTTAGCAGTAGGTATGCAACAGACATGAAACCATAAAACTTCATAGACGGGGCCATTCTACCTGGTAAATAGCCATCAGGGTTTTTCCAAACAGTCCTCCCATTCATAACTAGCCCCTTCATTTTTGGATCACATGTTATGAAGAACAAATTATACATTCCAGTCTTCGAGATGTATATTTCTTTCCTAAGCAGCCTGGCCTTTACGGAATTCCCTTTAAACTTAACATTCAGAATCACTGGCCAATTACTGTCCGTGGATGACCTTATTTTGATGACCTCTCCTTGCGTGCATCCTTCAAGTTTGGCAAGATCAGGTGTGCAGCAAATAGAGCGTTGCCCACCATACGCTGACCCACCAATATCATCACGATCAGCTGCTTCAAAAACAACTATTTGAACAAGCCCAGAGCCATGTTCTGTGCCTGACTGTGCGGCAGCTTCCTTGCTCCTCCAGAAAGATATATTCTCGAATCTGAACATATTACTAAACATATTAACTCCAAATAGCAAGAAATAAAAAAAGGCAGTATTATACATGGTTTTGTAACAATGTACTTCTTGCAAGATTCAGGAACAGAAACAAACTTAGAGCATCCACATATCTAGCTTCAACCCTTCGAAATCTAAGTGTATTCTACATCAGAGAATTCCCTATCCACTGCTTCCTAATGCCCCAGCTTCTACCATCTCAATAAAAAGAGAGTTTTTTCGGCCTAGATGAAACTTACAACCATATCAATGTAACAAGCTCCATATGAAGGTTAACATCAACAAAGACACTGCTGATAATTGATGTTCAAACGGAGGATTCATTAGCATATTCTAAGGACACCGATTCTAAGAAAGAGTGATAGCCTAGATGGAAAACACAAGCCTCTTATATTGTGTACAATGCACTAATAAATCTTACCCCCTATGTCCCACTCCTTTGTCTATCTTTCGTATACTTTGTGGCGGGTATTTTAATCAAAGGTAAACAAAGATTCCGACAAGAACTGAAGTATATACTGTACAAACCTTGTTTCACTTCCGATCTCAAGCTTTACATAAAATCGGCCGCACAAAATGTACTAACCTAAGTCACAACTCCATCCTTTTCACCCTGGATTCAATCGTATTACACCTCAAACCCTAACTCCCTAAATCGTAACCGACAATGCTGTAGCTAAAGCAATTTGGATCCTATAATACTTGCGAAATCGGATGAATCATAAAAGACAGTTGAGATCTAAGAATGGAGATAATCAAGTGAAGCTGAGAAAGAGAAAGAGAAATGACCGACCGGAGAAAAGAGATGCCGTCGTGAAGAGAATGGCGAACGAGGCGCTTGGAGTTGGAGGGAGGAATGGCGGCGACGGAGGCGAGGAGGCCTTCGCTACCACCGGCGAGAAGGAGAGCATTGCCGACTTCAGTGAAGGTTTGTTGGTCGTAAGCGTGAATGGATGCGTGAGTGAGGATGATAGTAGGTTGGAGTAGTGATAATAAGAAGAAGAGTGAGATGATGAATTTGTAGGAGGAGGAGGAGTTCAAGTGCATATGGATCCCGAGATCCATGGCGCGCGCCAGAGAGAGAGAGAGAGAGAGAGAGAGAGAGTAGGAGTGTTGTTGTGTTGGTGCGGTGATTTAGGGGGGAGTTGAGGTGGAGGAGGATGATGAGTAGTCAACACTGATGACTGTGACTACTCATCTTCCCCCTGCTTCTTTTTGACCTCCAGATTCGGTAAAGCACAAGCAAACTACCATTATTACGTTAGCCAAAATTGTTGTTTAACACGGATATATATATTTACCTTAGGTTTATGATGGGTTAGTTATTTACTCCCTCCGTTCCAATCAATTCCATACGTTTGTTTTTTCACACGTTTTCTTTTGTTTATACCTTTAGTTACATATTTCTAAAAATTATAAAAATTTGATATTCATGATGCATTCGATTAGACAATTTAAACAAGATCTCACATGACTATATTTTATCATATATATTAAAAGTTATATCGATAATTCTTCTCATCAGTGCATAATATTCAAATGCATGGAAATGATTGGAACGGAGAGAGTAGAATAATACAAACTCATATGCTTATCCGTACCATTTTTTGGGCATTTTCTTCTTAGTGGGGTATATTTAACCCATTTTAACGTTATGACAAATATGTCCGTCACAAAATCAAACCAACTAACAAGTATTCTGTATACACTATAGACTCGAACGCTCAATAGTCGATACAGATCCTCAATCCTTGTTGCACTTCTTAGTCGATTAGCCTTCATTTCCTTGCTATTCCATACTTCTGCCTAATGTCATTAACAAAAATTAAGTTTTTTTTGTGTAGTTTTACCTCTTTAGACTACTCCAAATCAAAGTGAAAAGAAAAGTCATGACCTAATTGTGTCACTCTAATCATCAATTAAGAAGATGACTAAGTATAAATGTGAGTTATCTACTAAGGGCATCAGCAATAAGGAGTTCATGAGGGAAGTCTATACTTACAAACAAACATTTATTATTGTTGGAGGGAGTTCATTGAGGTTTGTCCGTAGACATTCTTACAGTCAAACGCATTCTTAATTTGCAAGTGGGTGGAAGATGCTAAAAGTGAGGGATGAGAATTGTACACTCTACTCTTTCTCCATTTCTTTCCATCTTCATTACCAAATAATGTAATAATATCATTTAATTGATTTGTATTTGTAATAAATAATGTAATTTAAATTAAGATTTAATATTTAAAAGTATATTGAATAATTAATTTTATTAGTTATATGCATCAAACAAATTTATTTATGATTCATCAGTTACCCCGTACGAACTATTTTCGAGCCAATAGGACAAATAAATACTATCTTATTAAAATATTATGATGTTAAATTAAAAATAAAATGTTTTGGGTAGAAATTAAATTTAACTAATGGGTGCGATTCATCTATAAACTTGGATGAACTTGTACTAATGTTGACATTAATTTCATGGAGTTTGAGTTTGTAGATAAGTAATGTGACAGAAAGTAAACTTGGATAAGTTGTTGCTGCCCCCAAGTGGTGACATTGTTTCAACTTGACTTAGTTGATAACCCGATAGTTGAGAAATATGCAAGTACGAAATATGCAAGTACGAAGGGACGCAAGGTATAGTTTTACGATGACTTCATTGTTCCTACGAGCTAAGCTTTGTGCCAAAAAATTGAAGTTAATGATAAAATCAACTACTCGTTGTAGACATGACGTAGGTCCACCCCGACGCGGCGAGGCGCGGGTTTGGGTAGGCGAATGAATCTCGTGGTAAGATTGTTCTCGGGTTCGAAATTTAAGTCAAAATGGAGTCGCCACCGAATTTTGTGGTTATTCGGAACCATACGAGCCCACTCTATGTCGTCATGGGCTATACACAAAGTAAGCCCACATCGATTTCAGAGTTTATGGGGCTCGTCCCTTTGCATTGCAATATCGATACCGTTTACACCGGCTTTTGTATATAGAATGACTCTCGTGCGCCAAGGGTTTCGGACATCCGGAAACCAAAGGTTCTGAGTAAGGGGTGAGGGTACGTGTTGGGAAGCCCACTAAGGACACCCAACCCCGCCCGCACATGGCGGCCTCTACTAAGACACCGTTCGTGTTCGTGTACGCGCGCTAGTAAAATAATTAAATGACATGCAAACAGCGTTTTCGAGCTAAGCATGTGAATTTTGCGTTAACTACGTCATTTAATGCATCTTATTATTTGTCGAAGTGATTTAGCATGCGAGGTTCATTTATAAAGCGTAAAGCAAGTAAATAAACAAAGCTCGAAAATAAATAAAAATAACGTACAAATTACACGGACGGAAATACAACCCGGAATTCACAATACAACATTACGTAAAAATAATAAACAAAATAAAAATAATGCGATATAATGATAGGGACGGACCCGTATGTAAACTAGACCGCGAAATAGGTGAGTGGACTACCCCGATTGAATACACATTATGTTGTGTACTAAACGAAGGACGGAAATATGAGACTGTGGCATATTGCTAGCCCGATCTCATATCCCGTAGTCTTGTCCCGACTTATCACGTCAAAAGTTGATCAAAGTCGTGCTACGTGTCGTGATGTGCGTGGTTTTGAAAATAGGAAGATCACGTGATAGTCTTTACACGTGATGACTAAAGTCGATAAAAGACGGGGCTTGAAACGTGTGTCAAACCCCTCGGATTTTTGGGTTACAGGACCCACTCGACCGAGTCGTGGTGTGACTCGGTCGAGTGCACCTTTTACGTGGCTACTGCCCATTTTTATGGGTGCTACTCGATCGAGTAGCATATGTACTCGGTCGAGTAGACCCTGTACGAATGATAATTCGTTTCGTTTTATGATTTGAAATCGATGATCGGTCGAACCAAATACAAACATCGCACGATTTGTATTTAACTCAACCTCCGGTACTATAATCGTGTACGAACGATTATAATACCGTTATCGGAGTTTTATAAAAATGCTTATCGTTATACTAGAAAATTTGAATTAATGACGAAATGCATCCCTCTACGTCACGACATCGGAACTAACTCTTTCGAGTCATGTGATGTCGGTTTTCGTGTCAATGGGTTCCGCATTAATTATGGAAATGGGATTAAATACGTTCAACTACGACCGTTTGCAATTGCGTCACGCCCTTGAGTACGTTGGGGCGGGGCTCCTCGAAAGGGCTCCACCTCCATTGTTGCTCGTAAAGGGATTAGACGGATTTTAGGCAAACATCGTAGTCAAACGGATTTAAAACCGGATTTTGATACTAGTTTACGTATACACGGTATAATAACAATATTAGTAATAAAAGATGATACAAAAATGAAAATGCAAAAAAAGTATAAAAAACGTTAGTGTTAGTGTTACTACGATTACGATTACTAAACAAAAATACGATAGAATAAATGACAAAGAAACGAGATAGAAGGGATCGAAATGGGGTTTTGGACACCCTCAACATACATGCTAGGTATAGGCCTCGGAAATGGACTCGTGAATAGCGACGGGACGCCGGAGTATCGAGGATGTACGCGAGTTGTGGTGTGTGTGTGTTGCATGCGTCGGTTTATCGAGGGACAAGGCTCGGTTTTGTGGCTAGTGTGGCTTAGGGTTTCTAAGGCTTTGTAGTGTAGAGTATAGGGTGTACTTAGGGCTGAAAATGTAGGGTAAAAGTTCTGAAAAAAAGTTGTGAAATGCATGGGGATCATGGGGTATTTATAAGCATTTCCCACGACATAGGGGCACTCGATCGAGTGGCCCTAGTGCACTCGATCGAGTGCCCTCGCAAACGGGCCAAACCCGGGTTCAAGACGCTCCACTCGACTGAGTGGGGTCAATCCACTCGATCGAGTGGGTCAGACGGGTGAGACAAATAAGGAAAGAATTGATCTTGTTGTTGTGATTGACTTTTTGAATTTTATTTTGTGCGCCAACTAAACTTGGCTGTTTTATGAGACGGTTTCGTCTTTGACCGGGTTTTGACCCGGTCGCCAAAAGACGGGATTTATCTTTGGTGTCGGTTTTGGCCCAAATTAGTCTCTTTTTGCTCGGAACGACCCACTGGGCCTGAATTTGAGGTCCGTTCTGTGAGATTTTTACTTCGTTAAAAGTCCATGTCGGATATTATTGATTCCGAGCCCAAATCCGAGTATACCAAGTCACGTTTGCGTCCGATCATCATCGGGTGTTTTTCGGAGACTACCATAGACACGTGGCAGTCAAAATGCGGGTGTCTACACTCGTATAAATTTTAGGAGAATTTTCTTTTTTATCCTTTACTTTTTCATTTTTTTTTTCACTTTTACCCCTTTTTTTTTAGAAAAAACTTTGATAGACAATAACTCTCAGCTACGGTTTCAGAAATTGGTAAATCTTTTTTTTCATATTGTATTTACGAAATCTTTAGTTTGAAAACTTTTTTTTGTCGTTTTTTGAACTTTTACTCGGGAGTTTTAGCCGGTCAAAGTTTATTTCATCAAAACACTTTGACCGATCATAAATCTTAATTACGAATTCAGAAAATAACGATTTTATTTTTCAAACTACAGATCTCGTAAATACGTGATTTTTTTTTTATCATTTTCCAAATACGTATCTAAGATTTATTATCAGTCAAATTTTTTTCTCAAAAAAGGAGGGCTATAAGTGAGGAACTGAAAAAGTAGATGGGTGTAAGTGAGAATTTCCCTAAATTTTATGATGATTAAGAACAAAATAAAGAATAGAAAAAAATATTGCTATATAACCGTATTTGTTAATTGTCAACCAAATGAACTCAATTTTGACATATTTTGAACCACATTTTTTTTAACGAGAAAGTAGTGATTGAGCCATTTACTTTGCTCAATTGTGAAATTAAATTCTTTAACTCTTAATTGGAGCAATTAGACTCCTTAACTTTATCAATACGTGAAATTAAACCCTTTTTATTTTTTCCGATCAATTGCTCAATTTCTCGTCAATTTCATATCAATATCTCATTACTATCAATAAATATTTTATCTCAGAATGCACCAATATAATACGTATACGTATAGAAATACATATTCCCAATACGGAGTAGTACAAAAAAAAACTATTCGTATTTGTAATGTACGTATTTGTATATCTTAGGTAGTTCGATAAAATATTTTATCCCATAATGTACGTATTCGTATTCTATCGTAATGTACGTATTCGTATTCTATCATGAGAAATTAACGAGAAGTTGAGAAATTAATCGGAAAATAAATAAAAAAAAGGTTTAACTTCACGTATTAACAAAATTAAGATCTAATTACCTTAATCAAAAGTTAAGGGTTTGATTTTACAATTGAGTAAAATAGAACGTTCAATCACAACTTTACCGTATTTTTTTTGTTATGGATGAAATCGTGGGTCTAGTAGAACAAGAGAGGGGCCATGGATACGTATTACGTAACTACTCGTATAAAACTATGTAACCAACCATCCCTACAAAATTGGGAAACGCGGTCCTAACCCCCTAACAACCCCCCTACACTTAGAAAGAAATGCAGACCACACTCCACCTTCTCCACCGTCTCACCAAATCAACATCTCTCCTTCCACTTCTCCTCCCCTTTCTTCGTTCCGCCATGTCTTCTCCTTCACTTCCTCCCTCTCACTTCTCCAACCCCAACCCCAACCCCAACCCCAACCCTATTTCTCCCCCCTCTATCCTCCACCTCCACCTCCACCTCCACCTCCACCGCCACCAATGTCGCACCTTCAAGCTTACTACCTCTATCCACTGCTCCTCCAAAGAACCTCCACCGCCGATTCCTATCCCCGCCGCCGATGAGAAGCGCTCCTTTGCCGTCGCCACCGGAGAGCTCTTTCTCGGCCTCGCCTCCCGCCTCATAACTGGCCCCAAACCTAAGCCCCTGCCGATTCCGGCTGAGGATGTTGATTTGGTCGGAGGCGGAAATGGTGACGGTGATGAGAGGATTGCGGCGGTGATTGAGGATTCTGTTGAGCCGGCGGTGCTCTGGGAGCAGAGAGTTAAGGATGTCGAGGCCGAAAGACGCCGTCAGACGGTTACTAGCCCGGGTTTTAGCTTCTCTGCTGCTGGTTTGTTGTTCCCCTATCATCTTGGCGCTGCTCACTTCCTCATCGAAAATGGATTTATCAAGGTTTTTGTTGCTCTTACCGTTTTATTGAATATTGACTATATAAGTGATGAACATTCAATTTGATTAAATCAAGCTCAATTACCTTAGCCTGCCATTTTTAAATTTATTCCATCTTGATACACTAGTGAGAAATATAGAACCAACGAAATTGGAAATGGAAATTCCCTTGTTATATAATCACATGGTCGTAAATTCATGAAACACACATTGCTATCGAGTATCGACAGAAAAAGAATTGTTGGAGGTTTATGATTCATTGTTGATATGGAAAGGTTTGGGTTAGCTATAAAGTGATTCCGAGTTTCTATGGAATTCACATTGGTGTGAGTTTAACACCCGAGAGGCTGGAAAGCCTTCCACTTTTATTAAAATACTCCTCTCATTTGAATAAAAAGGTGGATACTTTCATAGGGACTCGGAGGGAGTATCCCGAGGATGATCTTTGAACGAGAGTGCAATATAGGTGTATAACATTATATAGTTCGATGATTGCTGAGTGGTTGACTAGCAATGTGGCACTCTGTAGGAGGGTATGTCATTAGCCCGTAATTTAAAAAAGAGCACATTTTTTTTTGTTTCTGAAGAAGGGTTCCATGCAAGTTGATAAAAGCTTCGACTGGTGTGGCAAAGAAAAGCCAATAGTAAAACAAATGTAAGGAATATAGAAGAGTAGAAATCACATTGGAAGGGAAGTAAGATGCATTTTGGTACTTGTTAATATTGGCTCTTTAACACCTTGACGGGAGATTGACGAAGGTGGGGAAGATTATGAAAAGGAAGAGGATTCACAACATGTGTGTACGGGAAACCAAGTGGATAAAAAAGCGAGCGCATTATATCCTTGGCTATATAAGCTTTAATACTTGTTAGATAATAGAGGTAGAAATGTAATGGCTACTAGTGGGTATTGCATCGATAAAGAACAATGTGGTGGAGTCGTGGAGAGAAAGGGTGACATGATTATGAGCTTCAAGCTTGTGATAAGATATGAAGTTCAAATTATTGCATGAAGGACTGAATGCGTTGACTTTTGCTTTGTTCTCTTATGTTATGCCTTTTATTTGGGTCATGATAAGGACTTTACCACTGCTTCTCCGATCTGCCTTAATATGACGATAAGTCGATATATTTGTATTAGATAGTCATATACTCCGCTTATCTTTTAGTAACCAGATTCGGTTTCTATTCCATTTGCTTAGCACAGGAAACCACACCATTAGCCGGTTCCTCAGCTGGTGCCATTGTTTGTGCAGTCATTGCTTCTGGAATAACCATGCCGTTTGCTTTAGAAGCCACTAAAACTTTAGCTGATGATTGTCGTCTGAGAGGAACTGCATTTCGACTTGGGGTATGTGCCTTTTCTGAGTTATGTATAATCTAAACCATTTGAGAATAGCTTGTGCTGTGTATGTTAATAAGTGCTGTCAGTATGTTATCCTCTGCTGTGCTATGAACTATGAAGTACTTGTACCTTCTAATTTTTATGCACCTGTATTGCAACCCTCTTTATTTTAAGGGAAGGTAACAAGTGGATATGTTGTTTGGATATTAGCAAGCTGAAATTATCTTTTACAATTCATGTCTTGTTCCACACATAGTTCCTTTTAAGATTGCACATCTAAGGTACTTCTCTATTCGGACATATAGGCTGTCCTTAGAGATGTTCTTGTTGAGGTGCTGCCAGATGATAGTCACACCAGGTGCAATGGTCGAGTACGTGGTAAGACTCTCGTCCACTAACAAGTCTATTCTTCAATATTTTCCTTATCCTGTTCAATTGATTTTTGAGTGTGCAAGATACCTTATCCAGTGAATTGCTTCGGATATATTTAGTCAAACACCTAAAGCCATCTTAAAACCAAGAGTAGCAAACTATGCTCCACGACTCATTTCCCTTATCAAAGCATACACAAATTATGTGAAATTTGGTGTGGCGTAGATAAATACGGAGTAGTCACTTTGATAAATAACTGCATAATTCTTCGTCCTTTTTGCATAAATTTAAATATGAGGGCAAATATGACGGATTGACAGACATGTTCAAGGAAAAACTAAACTGTTTTTAGTTCACATATTTTTAGATGAAGAAGAAATTCAGAATGGTTTGCTTACAACAGATTATGAGTTTTGTATGACGAAGCAAATATTGATGTCTCAGGTGGTTCTTGAAATCGAGATGTCTTCCTTTTGTATGGTAGTTTCTCAGTTCTCACCACATGATTTGAGCTCTTGATGTTAAATTGCCGACTTCTCTCCTTTATGGCGTGTACAATGCTGTATCTTGGTGTTATTGGTGTTTTGCTATATACAATTAGCAGGCCAATTCGTTTGATGTTGCACTTCTTTCTTTCTGATTACTTGTGATTTTTCTTAAAATATTCATGCAATATCGTCTTAGTTAAATATATGTTTGAAGAAAGCAGTGTGTACTCTGCTGTGCCAAGGTTCAAAACATGCGCAAGTCTGATGTAGTCTGTTGTACATGAAAAATGTGGATATATTTGGACTTGTAAGAATAGGATGCCGGTTATTAGTTCTTTCTTTTTATACTCAATTCAGGAAATGGGGATCCTATCTCTATTTTCATTTGATTACATTGGGTAGCCTTAGTTTTTAGATGTTCGATGTTAACTCCCTCTCAATGTTTCAGCGAAGCTCGAATGTTACGTTCTGACCGTTGTATACACATATATAGTTAGTTATATGAGCTGGTTGATTTCTGTATGGCAGTTGCAGTAACGCAGATCGTGTGGAGACCAAGAGGGCTGCTAGTAGATCAGTTTGACTCCAAAGAAGATCTTATTGACGCTTTATTAACTTCCTCATTTATTCCTGGGTAAGTAGCACACGACATTGCTTTTGCTACCTGTATTTATCTAAATCACTCTGCAATGAGTGGAGATATGTTTTCAGGTATCTTGCTCCAAGACCTGCAACGATGTTTAGAGACAAGCTTTGCATAGATGGAGGTTTGACACTGTTCATGCCACCAACATCTGCGTCCGAGACGGTATGTCATTTGAGTTTGACTTTATAGGTTGTGCTCATTTGATGCGGTTGTATTCTTGTTGCATGTGGACCTGTTTGCTGTCAATGAGGGCTAGGTGATCATGTATGGTTATCATCATGCGGAAAATAGAATAATTGATCGGAACATATAGTCTGGAATTTCTTATTGCTTTAAATTGTACAGTGTTTTGGAATCTGGTTCTGGAAAGTTATGAGTGTATAGCTTCTAGTTTCAGGGTTAAGTATTGGCCAATGCTGTCTACTTTGGAAACTTCAGAAGCTAGAGATGGGAGATGTGGAGTTAAAATTGAAAATGATGTTTAGATTAACATTTGTTAGACGGTGACCACCTGCAACTAAACCAATGAGGATTTCATTAAGTTCAGCCTTGATTGTTTTTTCTTTTATCAGATTAAATTTGCATTCTCCCTTTTTTCATTTAGATCCATTTGCCAGTTTTTGTAAGGGTGAATTTGAAAAATGTGACTAAATGGAAAAAAGTGGGGGGGGGGGGGGGAGTAACATAGTATTAGACAATGATCAACAACCAGTAAACCTTGTACCTGGGCATCCAATCATGGTTTGTTCTTCTAGAGGCTTGGTATATTTTTGCAATTCGGTATACTTTCCCTAGCTATCGGAACTATAGTGGGGAATTTAGTTAAAGCAGGTTACTTGCCTAAGAAGGCAAATGAGACAAAATGTATTTGTGGCCACTATTTCTCCTTTCGGAAGCATAGAGCTGAACTTTAGTTGTTTGTTTTATGAGGAGTTACAAGGGATAAAGTTTTCCCTTCTCAAATAATTTCTACACCACTGCTTTAGTAATTTTCGAAGCTTTCGCTATGTAGGATGGTGTCACAGTAGTGTGTGCTAGGTATTGAAAAGGAAGGACTGGTTTTGTTAATATAGATATTAAATTGCACTAATAGCTTTGAAGTGGTAAAGTAAAACTGATGTTGTTTTCTATCAGGTACGTGTTTGTGCATTCCCTTTCAGTAGTTTACGATTCCAGGGCATTGGAATAAGTCCAGACTGTAACCCTGATGATAAGCTTAGCAGTCGTCAGGTAAGCTCCTTTGTTTAAATTTTCAGTGTTACAGATATGAGCTTTTGGACAGTTGGGACTAAAATGCAATATTTCATGAAATATTTTTTTAATTGAGTTCATGAATATATATATATTTGAATCGTAACTTAAATCAGTCTTCAACTTTTGTCAATGATAAGTTGCTCTTCGTTGTTTTCGTGAACTAAAACTACACCCATCCTCCAACATGCCACTATTCAGTTATTAGGGGTTGTCGACTGATTATATTTTATGGGAAACTGTTTGTAGCTTCTTAGTTGGGCACTGGAGCCAGCGGAGGACTCTATGTTGGACAAGCTCTTTGAATTAGGTTATGCGGATGCTGCAGTTTGGGCCAAGGACAACCCTGTGAATACAGTAGTACATGAAGAAGATACATCATCCCACACCTCTTGTGCTGAAACAGCATAGTCATATACAAGTGTCATCAATCCCGTATGTAGTTTTTATGTGTAAGTAAGTAACGCTACCAAAAGGTGGTTGAGAAAACGATTTTAAAGGAAATATATACGAGAATCACAGTTCTAACCTGTTGAGTACATAATACTTTGCCGTCATTCTATCTGGTTGTGTATGCTTTTTTCTTAGGAGAATTAGTGGTTCTCCATAACACAGCGATTTTTTTTTTTTGCCATCAATCTAACCCCACCCCAACTCCTACTCGATAACCTAACAGCTAAGTTATGAGCACCGGAGTTAAGGTTTCAATTAACATATTTAATATCTAAACAATGAATTTCTGGCCTTGGATGACTCAGATTTTACTCAGGAGTCGTTGGAATGAGTTCGTTAACACGAGGAGGGGGGTTTTAATTCATTACATCACAGCTCAGAAGCATTCACTGCAACCCACGCTGTAAAACTGAATTTGTCAGCAGATGGAATTGGTATTAGGAAATTAAGTGAAGGAGAGATTGTTACGGTTTGCACTGAATGTCTTATTCGAGGAACTGACACCACCTTGGCGACGTGTTTAGAATCCCAACATTCAGGCTAAACTTCTCAAGGAAATCTTAAGGCCGCTGTATACTGTATTAGAGGGACTTAGACGACGACATCCTCCATTTTCCTTTGTTTTGCCCCGCGCTGTAACATGAGGTTGAGGAGTTGGGGGGATATATATAGAGTACCCAAAAATTGTAATGAAACATCCCTTTGTTGCCCACATTGACGAGATGAAAATTGAAATAATTTCACTTAGTCGTAAGGAGATTATGTCATTCGGGTTGATTAGACGTCCAAATAAAGCAAATATGGTCATAATTGACTCTGAGTTTTACTTGTTGGGGTATAAATCGAGTCGGATTCATGTCAGGTCATTAGAAGGTAAGGTGATAGGTCGACTAACCGCCAAATGAAGTCGGCCAATCAAGAAAACTACTGGGTAACTGCCAAATGAAGGAGAAGGAGAAGGAGGAGAAGGAGAAGGAGAAGGAGAAGGAGAAGGAGAAGGACGTCATGAATTGTGGATCTCAGAAAAGAGGACACGCCTATGTAGGACAATTAAGTAAGTAACTGAGTTGTAGAGACCTACTCAGCCACTCATTCCCTCCCTAATTTGTGTTTGTCAAATCACCGGAATCTAGAATTCTCACTTATCTCCAACCCTCCATACCCAAACCTTAACCTCTCATCTCATCTCGTACATAATAATACTCTTTCCGTCTCAGTCATTTGGAAACCGGAATATACAGAGGGGCATATAACATATAAGCATTACACGGTGAAGAATCACAGCACACCAAAACATAACTGCAACCATGGAAATATGGTTTATTATTACAGTAACAGTTGCCATCGCCGCCCTGATAAATGCATTCTTATCCCTTTCCAAGTCCAAATCAAACCTTCCTCCAGGCCCTCGTAGCATCCCAATACTCACCGCCGTGTCATGGCTTGGCAAATCATCCCTAGAAATTGAGCAAGTCCTACGAAATCTACGTTCCAAGTTCGGCCCAATACTCACCATTCAATTCGGCTCGCGTCCGCTGATTTTTATCTCAGATCGAACACTGGCCCACCAAGCATTGGTTCAGCACGGAACCATCTTCTCTGACCGACCAGAACCAACCTCTACTGGTAAGATCATGAGCAGCAATAGACATAATGTCAATACTGCTGGTTACGGTCCTACATGGCGCCTCCTTCGTCGTAACATGACTTCAAATATCCTCCACCCTTCCAAGTCTAAGGAGTTCTCGAGTGCGCGGAAATGGGCTCTTGAAATCCTCCTCACCCACCTGAAACAAAATGACGGTAATAACGATGTGGGGGGTGCTGTTAAGGTGGTAGATCATTTTCGGTTTGCCATGTTTTGCTTGCTTGTGTTCATGTGTTTTGGGAAAAAGATGGACGAGTCTTGCGTACTAGAAGTGGAGGAAGTTGTACATCGGCCTCTGGTGTCGTTCAACCGCTACCAAATCCTGAATTTCTGGCCTCCGATGACACGGATTATTCTCAGGAGTCGATGGAATGATTTCTTTAACCTGAGGAAGAAACAGGAGGACGTTATGATTCCCTACATCATCAAAGCTCGAAAACATTCACAGGCGGATTTGCAGGAGAAGGCTGCTTGTTATTTGGATAGTTTGCTGGAATTGGAGTTGGCAGAAGATGGAAATGTGAAGAGAAAGTTAAGCGACGGAGAGATTGTCACAGCTTGCTCAGAGTTTCTTACAGCAGGAACAGACACAACCTCGACCGCACTGCAATGGATCATGGCCAACCTGGTGAAGCATCCAAACATCCAGGCTAAACTCTTGGAGGAAATCAAAGGGGTGATCGGAGAAGAAGCAGAAGAAGTCCGAGAAGACGAGCTTTCAAAGATGCCGTATCTGAAGGCAGTTGTACTGGAGGGACTAAGACGGCATCCGCCAGCTCACTTTGTGCTACCACATGCTGTGACCCAAGAGGTGGAGTTGGGGGGATACAGGATCCCTAAGAATGCGATTGTTAACTTTACAGTTGCGGAGATGGGTTGGGACCCGGAGACGTGGGATGAGCCCATGGAGTTTAGGCCGGAGCGATTTATGGGTGAGGAAGAGTTTGACATAACAGGAAGTCGGGAAATAAAGATGATTCCTTTCGGTGCAGGGAGGAGGATATGTCCAGCATCGGGTCTGGCGATGCTTCACTTGGAATACTTTGTAGCTAATCTGGTTTGGAGGTTTGATTGGAAGGTGGCACAGGGACAAGAGGTGGATTTAACAGAGAAGCAGGAGTTTACTATTGTAATGAAGAATCCACTTCATGCTCATATATCTCACAGGTGACAGGTGACAGGTGACAGCATAATTCAAGGATTTCTCCTGCAGGAAATTAAACTTGTTTTACACACGCACACACAACCATGCTTTCATTTCCACAGATGCATACATTTCTCTTGAATTTGTACTTACTATTAGAGATAAAAATATAACAATATTATCTTATATCTATATCATTAGTAAATGCTTTCACACGCGCTTTCCACTTTTTTAAATGCTTTTTCCCGTCGTTTCTCTCTAAAGGATCTTGGTTTCCCGTCATACTTTTTGGGTGTTGAAGTTACCCCCACCTCATCTGGCCTAACCCTAACTCAAACGAAATATATTCATGATATTCTAACCCGGTCTTCGATGCTTGACTGTAAACCTGCAGCCACGCCCATGACAGCCTACCCGCCTCTTCTGCCGAGCAGTGGCTCGCCCATTGCCCACCCCTCTGACTATCGTACCTTAATTGGTAGCCTACAATATCTTTCCCTTACCCGTCCTGACATTGCTTTCAGTGTCAATAGGCTTGCGCAATTCATGCAGGATCCTCAAGAGTCTCATTGGTTGGCTTTGAAACGACTTCTGCGTTATCTTAAAGGCACTCTCCAGGTTGGTATTAATTTATTTCGCTCATCTCCATTATCTCTTCACGCGTTTTGTGATGCAGACTGGGCAGGTGATCGAAAATCTTACGTCTCTACCACCGGGTTTCTAATTTATCTTGGTCGAAATCCCATTTCTTGGTCATCCCGAAAACAACAAGCAGTTGCATTATCCACCACTGAAGCAGAATTTCGTGCCGTTGCTACAGCTACTATGGAACTCATCTGGGTTCGCTCTTTGCTCTCCGAACTTCAGCTCGAAGTTACGTCCCCTCCTGCTATCTACTGTGACAACTTGGGTGCCACAACCTACGCAGCTAATCCAATGTTTCACTCGAAAATGAAGCATGTGGCGTTAGCGTTCTATTTCGTGAGGGAGCATGTTCATAATGGTCGAATTCGTGTACAGCATATCTCCTCTACAGATCAGCTTGCTGATGCTCTCACCAAACCGCTTCCGCGTCCTGTACTTGAACCAATCCTCTCCAAGATCGGACTCTCTAGATCGTCCTCCTTGAGGGAACATATTAGAGATAAAGATACTAATGATATAGATATAAGATAATATTGTTATATTTTCCTAAATTGTATAAGATTGATATCTTAGTGTTTAGGTAATTGTATAATTCCTGAGATACTAGGTTACGGCTAGCTATTGTAGTTGTTCTCATGTTCACAACTGTATTTATACATCTGTTTACAATCAATGAAATCATTCATTCAAGCATTAACTTTTACACTTACAATACTTTGTTTGCAGCCTACTCGAGTTAAGGCCTTGATGATTCGAGTCGCATTTCGAACACTTGAGTCTGTCTTATGCACAGCTAAGTAGTTAACATTTAACCAGGGGAGATCATAGAAAAAAAAAGAGATGAATGCAACTGAGGCACTGATAGCAACGATACCCAATACACGGACACAGACCTGGACCCATTCGTCATGTGACATGAGTCATGACATTGTAATTTTTTTGTGGGCACGACACGGGGGAAAGTTAAATCAATATCTCTACACAATATATAATTTGTACGTCTATAACAAAGACATACGGAATACTCCTCTTAAAGAAGTTATCTAGACTCTAGAGGAAAATTTCTAAAATTTGTATAAAAATTAAAAATTAAATAATTCATTTCATTTTCTACTACTTCACGTAAAGATATGGTTGGATACAGGATACCGTATAAAATACGTAAACATAACTACAAGAATTTGTGGACCTCAACTAACTATCCAATTTATCGTAAATTATTGTAATATTTTCACTTCTCCAATCTCTCTAATATTCCATCTAAAAATACACCAACACCACTTCCATCATGAAATTACTGCGTTTAGTCTCCCATAGAGAAATGAATAAAAATAAGTACAAAATCAAAGCCTCCTCCTCCCAAAAAAAACCCTAGCTTTCATCTTTCATCCGTGGCTTCCATCGATAATTAATCGATGGTAAGCCCCAAGACTAATTAATTTTCACTTCTTAGTTTGATGATCAATATGCTATTCAATAAAAGTCTATCTTTTTATGGGAATTTCGTCCTCTATTTCAAGGTTTTTGTCCTTTTGTTCAAGGCTTCTGTTTGGGATAAAATTCACACCTTTAGGTATGACGTGGAATTCTCCGAGTCAAAAGTCAAAGTCAAGAAATCAAAGGATCAAAAGCGGAAAAGTCACGAAATAATACTCGAAAGTCAAAGTCGTAAAAGTCGGGAATCCGATACGAAGAAAGTCAACGAAGCAGCAAAAGAATAAATTCTAGCAGCAACCTTGGGCCGAGCAGCAGCCAAACCCCAAAGTGGGCCGAAGACAGCCCAACCTAACCCTACCCCAAACAAAAGACCCAGTAAACTAACAACTCCCTAGATTCTGGGGTAGTGCCACCAGAGCAGGAGAGAAATCAGGAGAAAGAGAGGGAGAACGTTAGAGATAACAACCGAAGAGAAAGGAAGAAGATATAAGGGCAACAGTGACGAGGAAAGGATCATTCATATGAGATTCAACTCACTTCAACTTAAAACACGCAGAAGCATATTTGCAAAATATAGCATCCGATAACCCGAAACCATTACTTGTATTCTTTATTCGTTTCTCCATTCATAGTAGATATTTGGCGGGATTCCGACTCCCCCCGCGGTTTTTCCCACATTGGGTTTCCGCGTCACCAATTTTCGTGTCTTTTTGCTTTCTTTCGTCGTTCGTTCATTCGTTTATTCGATTCATCCCGTCGGTTCGTGAAACGTTAGCCTGATCACTTTAACCCACAAATTAAATCGTAACCCGGTAAATTTTTACCAAAACAATTTGGCGCCCACCGTGGGGCAAAGTGATCGTTTGCTAGCCAAGATTCTACAGTAAAGCGACCTACGTACCGTCATGTCTGGATCCGATCAAAACCTTGTCAGTAGCCAAGATGCCTCCACCCAGCCAGCTGGAGGAATACCATCCTCAGGGACAGCAAGCCCGCTCATCACACCATCCACTCAGGTGACCCCTGTCAGTCTGACGGCAGGGCATACACCGGCAACCTCCAGACCACCTCAAGGGCCCCCGACATCAAGGACGCCCAACCCCTTCAGAACTAGTAAAGAGGGTACGTCATCCAAGACACCGGCTCAAGGAGGGTTGTTTGGAGATGCCCTCAAAATTCCGTCAGCCCCGGATCCTATGATGGAGATACTTCAGAGGATCAACACTCTGCAGCAAGCGGTGAAGACCTTGCAGAAAGACAACCGGGACATCAGGGCTCAGATAAAGGCGGCATCAAGGCTACCACCCGCCCCAATCCAGCCGTCGCTAGAGAGCCTGCCTATGGTATCTGGAGAAGAACCGAGCTCCCACAGAGAACCCGCCGTCAGTGGGCAAATCTCCAGGATGATTCCTCAGGAGGTGGTCACCAGGCTGGATCTGGAACTGTCACCACCCATCCAAACCGTTGCGCCACAAGGGCTAGGCTATCTGACCCGTGGGCCCACACCCAACAGATCGCACGTCTCAGGTAATCTCTTCTCCGGCATTGAAAACCGAGAGACTAACTCATTATCTCTTACAAGTACCCCAGTCCATCAGACGCCAGGATGGCAACCAGCGCAATCACCAGGAACGTACCCCTTGGCCAACAACCAACCCTCTGGAGGGGCGTGGGCAGCATCCACTCCCAACCAACAGGCGCCAAGATCGCAGCCAGAAGCGCCAGTCCACCCGTCGACTGTCAGCAACAGTCCACTCCCTGGAGTAACCTGGCCATCCAGAGCCTCGTTCCAGCAAGCACCAGAGTGGCAACCCAGACCTGAAATAGTTGCGTTCCCTCCGCCGCCTCCTCCAAACAGTCTACACCATGGAGGACCCCAAACAGGAAGTACATCTTTCAGTTTTTTCCCTCCTGCTTCTAACCCTCTTATAGGAACCAACAGTGCTGCAGACCAGCAGTCCCAAGAACTGAAAGAGCTGAGGGAGCTGATCAACAAAATTCCTGGAATGCCGCGCCCCCTGGAGCGAGCAGCCAGAGACAACTATGTAGACTCGCCCTTCACCGAAGACCTGGCCTACGTTGCTGTGCCCAAGGGCTTTGTGCCACCAGCCATGACGCTCTATGATGGCACTGCAGACCCCTTGGATCACATCAACCAGTACAAGTAGAAAATGATGGTGGTAACCGCCACATGGCCTCTGAAGGAAGCTTGCATGTGCAAAGGGTTCAACTCCACCCTCTCAGGAGCAGCCATTCACTGGTTCGTTGGTCTGCCAAACAGAAGTATCACCTCCTTTGCTGATCTGGTTAATGCCTTCAACCAACAATTCGCCAGCAGCAGAAAGCCGGAGAAGCAAACTAGTGATCTGTACCGGGTGGTGCAGAGATTCGAAGAATCTACGCGAGATTTCCTCAACAGATTCAACAGGGAGAAAGTAACTATTCCCAGATGTGACGTGGCCACCGCCATCGAAGCCTTCCGTCAAGGGCTCCTCCAAGATTCGGATCTTTACAAAGATCTCACCAAGTATCCTTGCGCTACATTCGAAGATGTGCAGACCAAAGCATTGGCAGCCATCAGGCTAGAGGACGATTCGGGCCCCAGAAGGGCTACCTACGGTTCTGAGCATATCTCCATGAAGGCACCAGCAGAGAAGAGAGGCGAAAGATCCAAGCCCTACGACAGAAATGTGCACAAGATCTCTGAAGAGAAAGATTGGAAGGAGAGCCCAGGACTCCCCCCTAAAATAAGCGAGTACGGGTTCTCTACCAACCTTGCTGGACTGCTCCGGGCCCTAAAGGAGTTGGGGCGAAAAGTCAGGTGGCCAAGGAGACAAGAATATACCAACGACCGTCGGGACGCCAGCAAGAGGTGTGAGTTTCATGACGATATTGGGCACAACACCGAAGAATGTGTCCTCCTCAGGAAGGAAGTGAAGTACCACTATGATCAAGGAAACCTGGACCACCTAGTATCTAGAGGCTCCAGCAGAGTAAATGCGGCAGACCAAGTGTTGCCCTCGCCCCCTCCACTGTGCACCAGAATTGTCAATGTAATCATAGGAGGGTCGAAATTGAGCGGCCTAACTTATTCAGCAGCTAAAAGGCACGCTTCCCAGTCCAGAGGAGACAAGCCAGAGCACTCCTGCAGAATCAACTGTCCAGACCTTCCAGCCGTCACCTTTGATGAATCTGATGCGGAACCATCTCCAGAATCCCACCATGATGCCCTAATCATCACGCTCTCCATAGGAATCTGCACCGTAAGGAAGATACTGGTGGACACCGGAAGCTCTGTCAACCTAATCATGTTGGAGACCTTGCAGAACATGGGATTCAGCGAGGAAGACCTGAGCAAAAGAGCGGTCCCCCTCATAGGATTCAGTGGGGAAACCAAATATTCCCTGGGAGAAATTACAATTCCTACCTACGCCGGAGGGGTAAACAAGCAGGTACGGTATTTGGTTATTGACGGTCCGTCCACCTACAACGTGATCCTAGGAAGACCGTGGATACACGAGATGAAGGCAATCACGTCCACCTACCACCAGTGCTTGAAGTTCCCCACACCCTGGGGAGTGCAGAAGATCAGTGGTGATTAGAGGAAAGCCAAAGATTGCTACAGAGTGGCGCTGAAGAAGACGGCAAGTCCTCCAGCATAGCAACTACAGAGTCTTCACCTACCTCTGCAAGAGTATCTTGAGCCCCCTCAGGCGGAGATAGATGAAGTCAACTTAGACAAACAACACCCAGAGCGGAAAGTGCTAATCGGTTCAGAGTGCACAGGTAATATCCGACAAAACCTTGTTGAACTATTGAAAACTAACATGGATTGTTTTGCTTGGTCTCATGATGATATGGTAGGAATAGATCCGAGTATCATAACTCACAGATTAAGCGTGGACCCAAGCTACAAGCCAATCCAGCAGAAGAGGAGGAAGTTCGCTCCAGAGAGGAACCAAGTCATAAACCAGGAGGTAGATAACCTGCTGGCTGCCGGAAAAATCAGAGAAGTTAAATACCCAGAGTGGCTATCCAACGTGGTAGTAGTCCCAAAGAAGAACGACAAGTGGAGAGTGTGCGTCGACTTTACCGACCTGAACAAGGCATGCCCGAAGGACCCATTCCCCCTGCCATATATAGATGCCATGGTAGATGCCACAGCAGGCCATGAGATGCTAACCTTCCTCGACGCATGAAGTGGATACAACCAAATCAAGATGTATCCAGCAGATAAGGAGAAAACCGCGTTCAGATCTGAGAGAGGTATTTACCGTTACAATGTTATGCCTTTTGGTCTAACGAATGCAGCATTCACCTACCAGAGGCTGGTTAACATGATGTTCAAGAAGCAAATTGGCAATACCATGGAGGTGTATATTGATGATATGGTCGTCAAATCAAAGCAAGCCTCACAGCACACAGCACATCTGGAAGATGCTTTCAACACCCTGAGGGAGTACAAGATGAAGTTAAATCCTTACAAGTGCACATTCGGGGTATCCTGTGGAAAATTCCTGGGGTATATGGTCACCCAAAGGGGGATTGAAGCTAGTACAGAGCAGATCAAAGCCATCCTGCAGTTGGAGTCTCCACAGAAACCGAAGGATGTGCAGCGGTTAACCGGGAGGATTGCCGCCCTGAACAGGTTCATCTCAAGGTCCTCAGACAGGTGCCGCTTATTCTATGATATCCTGAGGAAAGCTCAAAGATTTGACTGGACGGAAGAGCATGAGAAAGCATTCAAGGAGTTGAAGCACTACCTGAGTACCCCACCACTCCTGTCAAAACCAGAACCTGGAGAACCGCTCTTTCTATATTTATCAGTGACAAAGATGGCGGTTAGTGCTGTATTGATAAAGGGAGCATGAAGGATCACAACATCCCGTCTACTATGTCAGTAAGTCTCTGCTTCCTGTAGAGACCAGGTACACGTCCCTTGAAAAATAAACTTGCACTTGCACTCATTACCGCATCATATAAACTGCGTCCTTATTTTGAGTCACACATTATATCTGTAATAAAAAATTACTACCCACTGAAAACTATTATGAGAAAACCTGAGTTGTCAGGTAGGATGGCAAAATGGTCTATGCACTTGAGTGGCTTCGACTTGAGGTTCGTCCCCAGAACAGCAATCAAGTCCCAAGCATTAGCAGATTTCATATCCGACTTCAGCCCAACGCTGCAGACACAAGCAGAGAAAGACATCATCCTTCTGGAAGAAAATAAGGCAAACAGGTGTGGAAGCTCAACGTAGATGGCACCTCAAACATGAGAGGATCCGGAGCAGGGTTGGTGCTCAGATCACCTCAGGGAGATCTCATAGTCCAAGCAGTCCGATGCGAGTTCCGAACAACGAACAATGAAGCAGAATATGAAGCTTTGATCCTGGGTCTCCAGTTGGCCCTAGACCTTAAAATCAAGCAACTGGAGGTGTATGGTGATTCCCAGCTGATAGTCAACCATATGAACGGTTCATACGCGGCGAAGGATTCGAAGATGATGGCTTACCTTGAAGTGGCAAAAGATCTCTCCCTGAGGTTCACAGAATTCTCAATCAACAAAGTTTCGAGGGAGCAAAACGTGGAAGCAGACGCCTTAGCAACTCTGGGGGCAACCTTCAAACCAGGAGAAGTATCCACCATACCCATAGTCCATGTGCTTGAGCCAGCAATCCGGAGAAGTGCACAGGAACAAGGAACACTAGAAGAGGATTCGCCATATCAAGGACTGCAATGGTTTCAGGAAGCAAGGATGTTGGGGTTTTAATTACCTCGCAAGCGCACGATATAATCGTTGCACTAGAAAGGGTCGGTCCACAAGGAGTGTGGTGATTCCTAGTCGTTTTAATTCTAATAGTTTATCTAAGTCGATAGAGAGGTAGGATTGGTGATCTACAACTACAAAAAGAAAATAGAAAACTAAATAAGAAACAAACGAAAACTAAAAACGACGGTTACTCAATAGAGAAAGGCCTAGGGTCCGACTTAACCTCCAACATGTCATAATCGTGGGTAAGGAATACCGAGCATCGGATTGCTAGGGATGATAGGAATAGTGGAACGCCTCTTGGGGTTGGCTACCTCCCTCCCGGGTTCGTAATCCAACTAAGCTAAAACCGATCACCTCCCTCCCGGGTTCGTGAGTCGGCTCATTAAGTCCGCGTCTAACCCCGGTCCTTTCTCTCCCCTCTCCCAAGGTGAAGAGTCTAAACCGATAATTTGGGTACCCTACCAAGTTCTCACTCCCGTGTTCAACTAGGCGGGGCAAGGCATGACAAGAGACGAGGTTTACTACCTAGACCTAACCGACTCCCGTCGGTGGACAAGGGTCAAGGGTTCAAACACAACCAAATGCCAAGTCGATTCCCGATCCCCCAAACTACCCAATTCCCATTTATCCCCAAACAATCCAAATACGGAATTCAAACCCACAATCTAGGCATGTCGGGGTCAAATCGTCCCCTAGAAAAAGACTACTCACTAAACATGACTAAATTAGTAAAATTAAGTGTAAAGGTGGAATCTTTAACTATGAACATTCTTAATAATTGATTTTTACTCCTAATCATTCAAGAATGACTACTTTGGGAAAATCTAATTGGAGGAACAAATAAAAATGGGAAATAAACAAACTACAACAATGAAGAACTAGCAAAACAACAAGGATGAAGATGAACTAAGGTGAACTAACAAAATAAAAACAAATAACAAAATTGGTCAAATTGGGGATTTTTAATTTGGGGTTTCTATGTCTAACATGAAAAGGCTCACAAACATGAACAAGAGGAAGAAGGAACAACCCAAAAGAAAACTGTAAACTAACAAAAATGAGAAATTAACAAAATTAAAGCAAAGGAAGAAGCAAAAATTACCCACTTAAAGAGGATGGAGAGATTAGGAAGAATAGATAATAATAATCATAAAAAGCTTGAATCTTGGACAATAAGGAAGATGAAGATCTTCAAGATACTACAAAGCCTCTCTAAAACCCCAAAATAATTCAAAATAAAATCTTGTGTAATGAAAACTTGAGAGGCAAAAATAAGAATTTGAGTATTTATACTTCTAATTAGGTTACATAGAAAACCGGTCGAAAAACGAAGTGAAATGGCAAAACCGGAGTAACGCACGAAACATGCGTTTCGCACGGTGAGAATCGCACGGTCCTAACCTCCTGACTTGAGAATCGCACGGTGGACCGTGCTATTCTCTTCCTATGCCAATTTTCCCGTTTTTTGTCTTCTATGCGCTTGTTTAGGCTCGAACTCGGGTCATGTACCTCCTTTTACCCGGGCATGCTCAAGTTTCATCGTTTTCGTCACGGAAATGCCTAAAAACGAACAACAAACGCAAAAACCCGTGTAATACAAAATATAGGCGAAATGAGCCGGAATGCCAAAGAAAATACGATTAATCGAGGCTAAATAAACGTCAAACGGGTGTAGAAAAGCGGTCAATAACGGAGTTATCAACCTCCCCACACTAGACATTTACTCGTCCTCGAGTAAGCGCGACAAAGGCAAAGACAAGCACCTAGACTACAAAGAGTGAATGCACAATATAAGCATCCCTCGACCACTCACTAAACTATTACTAACCGCATGAGTATTAGCGCACTCAACGCCCTTTCAACTCACAACGACATACCATGAGGATAGGTATCCCGTTGCGAGGCAAGTTGGGTCTTGCACAAAACTATTGACACAAACAATCGATTAAGCCCACAAATACAAGACATGTTTGCATCACAAAAGGAAAACACCGTCACCCTCATCAAGACGGCGGGAAAAACACTAATCATCCACCTATTATGAAAACTAACATTCTCAAACTAGTTAACCTACAAGACATGGACAAAAATCTAATACTATAGCTATAAATTACTATGAACATCGATAATCTAGCAAATTTTCTCCCAACCTTCCAAATAAATTACAAGAGGGCGTAAGATGGCGTGGAAAGGTAGAACCGTGGTGTTATAAAACACTGTAGGTAAGTGTGCCTCGACCTCTTTATGAAATAAAGAGAAGGATCGTCCCAAAACTCAATATGACCAAATAATCCAAGTAAAAAAAAAGGAATAGAAAAGTGATAATTCCAATGACCGGTTTACCACCGCTATCTTCCTTCCTCAGGAACTCGGTCCCTCGGTAGGCCCTTCACGATGGCTCCCCAAATCAACGGAAAATTTATTTATTTTGATGTGTGGTGATCTTTTTTTCGATTTTCATAGTTTTTTTTTTTTTTTTTTTTCCCTTGATTTCTTTCTTCTTCTTCTTCTTTTCTTTCTTTTTTCGATTTTTTTCGATTTTTTTTTTTTTTTTTCGATTTTGAAGTGGGGGAAGCATCACGTAATAGAATCACCAAAAACAAAAGGCAAAAATTAATGTGGAAGGTGTTTGTGGTATTTGATAGGTAAACTTGGATTATAAAAAATGGTCATAAGAGTAAAGGTCACCTAGGAACACAAGACACGGTAACCAAGGAGTTTTCACACCACGGGGGATCAAAATGGTCAAATGCAAACCCCCGAGTAATCTATTTGGTAGGGAGGGTGGACCTAAGCTAGAATGTCGATAAACCTAGTATTTTAAAGCTATTCTACTAGATTCAAGTCCTACATCAAGGTAAGTAAAACTAATAAGAGAATGTAAGCTCCAAAAATAAGCTTCAGGACTAGGTTTTCGAAAAGTTTTACACTACTCTAAGACACACTAGACTAGACACTAATCACACAAAAATAAAGAAAACAAATAAAACAAAACACAAATGAATCAATTTCCACAAGCAAGCAAGCAACCAACAACCCAAATGTTCATCCAAGAACCTCCAATACAATCAAAATCCCATCCTCCTTCAACAAATGCAAGGAAAAAAAAAGGAATAAGGTGGAAAGAATATACCGGGACGGTCTTCATCCATCTACCTCGGATTTTGATTTTTGGCGTCCGACGGGTTGTTTACCTACACAAGGGAATAAGGTGGAAAGAATATACCGGGACGGTCTTCATCCATCTACCTCGGATTTTGATTTTTGGCGTCCGACGGGTTGTTTACCTACACAAGGGAAAAAGAGGAAACAACACAAAAACAAATATATGTACACAAGCTACACTAAATCAAACTAGACACACAAGACTCCTCCCCACACTTGAACTTTGCATTGTCCCCAATGCAAAACTCAAGATGGAAAGAAGAAAGGAAGTAAAAAAACTAGGAATTAAAAAAAAACTAAGGAAAGATTAAAAGAAACTAAGAAAATCTAATAAAAAAAAATGAAAGAAAGTAAAATAAATATTTTTTTTTTTTGGATTTTCAAGTGGTGCTTTAGTGTAATCAAGTCACTAAAGCACCGGGAGCAAAACATTTTGATTTTTCAATGGATTTTCGGTGTAATCAAGTCACCGAAAATCCGGGAGCAATAATTTTGGATTTTTCGAAAATGGAAATCCGGTGTAATCACATCACCGAATTTCCGGGAGCAATAATCGTACTCTCATCATTCATCACTCAACACTAGCAAATACACCAAGAATAACTTCATCAAAACTAGCCATCACAAGTTTCACCAAATCAAAAATTTCCACTCAAAGTTCCACGAATCCTCAAGTATAAACTCGCATCCAACAATCACCAAACTCACCCTCCAAAACTCACCCCACCTATATACTCCACTCCTCACCATACAACACAACCACTCAACTCCTCAACGATCACCAACACAGCCGAAAACTACCTCCCCACACTTAAATGAAATCATGAAGTTCAATGGGGAGGGGGGAAACGAGAGTAGAAACTATCAAAGAAAGAATTTACCGAGTTTTCAATTCGGTGGATAGATCCCATCGCTTCTTCGTGTTGTTGTTGGGATAATGTTCGGATTTCCTCGATGGACCGACGATTCTCCTCGTGGTTAGAGGTCACAAGGTCCGAGAGTGTGTTGATTTGGGTAGTAATAGCGGACATATCCCAAGGTGTGTAGCTCGGTTGGGGAAATCCTTGTCCGTACCCAAATGGTGGTTGTTGACCATGCCCATGTCCAAATTGTGAACCTTGCCCATACCCAAATTGTGGACCGGTGTTGAAAGAAGAGGGACCGGGTTGGTGCATAGATGAGCGGGGAGGATCAAGAGGACGACCTTGTTCCTCTTCCTCATTCTCATCCTCAAACTCGTCCTCATACACGATGCGGGAAGGGTCATGGCCATAATTGGCGTATTCCCAAGGGGAGTAGATGTCCTTACGGACAAATTCATTCATTCTCAAAGGCATACCCCAATTTTCCCGGTTTGAGATCGTAACATGGGGCTTGTCCGGTAGTATCATGGAGCGAAGGGAGGTTATGTAAAATAGGAGTCGGGCGACTCCATCCATTGTGGTGATACAAATTGAGTTTTCAAGGTAGTCGGTGTCAATGTAGGTACCGCCGGAGGCTCTAGGTTCCGGTTCTGTAATCATTCCCAACCCTTGGGCAATCAATGTCACTAGACCCCCACCCACTATTACTTTAGGTGTGACCACAGTCATCGAATGAAGGTGTGCGACCACGGCCTTGGTGAAGTCGATTGTTAGAGGCCGGTTATATAACACTTCCATGAGTGATTGAAGTGCTACCGCGCTCACCCGGTGTTGGGTTTCATAAGAACCGATAAGGATTTCCGAAAATAGGCGCAAAACATAACGGAGGGCGGGGTTGCGTATCTCACTAAGAGCGGTTGTCCTAGCCTCATACGGTTCATTGGTCCTAGCAATTTCCCTCCAAAACTCCGCTCTCTCCTTGACTACCTCCGCCTTTTTAGAGGCTTTTTCCTTAGCTTGGTGAATGAAATTTATACCGAGGATTCGGGCCAACCTTTCTAAGCTCAAGGTAAATTCATTACCTAGTAATTGGAATGAGATGGATGGGTTGTGGCCCGAGGTGTTGGTGGTGAGGGTTGCAAGAAATTCACAAGTCAATGACTTAAAACTATAGGCATGCATGAAAGCAATCGGGCAATTAAACCGCTCTATTAGGACATCTAGATCATCATCTATGCCCGTTGCTATCGTAGTCTCTCGGTGAAAAAACCGAGTCGGTTTAAATCCCGCTTTCATAAGTTGTTTATACTTAGCACGCTGTTTTTCTAAATTAAAGCCTACATTATCAGACTTGTATTTAAATAAGCTTACCCTTTGCTTTGTAAGAGCGGGTTCGGAGGAGGAAGATGCTTCCGTACCTATTATTGGTCTTTTTGGTGCCATGAGTAGATGTGGACCAACGAGGTATGCTGTAGAAGTTGTCTCCGACCCGAATCAAAACCGTCACCCACCCGGAAAAATTTTTTTCAGCCCGGAATCGCCTCAAAGTAATCTCAAAAGAACCGCGGTGCTTCAAATACCCGTCCTTCAAAAGATGAGTCAATTTGAAGGAGAGTAAAAAGGCTAAAAATTAGATCTAGGAATTTTTTGTGATGATGAACTTTGTTATTTATGGTGGATTTGTGTAGTGTAGAGTGAAGAGGGAGTAGTAAGGGAGAGAATGGTGCAAAAATTAGGTGATTTGGGTTTGTTTTGAGGATTATATGGGAAAAATAGGTTGAAGGTGGATGAAGGTTTAATGGAGATATGAAGATGGATGTTGGGGAAGATGAAGATGTGAAGGATTAGTATTAATAATAATAATAATAGTAATAATAGTGTGATAGGAGGGAATGAGGGGGGGGGGGGGGGGGGGGGGTCGGGTATTAGTATTAATTTTTTTTTTTTTTTTTTTTTTTTTTTTTTTTTTTTTTTTTTTTTTCGCACGGCAACATGGGTTTCGCACGGTCGGTTGCGCACGGTGCCAACCTTCTGATCTGAGAATCGCACGGTCGACCGTGCGTTACCCTTGCTACCCCCATTTTCCCAAATTTTTTTTTCTAAGCTCCCCAAATCGAACCCAATATGCTCCAAACCCTTAATAAAGCTCCAAAAACGATATAAATCGTCACAAAAGTGCTCCTCCAAGAAAATCCAATAAGAAGAAAAGGTAGAAAAGTGTCAAGTATCGGGGTTGCCTCCCTCGAAGCGCCTTTGTTTAAGGTCGTTGGCTCGACCGAATGAAGTAGATGAGAATATACAATAATGATATCCTTAATGAATGAGATTACTTTATCTTGAGTGAAGCAATTTCCCTTTGAATTGGTTGGCCGACAAAATAGTGCTTGAGTCGGCTACCATTAACCTTGAATGTTTCTTCATTCCCTTTGATCTCCACCGAGCCATATGGGAATACCCTTACAACCTTGAACGGTCCCGACCATCTTGACTTGAGCTTCCCCGGGAATAACTTCAATCTTGAATTGAAGAGGAGAACTAACTCGCCTTCCTTGAATTCTCTCCGTACCAAGTTCTTGTCATGGAACTTTTTAGTCTTCTCCTTGTAGATCTTTGCATTTTCATATGCATGTAGACGGAATTCATCAAGTTCATTTAAGTCGAGTAGTCTCTTTTCACCCGCTTTCTTCACATCCAAGTTGAGATGCTTTATCGCCCAATATGCCTTGTGTTCCATTTCAACGGGAAGATGACAAGCTTTCCCGTATATGAGACGGAATGGGGAAGTTCCGATGGGGGTCTTGAAGGCCGTGCGATACGCCCATAGAGCTTCATCAATTTTCAATGCCCAATCCTTCCTCGACCGGTTGACCGTTTTCTCAAGAATCGCTTTGATTTCACGATTGGAAATTTCCGCTTGTCCATTTGTTTGCGGATGATATGCAAGACTCTTCTTGTGTTGAATCCCATATTTCTTGAGCATGGTGGCCAAGGTTCTCTCAAGGAAGTGAGTACCCCGATCACTAATCAAGACCCTCGGGACTCCAAACCTAGGGAATATAATCTTGGTCAAGAGTTTCATCACCGATTTCGCATCACAAGTTTTAGTGGGGATTGCCTCAACCCACTTACTCACATAGTCCACCGCTACTAGGATATACTCGTTCCCACAAGAGGAGGGGAAAGGACCTTGATAATCTATCCCCCATACATCGAAAATCTCGACCTCGAGCATATATTGTAGTGGCATCTCATGGCGCCTTGATATGTTCCCGCTCCTTTGACATTTGTCACAACTCTTGACGTAGGCGGCTACGTCATGGTAAATGGTGGGCCAATAAAATCCGCATTGTAGTATCTTAGCGGATGTCTTCATCGAGCTTGCATGGCCGCCACAAGGCATGTCATGACAATGCATTATAATGGACTTGGTTTCATCATAGGGTACACATCTTCGGAATAAACCGTCGGCACATGATTTGTATAGGTTTGGATCGTCCCAATGAAATTGCTTAACATCATGGAAGAACTTCTTCTTTTTGTGGGAGTCATAGTCTTGAGGCACGATCCCCGACACAATATAATTCACAAAATCGGCATACCATGGGGCTTCTACCATTGATAGGGCTAATAGATGATCATCTCGAAGAGAGTCGTCTATAGGAACTTCCGGATCATGATCATCAAGCACTAGACGAGATAAATGGTCGGCGACCACATTTTCCGTTCCCTTCTTGTCCCGGACTTCAATATCGAACTCTTGGAGGAGTAAAACCCAACGGAGTAAACGAGCCTTGGAATCTTTCTTGGCCATGAGATACTTTAGAGCCGAATGGTCGGTGTGGACAATAACCTTCGATCCTACAAGATAAGACCGGAATTTCTCCATGGAGTACACCACCGCTAGAAGCTCCTTCTCGGTAGTGGTGTAGTTTGCTTGTGCGGAGTCTAATGTTTTGCTCGCATAATGTATAGCATGGAGTTTTCCTTCTTTCCTTTGTCCCAAAACCGCTCCAATGGCAAAATCGCTTGCATCGCACATGAGCTCGAAAGGGAGACTCCAATCCGGTGGTTGGATTATAGGGGCCGAAATGAGAGCATTCTTCAACCTATCAAAAGCATCGAGACAAGCATTAGTCATGATAAAAGGGGCATCTTTGGCGAGGAGTTCCGTTAAGGGTCTAGCTATCTTGGAAAAATCTTTAATGAAGCGGCGGTAAAACCCCGCATGACCAAGAAAGCTACGAATCCCCTTAACGTTACTAGGTGGAGGCAACTTTTCAATAGCCTCGACCTTCGCCCTATCAACTTCTATTCCCCTATTAGACACTACATGGCCTAAGACTATCCCCTCCGTCACCATAAAGTGACATTTTTCCCAATTTAGTGTAAGCCCGGTTTCCTTACACCGTTGTAGGATCTTATCAAGGTTTTCCAAACAATTTTCAAAAGAAAACCCTACAACGGAGAAATCATCCATAAATACTTCAAGGGTCTTTTCCACAAAATCGGAAAAAATAGACATCATGCAACGTTGGAACGTGCTCGGTGCATTACATAACCCAAAGGGCATACGACGGTAGGCGTATACCCCGTAAGTGCAAGTGAAAGTAGTCTTCTCTTGATCATCGGGATGGATCGGGATTTGGAAAAATCCAGAAAATCCATCCAAATAACAAAAGTAAGAATGTTTGGCCAAGCGTTCCAACATTTGGTCTATAAAGGGGAGGGGGAAATGGTCTTTCCGGGTGGCTTTGTTGAGTTGACGGTAATCTATAACCATGCGCCACCCGGTAATTGGCCTAGTAGACACTAATTCTCCTTTATCATTCTTGACAACCGTCGTCCCACCTTTCTTAGGGACGACATGAACGGGACTCACCCACTTACTATCCGAGATTGGATAAATGATATTAGCATCAAGGAGTTTTAGCACCTCCTTCCTCACCACCTCGGCCATGGCCGGATTGAGACGTCTTTGACGCTCAATGGATGAGGTGCTCTCATCCTCCAAGAGTATACGATGAGAGCATAAGGCGGGACTAATACCACGAATATCATCAATAGTGTACCCAATGACTTCTCTATATTTCCTCAAGACTTCCAACAAGTCATGTACTTGATGGTCATTAAGTGCACTATTGACAATAACCGGGTATGACTCATTAGGACCTAAGAAAGCATATTTAAGAGATGAAGGAAGAGGTTTCAACTCCACTTGAGGAGGCGTAGATCTCTCCTCATATAACCCTTCCTCGGTCAAACTTTCTAGTGATCTTGTGGTGCATTGCTTCAAGATTGAGTCCATAGCTAGAGTATATTCCATCGCATCCATTTCCGAATTCCCGACAATGGACTCCTCAAGGGCATAATGATCATCTTGCTCGATGGTAGACTCTTCAAGCATTTGTACTTGGTAGCATGATCCAACATTTGAAGGCTCTTTCATGGCTTTCTCAAGTGAAAATTCCATCTTGTCATCCCCGACTTGAAGTGAGAGCTTACCATTCTTGACATCAATAAGAGCTCCCCCGGTGGCTAGGCATGGACGACCAAGTATAATGGGAATCTTGGTGTCTTCGGGAATGTCCATGATGTAAAAGTCACACGGGATGATTAAGTTCCCGACTTTGATCGGTACATCTTCGGCTACCCCCATCGGATATTTAACGGAACGATCCGCTAATTGAAGGGACACTCTCGTGGGAGCTAGCTCAAAGCCTTCAAGCTTGTTAAAGATGGAAAGGGGCATAAGACTTACACTTGCCCCTAGATCACAAAATGCCTTCTCAATATTGATAGAGCCAATCGAGCATGGAATAGTAAAGCTCCCGGGGTCTTCCAATTTTTGTGGCAATTTGTTCAAGAGAACGGCACTACACTCCTTTGAGAGGCTCACCGATAATTGCTCACCATATGCCTTCTTAGAAATGACATCCTTCAAGAACTTGCCATAGGAGGGGATGTCTCTAATGACCTCAAGGAAAGGAAGTGTGATATGCATACTCTTCATCATCTCCAAGAACTTCCCATACTTTTGCTCAAGCTTGGCCCTAGCTAACCTTTGTGGAAATGGAATCGGTGGCACATATGCTTTGACTTCTCTAGTCGCCTTTGGGGTTTCTTGTACAATTTGATCTTCAACAATAGGTGGTTTGTCAACAACCACTTCATTTGAACCCTCTTTTTCACCATTTGCTTCCTCACTTACTTCATCCACAACATTAGTCTTCCTCTTCTTGTTAACCACAACTTCATCCAATATGCGCCCATTCCTTAATTGAATGGCATTCAATTCGCCGTTACCCTTAGGATTTGCCTTAATGCCACCCGGAAATGTCCCACTTGACACGGTCAACTCGTTGACTTGATTCGCGAGTTGTTGTATTTGATGATCGGTGATTCTTTGGGCATTTTGGACTTGACTCTTCAATTGAGAAATAGAAGATGTAGTCTCCTCATGGCGTTGGTCTTGGCGTTGAATGAAACTATTTTGAGTGCTCATCATTTGCTCCATAAGTATCTCCAAATTGGACTTTGGTGGTGGAGCTTGTTGTGGCACAACTTGTTGTTGTTGTTGTGGGACTTGTGGTATAGGAGTAGTGAAGGGTGTAGGAGTTTGGAATGGAACTTGAAATTGATTTTGGAGAGGGGTTTGAAAGGGAGTGGTGTTGAATGTTGGTCTTGCTTGGAAATTTCTTGCTTGAAAACCCGATGTATCTTGTGCTTGGAAGTTGAACCCTTGATTAAAGCCTTGATTCGGTCTTTGGAAGTTTTGATTGAAAGTTCCCTTTTGTTGATTGAATGGAGTTTGGAAGTTCTTGTTCCCATAAGATAGGAACGCTCTTTGCCCTTGGTGATATTGATTATTGTTGTTTAATGCTTGCCTTTGGTTGGATTCCCATATGCCATTGGCTTGCTCCATTGTAGTAACAACACAACACTCGGCGGCGTCGTGACTTGGACTTCCACATAACTCACAAGAGAACTCATTTGTCTCCTTAGAAGAACTTGATCCCCCTTGCTTGAATTGAGAAAGTTGTTTTGTCAAATTGTCGATCTTTGCATTAAGAGCATTCAAAGTCTCACTATTGTCTTGCTTCTTCAACTTCCTTCTATCCCCACCCCAATGATGATTGTTGGAGGCCATCTTTTCAATAAACTCCATGGCCGCGGTATGGTGAACTAAGTCAATGGCACCACCGGCCGCCGCGTCCAACCCTAATTGATATTCGGATCGAACGCCATTGTAGAAAGTAAGGATGACCACGTGGGGGGCTATACCATGGTGGGGGCATTGCCTCAATAACTCTTTGAACCTTTCCCATGCCTCGTAGAGCGACTCGTGATCCTCTTGGACAAAGTTTGTTATATCGTTACGGTATTTTGCCGTCTTACCCGGCGGAAAGAATTTCAAGAGGAAAGCTTTAGAGAGTTTATCCCAAGTGTCAAAGGAGCCGGCCGGTTGGGACCTCAACCACTCCTTGGCTCTTCCCGTTAGCGAGTACGGGAAAAGTCTTAGGCGAATGGCCTCCTCCGACGCTCCGTTGATTTTTACGTTGTCGCATGCTTCTAGGAACACATTGATATGCTCATTGGGATTGTCGAGGGGTAATCCGGAGAATTGGTTTTGTTGTACGAATTGGATGAGAGCGGGCTTGATCTCAAAGTTGTTAGCTCTGACCGCGGGCCTTGTAATACTCGATTGTGACACCACTTGGGGTGTCGACTCTTCCCTTATAGTAGCCATATGAGGAGGCGGAGAAGGGGGTCTCGGAGAATTAACCTCTTCGTCGGACTCAATTGTGTCTTCGGATCTAATCTCTTCTTCGGATTCGGAAGTAATGGGAGGTGAAGGCGATTGCACTCGATGTCTTCTTCTTTCGGCGTTGTACCGCCTTGCCGTAGCTTCGATCTCGGGGTTCAACAAGTGGATTGGTGAAAGCCCAAGGATCCGCCTACTCATGCAAAGCAATACAAAAACTAAAAGGTAGAAGTTAGAACACGGGCAAGGGCACACCGAAGTGTGCAAAACAAGTAATGACTTAGTCTAAACTTAAGAAATAAAACTACTAGTACCGCTAACACTCCCCGGCAACGGCGCCAAAAACTTGTTGGGGTTTTAATTACCTCGCAAGCGCACGATATAATCGTTGCACTAGAAAGGGTCGGTCCACAAGGAGTGTGGTGATTCCTAGTCGTTTTAATTCTAATAGTTTATCTAAGTCGATAGAGAGGTAGGATTGGTGATCTACAACTACAAAAAGAAAATAGAAAACTAAATAAGAAACAAACGAAAACTAAAAACGACGGTTACTCAATAGAGAAAGGCCTAGGGTCCGACTTAACCTCCAACATGTCATAATCGTGGGTAAGGAATACTGAGCATCGGATTGCTAGGGATGATAGGAATAGTGGAACGCCTCTTGGGGTTGGCTACCTCCCTCCCGGGTTCGTAATCCAACTAAGCTAAAACCGATCACCTCCCTCCCGGGTTCGTGAGTCGGCTCATTAAGTCCGCGTCTAACCCCGGTCCTTTCTCTCCCCTCTCCCAAGGTGAAGAGTCTAAACCGATAATTTGGGTACCCTACCAAGTTCTCACTCCCGTGTTCAACTAGGCGGGGCAAGGCATGACAAGAGACGAGGTTTACTACCTAGACCTAACCGACTCCCGTCGGTGGACAAGGGTCAAGGGTTCAAACACAACCAAATGCCAAGTCGATTCCCGATCCCCCAAACTACCCAATTCCCATTTATCCCCAAACAATCCAAATACGGAATTCAAACCCACAATCTAGGCATGTCGGGGTCAAATCGTCCCCTAGAAAAAGACTACTCACTAAACATGACTAAATTAGTAAAATTAAGTGTAAAGGTGGAATCTTTAACTATGAACATTCTTAATAATTGATTTTTACTCCTAATCATTCAAGAATGACTACTTTGGGAAAATCTAATTGGAGGAACAAATAAAAATGGGAAATAAACAAACTACAACAATGAAGAACTAGCAAAACAACAAGGATGAAGATGAACTAAGGTGAACTAACAAAATAAAAACAAATAACAAAATTGGTCAAATTGGGGATTTTTAATTTGGGGTTTCTATGTCTAACATGAAAAGGCTCACAAACATGAACAAGAGGAAGAAGGAACAACCCAAAAGAAAACTGTAAACTAACAAAAATGAGAAATTAACAAAATTAAAGCAAAGGAAGAAGCAAAAATTACCCACTTAAAGAGGATGGAGAGATTAGGAAGAATAGATAATAATAATCATAAAAAGCTTGAATCTTGGACAATAAGGAAGATGAAGATCTTCAAGATACTACAAAGCCTCTCTAAAACCCCAAAATAATTCAAAATAAAATCTTGTGTAATGAAAACTTGAGAGGCAAAAATAAGAATTTGAGTATTTATACTTCTAATTAGGTTACATAGAAAACCGGTCGAAAAACGAAGTGAAATGGCAAAACCGGAGTAACGCACGAAACATGCGTTTCGCACGGTGAGAATCGCACGGTCCTAACCTCCTGACTTGAGAATCGCACGGTGGACCGTGCTATTCTCTTCCTATGCCAATTTTCCCGTTTCTTGTCTTCTATGCGCTTGTTTAGGCTCGAACTCGGGTCATGTACCTCCTTTTACCCGGGCATGCTCAAGTTTCATCGTTTTCGTCACGGAAATGCCTAAAAACGAACAACAAACGCAAAAACCCGTGTAATACAAAATATAGGCGAAATGAGCCGGAATGCCAAAGAAAATACGATTAATCGAGGCTAAATAAACGTCAAACGGGTGTAGAAAAGTGGTCAATAACGGAGTTATCAAAGGATCTGCAGCACCACAGCAGAACTGCAGGAGATCTCCGAATGGAGGAAACCCTACAAAGACTGGCTGCAAGATGATATCCTGCCAGCAGACAAAAGAGAAGCCCGAAGTTTCAGAATGAAGGCATCCAGGTATACCCTCATTGATGGCGTGGTATTCAGGAGATCGACCGCTGGACCATACCTAAGGTGCCTAAGCCAGGAGGAAGCAGAGATGGTAATGCATGATCTCCACAGCGGAGAATGTGGAAATCATGCAGGGGGCAAGAGTCTATTCAACAAAGCACTTCGCCAAAGTTACTATTGGCCAACAATGCGCAGGGACGCCAAAGAGTATGTTAAAAAATGTGACGCCTGCCAAAGACATGCACCGGTCAATCACCAGCCAGCAGAGCCATTGCATCCAATAATCTCTCCTTGGCCCTTCATGAAGTGGGGAATGGATATTGTGGGCAAATTGCCAAGAGCACCAGGAAACAAAGTCTTCATGCTTGCAATGACCGACTACTTCTCCAAGTGGATAGAAGCAGAGGCGTTCCCTCAGGTGACTGAGAAGCAGGTTATATCCTTTATTAAACGTAACATTATCTGCAGGTTCGGGGTTCCCTCAGAGATCATCTGCGACAACGGGTCCCAGTTTATTGGCAATAAAATGGAAGCCTATTGCGCCAGGTGGAATATCGCTCTAAACAAATCTACTCCCAGAAATCCTCAGTCTAATGGTCAGGCGGAATCCAGCAACAAAATTGTGATGAACAACTTGAAGAGGAGGCTGGAAGAAGCAGGGGGCAGATGGGAAGAGGAACTTCCCTTGGTGCTGTGGTCCGACAGAACCACACCTAAGGTGGCTACAGGACAGACACCTTTTAGCTTGGTCTTTGGTGCCGAGGCGGTCATTCCTGCAGAGGTGAAGGTACCCACTCACAGATATGGTTGCATAACAGAAGAAAGAAACCAGGTCTAAATGACAAACAGCTTGGACACCATAGACGAACTCAGAACTGATGCCCAGATCAGAATGACCTCTTACAGGTAGACAGTCGCCAGAAGCTACAACAAGAATGTCAAAGTCAGAATCCTGCAGGAAGGAGACCTGGTCCTCAGGAAAGTATTCCAGAACACCAGAAACCAACAAGCAGGGAAATTCGCTTGCAATTGGGAGGGGCCTTACCAGGTGGAGAAAGTAGTTGGAAATGGAGCGTACCGACTTATGACCATGGAAGGGGAGATCATCCAAAAACCTTGGAATATAGTACACCTAAAAAAATACTTCTTCTAAGTAAAAATCACCAGAAGCAGGGGCCATTGTCGCCAGAACTAAGGCATTCAATCTGCCAGATACGCCTCCACCAGAACCCAGGTTCAATCTCATCTTTCGTCTTTTTAATCTACTCTATCTTTCAAAATACCTCCTGGTTGCAAAGTCTTTCAAGATTTTTCATCTTTTCAATGTCTCCCACAACTTAGCTCATTTTTATATACTTCAAAATTTAGTTCGATTTTCACGCAACTAAAAAAGTTGATTAGGTTTTTGCCATTTTCATATCTAGAAATTTGAAAAATGTGTCATAATTTTTCGAAATTCAATTCTTTTTCTTCCACATTCTCAAAACTCGAGTTTCTTTTCACATGTTTTCATCTTTTCGTACCACTAAAATTGAATCTTTCCCCCTCCACACTTTTTCTGAAATGTGATTTCCCCTCACACAACATTTTTTACAAACATGACACTTTCTGCTAAAATTCTTTTCAACTAAAATTGACAACTGATCTGGTGGAGCGTATAATTCCTACAGAGAACGTGCGTCTTGTGCTGAGTGCCTGCAACCAGGACATTACAAGTCTCCTGCGCCACTCAGCACCCACGCAAAGCGTGGCACCTCCGACTGAGTGGGCAAACAAAACCTCGGGCCACCAATCATCATGGGTCGACCACACAGACAAAGGCATGCATACAAACAGCTGACAGCAACCAAAACAAAACAAGCAAAACAAACACAGAAATACCACAGAGTAAGCAAACAAGTACCATAAAAAAAAGGGTTCAAAACAATTCTGCTCCCTTGAGCAGAAAGAAAATCCAGATCATATCAAATTTTTTAACAATTTTTTTTTTGCCACACTGGGCCAAAGGCAACAGAAGGTAATAGGCTGAACAGCCTAGATATTTTTCTCCTCAGGAGGGAGAGAGGCGAGGGGCTCCACCACCACAGCATCAGCCATCGTCACCACAGGTCCATGCGCCTCCTGAGCTGCTGGAGGGGAGGAAACTGACTCCTCCACTACCTTCTCTTCCCCATCAGCGAGCATCTCTAGATCAAAGCCATTGGGGAACTCCACCTTCATCCTCTTCTCCAAGGCAACCAGGTCCCAATCCACATGCTTCCCTGCGGTGTAGGCATTGATCATCTGGATTTCGGTACTCAAAGCAGACCAGCTAAGAGCCCCCACCATATTCTCCTGCAATGCCGTCACCTTATCCTGGAGATCGGAGTTGGCATCCTGAACCTTAGCAAGCTCGACCTTCATCTCCTCAACGACCTCCTTCTGCTTCCCCTCCTCAGCAAGCTGCCTCTTGACCTGATCCAGCTCCCCCTTCAGCTTTGTAGCCTCCTCCTTAGCCTGATTGGCCTCCTCCTCCAGGTTCGTGGCCCTCTCCTTGGCTTGATCAGCCTCCTCCAGCAGACGAGCGTTATCCGACTGAAGTCGGCTCCCCAAATCTCTGAGGTGGGAAATGCCAGCTTTCACGAAAATAGCCATCTGGAGAGTCTGAACAACACCACAACAGTCAGTAATGCAATCCAAGTCTGAAATTAACTCAAAGCTAGAAAGACAGAATCACCTCAAAACCATGGGCGGCGATATGGGCTGCCGTCTCAATCAAAGGCTCTATAGCCATCACAGCCTCAGAGCCGGGGAAGAGGAACTGATCCAGAACAGACAGGTCCTCCAGATTCCTGATGGTCCCGAAGTTCCTAGGAAAGGTCATCACGACCTCATCAGAACCGCACCCGGCGGAATGTGGAGCGGAGGGCTGAGGGGAGTCAGGCACATGAATCACAGACGGCTCCTCTGCAGAGTCAACCCGTGTTGAGGGGGAGGAACTACGCTTCCTTTTCGAGCTGGTCGAAGGAGTAGGAGAAGGACCAGAACCCTTCCTGGAAGAAGAGCGGGTAGCCATGCTCTTCCTTCTGATGCGATCTAGGGTCATAGGAGCTTTGGCACTACCTAAGGGGGACAAGTACACAACATAAGCCCCACAAGAGAAAGTCGAAAGAAAAAGAAGAGCATAAACCTACTCAGCGAAATATCCCTCACCAGAAGACATGGAGTCAACCCAAGGAGGACAGGCACTGTTATCAGAGGGGACGAAGAGGTTGTTGAAGGAAAGTTGTTCAGAACTTAAGTCGGAAAGCTTGGCAGCGAAATCAAGAACCGTCGTCACCTCTTCAGGCTGCTTTAGACCTACAACATAAAGCCAGTAAGAACCGTAAGTGTGCAAGAAAAACCCAAGAGCTAAGAACACGATGAGTACCTGTGACGGATCCCCATTCGGAGAAGAGGTAATCACAGGGAAGGGGAGAAAGAGAATCGGCCTTCACGAAGATAAAGTCCCTAAACCATTCCGCGTCAGGAGGGTTGAAGGGGAAGATTATGCTGGGAAAATTCTTGTCCTTTACACGCATCGTCACCTGACCGCATCCCAGGGGTCTTACCTGGAACACGGCGCAGACATCGCGCAACGAGAAATCCTCTGATGGCGATGGTTCAGGACGCAGAAGGACAATAGCACCCTCCAAGTGTGAGGAGCCAGTTGACACGGGGCCGGCTTGTAATGGGTCAGAAGTTCTTGGACCAGTGGGGGAAATGGGAAACGAAGACCTAAGAAGAACGGATAGGCGTACATGCAAATCCACCCAGGACGGATGAAATATGCCTGTTGCCCAGGAGAAGGAAAGTAAACCTCAACCCCATCCCCAAAGCCGAAGATCTCTCCGACGAAGGAGAGATCCTCGTCGCTAAAGCTAGAATTGCAAGAGTGTTTCTTGCCTAAAATGGAGGAGGGGGAAAAGGTCATCGACGGCGACGATGAAGTGGGAGCAGACGATTTACCCCGATTCGATTTAGGAGCCATGGATGAGATGAAAAATAACGAATAAAGATAAGAAAAAGTCACCTGAGCAAGAGGAAAGCACGGCGCACGGCGACGATGAACGGCGAAGAACGGGAAGGAAGAATGGTTTGAATTTTAAAAAGGGGTTTGAGTGGTGAGGGAAGTAGAGGGAATAGGAGTAAATGGGAAGGGAGTTAGAGTGGGTGAAGTAAAGAGGGAAGGAAGTCTAGGGAAGCGCGGGTAATTATGAGGAAAGAAGAGTAAAGTCATCATGAGGGAGGAGAAAGGTCAGTTAGAAAAACGAGAAGAAACAGACTCAAAGACAAACTCTGTGGAAGAAAATCGTCACCAGAACCATGAGCACCAATCACAAACAGAAATTCCCGCCTAATATGAGCTTAGTCGGAAATTTGGGGGCATTTGTTTGGGATAAAATTCACACCTTTAGGTATGACGTGGAATTCTTCGAGTCAAAAGTCAAAGTCAAGAAATCAAAGGATCAAAAGCGGAAAAGTCACGAAATAATACTCGAAAGTCAAAGTCGTAAAAGTCGGGAATCCGATACGAAGAAAGTCAACGAAGCAGCAAAAGAATAAAGTCCAGCAGCAACCTTGGGCCGAGCAGCAGCCAAACCCCAAAGTGGGCCGAAGACAGCCCAACCTAACCCTACCCCAAACAAAAGACCCAGTCAACTAACAACTCCCTAGATTCTGGGGTAGTGCCACCAGAGCAGGAGAGAAATCAGGAGAAAGAGAGGGAGAACGTTAGAGATAACAACCGAAGAAGAGAAAGGAAGGAGATATAAGGGCAACAGTGACGAGGAAAGGATCATTCATATGAGATTCAACTCACTTCAACTTAAAACACGCAAAAGCATATTTGCAAAATATAGCATCCGATAACCCGAAACCATTACTTGTATTCTTTATTCGTTTCTCCATTCATAGTAGATATTTGGCGGGATTCCGACTCCCCCCGCGGTTTTTCCCACATTGGGTTTCCGCGTCACCAATTTTCGTGTCTTTTTGCTTTCTTTCGTCGTTCGTTCATTCGTTTATTCGATTCATCCCGTCGGTTCGTGAAACGTTAGCCCGATCACTTTAACCCACAAATTAAAACGTAACCCGGTAAATTTTTACCAAAACAGCTTCGGTCCCTTACGTTGTTATGGGGCTTAGTTTTATTCTTATTGACAAGGGTAGTTTGTTGATGGTTCGTCGCACGTCTATTCAATGTCTACAAGTAATTTGTCAACGATCTTTGAGGCCAATAGAAGGTAAGCTTTCTCAAGTTCTGAATCAAACGAAGGATCCCCTCAACAAAAGCTGCAAAAAGATAGCAATACGAGGTCATGCCGAATTGTCATATCATGTCTTGAGATCCTTAGTTTATAAGAGAAATTACTTTCTTTGGTTTTTATTGGATTTGATTGCAATTATAGGAATACATTGTAAGTGCCGTTTGGCGTTCTATTAATGAATTATTCTTCCTGCTCAAAAAAAAAAAAATATTACGAAGTGAAATTATACAAAAATAAAATTTAATGGATGAGCTTGGCTCATTCTTGTGACATGTGAGGGGTTAATCTCTCGTTATCCTAAGTAGCGAGAGGGTCTAGAACCATGCATGCACAAAGGGGATAGAATTAGAAGTCGATCCCTAGTTATTTGGGGCAATAAGAGAGTGTAAAAACACTAAATCGGATCGAAAATTAATCTGTTCGACCCTTTTTTAAAATTAATTTCGTTTTTAACCCATTTTAGGAAAAGAATCATCATAATGGTTGATCTTTTTTTTTTTTTTTTTATAGAAAAACGAGTGAATGAATCACATTTTTATAGGAAAAGGATTTGAAGGTTATCTTAATTAAGCAGGAAGCAATTTATGTAATAAACAAAAGTAGAAGTCAAATTGAAGAATTTGAGCGTTGATTGGTCAGGGCATCTGTCGATGATGATATAAACATGCGGAAATAATTGTGTCCATACAGTAGTACGTACCATAATAGAAGTACTTCCTATATATTTTGTCATCAAATCATTCAAGCTCAAGCTCAAGCTCTACCTCTTCCATTCTTCATCAATCATCGCATCATACCTGTACCTGACCTCCAACATAATAAGTCGTTTCCCAGGTAACTCTTCTTCTTATTTCTACAAATTTGAAAATGTGTAACAATTTCAAAGAATGAACCGAAGGTTGGGAGACAATCTTGTCAATCATATATATATTGTCATCAAGTTATACTTAGCTTATTAAGGTAAAAATTGAGATGATGATGATTCCTTCAACTTTAATGAGTGGATGATGTGATTAATTAATAAGATAATCACAGATTCACAATAAGTCAATAACACCAACTTGAACCTAAACTTCTTACTACTAAATTTAAGTTAAAGTTTTGTTATGTGGCTCTAATAAATTAATACTAGCATCTTACTTTCCCTTTGTCTTTTCTACTTGTCAATATTGCTCCTCCTTCTAATTTCACTTTTGGTGAAACAATATCATAATTCCTCTTTTGTTCTCGCCTCATGATTAGAAAAAATCACGTTAAAATCTCTCGTATATACTTACATCTTAACAACTAGACTAAGGTATTAGTACTTTTTAAGGTGTAGGGATTTAATTAAGTATGAACAAAGATGTTGGACGTGGAAAAAGTTAATCCTTGTACATGTGAAGTTGTTGTGAGTAATACTTGTGACATATGATACTCCGTATGTAGTATTAATTAAGTTGTTAATAATGAAGGATAACAATCGTGATGGAAATTGGAAAATTTTAGTTTTTGGTTTTGGAGTATGTGATTCGAGTTATACGTATTCCACTTATTTTTACCTAGGATTTGGATGATTCAATTTTGGTGTCTTGAGGTTTGAACGTTGAAATGATGGACTCAAGAAAAGTGACGGAAAGTAGAAACTGAAAGCATGATTCATGATCATGAATGACAACATGACATTATTACTTCTACTACAAATGTGGATCTTCATTTTAAAATGGTCAACCTAGATGTGATCTCGGGACTCGTGACTTCAAATTTCATTAAATATAATTGTAAGTCTTCAAGACGATTAAATTCATTACAAATTTATAATGCTTCAAATATCATCATAGACAATTAGTTGACGGGTCAAATATCACACAAATTCGTGTAGATGTAGTAGGCTTTATATATTCTCGTATCTTGACGATTTTTTTGGTTGAAATTCAATGGCAGCAGCGACAGATACTGAACGGAAGCAAGAAAGAGGTTGAAGGAAATGGAGATATGGTTTGTGTTGATTGCCACAGTCTGCACTGCATTCCTCCTCAACGCATTACTCTCCTTAAAATCCAAACCAGCTGCTTCGAAACTACCTCCTGGACCTATAAGTGTCCCCATACTCACCTCCATCCTATGGCTCCGTAAATCCGGCACTGAAATCGAAGCAACCATCAGAAACCTCTCCTCCAAGTTCGGCCCAATCATCACCGTTCCAGTGGGTTTAAGCCCGGCCATCTTTGTATCCAGTCGAGCCTTGGCTCACGAGGCCCTCGTCCACAAAGGAGCCATCTTTGCTGACCGCCCCAAGCCTGTCCCCACCGCCAAGATCCTTTCCAACAATCAGCATAACATCAGCTCCTCCGGTTATGGTCCCACATGGCGCACCTTCAGGCGCAACCTCACTTCCGAAATCCTCCACCCTTCGCGGGCCAAAGAGTTTGCACCTGCGCGGAAATGGGTCTTAGACATCCTCCTCGATCGCTTGAGGGCCAGTACCGCGTCAGGTGCTCAAGGCATTAAAGTGATTGAACATTTTCGGTTTGCAATGTTCTGTTTGCTTGTAGCTATGTGTTTTGGGGAAAAGTTGGATGAATCGAAAATCAGAGAAATCGAGGATATTCAGTTTACACTGCTGACCTCATTTAGACGCTTTGGGATACTGGATCGCTGGACGGCTGTGACCCGTATTTTTCTCCGGGGTCGTTGGAATGAACTTTATGCCATGAAGAAGAAACAGCAGGATTTGCTGGCTCCTTTAATCAGAAAAAGGAAGGAGCTGAAGCAGGAAGGTGACACCATTGATGCCCGTGAAAACGACAGCAAGTTGGTCATTTGTTATGCGGATTCCCTGTTAGGTCTGGAACTCCCAGGTGATAATAATACAAAGAGGAAGCTTAATGAAGAAGAAATAGTATCAGCTTGTTCCGAGTTCCTGAATGCAGGAACCGACACCACCTCAACAGCTGTGGAATGGATCATGGCGAACCTTGTTAAACACCCAGGAATACAAGCAAAGCTCTTTCAAGAGCTAAAAGACGTCGTTGGAGAAAAGAGTGGAGGAATTGAAGAAAGCGATCTGTCAAAAATGGTTTACCTGAAGGCGGTTGTACTAGAAGGACTGAGACGACACCCTCCAGGGCACTTTGTCCTGCAACATGCAGTGACCCAAGAGGTTGAATTGGGTGGATACCTGATACCGAAAGATGCAACCATAAATTTCACGGTGGCAGAGATGGGTCGAGATCCAGAGGTGTGGGAGGATCCAATGGAGTTTCGGCCAGAGAGATTCATGTCGGGTCAGGAAGAGTTTGATATAACCGGAAGCCATGAAATAAAGATGATGCCCTTCGGAGTGGGAAGGAGAATTTGCCCGGGATACGGTTTGGCTATGCATCACCTGGAGTACTATGTTGCCAATCTGGTTTGGCGCTTTGAATGGACAGCAGCTGATGGATATGAGGTTGATTTATCAGAGAAACAAGAGTTTACCGTGGTAATGAAGCATCCTCTTCAAGCCGTTGTGTCGCCTAGGCACAATAACTAAGCAACCTTTTTTGCTATCATGTTTCCTTCTTGTTCATACAATATCTATAAACCTTGCCAGTTGGTGTAGTTGCAAAACACCTCCGAGTTTCCATCTTGATCGTGAGCAAACTTGTCTTAGTGTATACTCTTTTGTAAGTCGCAAATGATTTAGACGCGTCCCAAGCAATCCTCTTTCCAATTGACACGGAAAACATGGGTATGTAACATCAAAATTTAAGTTCTCGTGTCCGAAATTCAAAATAAAATACAGTACAGACTAGTAGACTATCCCAGAATTCTACAGAAAGCGATTAAAAGTATACATCGATCTAGTATATATCTTGGCGTAATTGATTACACCAAGTAACATGATGTTCCAACGATCTGCTGTCTTGAACTCAGCCAAAATATAAGGCACCCTCAAAGTTCACAGGGCAGGAAAAAGATCTTCAGCCCTAAATCCTCTATGAATGACAAAATATATTGATGCTCCTACATAAAATCATACTCATCTGCGTCATCAAAGGCAGCAATTGCCACATCGTCATCGGGCTTACCAACATGAAGCTGCTTCTTTTTTGCACCTGCTAAGGAGGAAAAAGCTGCTACAATCCGTACTGAAATAATAGTAGCAGACTAGCACTACAGCAAGACAAAAATGACCAGAAACACAGCAATGTACCGATCAGGTGTAGGTTCGGAAACATGTATTAGCGCAGTGAAAAGAATTTGCATCCCACACCACCACCTCATATAATGTCATGCAACTAAGTCCCTCCCCACTTTCAGATGCATGAAAACGCATTTCAACAATGCCAAAATTCTATGACCACTAAGTACAGGTAACAGAGATCAGTTTGATACACCGTTTATCCATAAAAAAAATACAAAACATACTGTCTTCTTCACAATTTTACTGTTTCGTTTGACTATGGTCGTTAACTGATGCCATCTTTTATACTTAAAATAGAAGCAGAGATACAACATGCTCCGTGAATTCTGTCATGGTTGGTTTGTCGAAACAAGTTTTCATATTGTCCATTCTTAAATTTGTAAATAGTGTAAACTGTGATAAACATCAGTCAAAGGCAGCCTTCTTTAACCATCAAAGTCAAATGGAAACTATTTTATAGGATGGAGTATTTGACAAGTGAAATAGCACAAGCCAAGCATACTGAGCTGCTGTACTAAATGAACTTTACCTGCTTTCTTTTTACCGGCATTTGCTTCCTTCTCAGCCTTCAGCTTTTCATTTGCGATAGCTGTAACTGAGGATGCGACGTCCTTAGCATCTGCAGCTTTTAACGAAGTCATTGACAGTCTCATCACAGCTTTCAGTAAGCCTGTGTAGTGGAAACTTTTCTGCATTGAGAAAAAGGGAGAATTTAAGTAAAAAGTTCAAAGTGCAACACTCGTCAAGAAAAAGGAAAAAACACGATGAAACAACATGAAGGGAAGGAGGAGGCAGCTCAATATCAAAACACACCTCATATGGACGAAGCTTATGAGAAACCAATTCCGCATATTCTGAAAAATCGCTTTCAGATTTGGGTATGAAATTGTCAAGTGTTTTATCATCGCCTTTCTTACCAAATAGTGCCTTTGCGACTTTAAAGTCAGCTTCCTCTACTAGCCTGCACAAAGCAAGTTTTCAGCAAATCTGACACCTCGCCAAAGGGAACCACCACCACAAGAAAACTGATAGCATGACTATCTCAGCTACTCAATGTCTTACAAGAACATTGCTATCTTGTATCCAGAACTTTTTAGCCAACAACGGAAGTTACCAGAACACAACAGCAAGATAATGTGTTGCTAGTATGCATCTTACAAATGTATACTCAACTACATAAGAAACCAAATGTCATCAATAAAGCTACATTCACTCAGTCACAAAGTATTACCATGTGGAACCTATATTCAAAATATGCAAACAGGTGTTTTGCTAGTAGCCCAACGCCATATCAATGGATGTTCTCTTTGGTGGTGACCACAAATGCTTATCTCAAAGCTCACATAATGATGAATCAGTTACGCCAACTTATCAAAGATAAAGGTCATGTCGATGTCAAGCAAACTGGATACATACTGAGAGCCAATTTCTTTGTTTCTTTAATTACCAATTTCATTCAAACATACTGCATATTTGAATTCGTTGGTCATCTGTGAATGGTAAGGATATCTCCAAGGTGAGAATATGAGAGTGTACCTACAGGACCAAAGTACCAAACCTCTGAAAAAAAAGGTGGGGCCTGATATTTTCAAACTACCATGACATCATGTCAAAGTAAACTATATAGCATCCCAATGCTCACAATATTGCAGATTCTTAGTTCTTACCCATTTACAAAAGGTTGGTTGCAATTCGTCTTTTCCTAAGATTATACAATATGACTTTCATAGAGGTGTAGATTCACAATGATGAATTTCTACACTTCTTTTAGCACTAAAACTAACCTTTGCTGACGTAGTTTTTCTGCTATAGGATCCAGTGGGGGTTCTGGTTCAACTTCCACCTTTTCCTTTTTACCATTCTCTTTACTTCCAGCCTTTTTGGCAGGCTTTTCAAGAGCTTTCACTGATGCCGGTACCTGAAAACACATTACAACCAATTACAGGATAAAATGATGAAACATCGCGTTATTATTTAAGTAGATTGATAATATAACCACACCGGTTCAGGTTCAGGTTCAGGTTCATCTTCATCCTCCCACGATTCCTTCACATCATTATCATCAATATCTTCATCATCCCAATTGCTTCCGGGTTTTTCCTCTTTAAGAAGTTGTGGCACTGGCTCATCCTCTAAATAACCAGCACGTCATCATACATTAGCAAATAGCACAAGTAAATATTATCCTATCACATTAAAAAGAATTCTTATTTCTTAGAGCATGAATAGACAAACCTAAGAGTTGTTTTAGTAAAATCAACAATACAGAGAAGTTGTAGTTTCAAATATAATTGCATTTATAAGCCCAAATGAGCATATACCTAAACCTAGACTTCCCACAATAATTCTCATGGCATGGAGAATCCATATGAAGGGTTTTTTGGGATTGAGAGATTGGAGGTAAATGGAAGGGATGGCTTTGAGGAGAGTTCATTTTTTTTTTTGGTTAGGAAATGGATTTTGAGGGATTTGGACGGGAGGGAAAATGGAACCATCGTGTGTCTTCTCCATGGCAATTTGTTTCGGTTCCAGCACAGAAAGATTGGAGGGAAAATTAACTCCTCCATTTCCCCTTCCCTCTCTTTCCTCTCATTTGTCTATCCAAATAAGGCTTACAACTCATATATATCAGCATTTCTTCATCGTTTGCTAATATTTAGCCTCCCATATCACCTTTATTTACTTAGTTACTAAAATACATTTATTTGTTTAGATCACGTATTTCCCGCCATCCTTGTCAAACTACAGTTCATGCAGCTTCACTAACCCGGACATATATTACGATTTCTTAATCCATCTATTTGTTTCTATAAGATTGAAGACATAAGCATTGGAGATTTGAGTAAGGCTTTATTAGTAATTTATTTACTCAAAATTGTTTAAAAAGGAATTGTAAAAAGCAAGTGCGTCTTATTCATATAGATATGGAGGTGAAGGGAGGTAGCAATTGCCTCTAGCTCATTCAAACAAACAACTACGATCACATGACTTAACAGTTACTACTACTCCGTACATGAGCAACAAGAAACAAACATGAAGCATTTAATTAAAGTTAAAAAAAATGTGTTCCCCCCAAAAAATAAAAGGACAACTATAATATATAAACATTAAAAAAAATCCCATTTAATTTAGAAGGTTCACATTATTCCGAGTAAAAGCTATGCAATTAATAAGACAACTTTCGTCAAAACAAACAAACAAAAAAACAAAATAAACATACCCCAGTCCTCCATTTTAAGCTCCCTTTTTCCAAATAAATAATATAAAAATATCTGGGTTGGAGGCACGCAGCTAATCCAAGAAACAGCCTACACAGGAGGGCAAAAAGACAACACAAAATCCTTAGTGAAACTCCGGAGAAAGGTTATATAGACAAACGCAGTTGGAATCAGTCATCAAGCAGGCAACACAAATAAGTGAACAAGCTGGACTTCCCTTCAAAGGTTATTGGGATGACAAAACAAGCCCTATGATTCCCAATGAGCATACGGCAGAGATGGCCCATATGTGGATTGTATGACATGCGTCAATACATAGTAATTTACTTTTTCTAAAAAAATCCACAAATGCTTTGTTATCATCTCACATGCGACTGTCAATGATCTGAGCTAGCTTGCTGAGCCCTTGGGAGCAGTTCGGTAAAGCTCGGCTCGAGCTACTCAACTCCACCCGGACTCATCCAAATTCTAGTCGATCTAAAGCACACCAAGGCTCGATTTAGAAGCTCCAATCAGAAAATCGTGGGCTTGTTTTAGTTCTTTAGTAGTATAACTTTAATATTTTGAGTTATACTTGTAAATTTGTAATTACGGAGTAGCTTCGGTATTTATAATTATACTAGAGCTATCATATTCTAACATTTTTAATTACATTTTTCTATAATGTCATTTTTAGTTATACATTGAGCTTTAATTTTTTGAGCACGACGAGCTCTGATCCCCACCCCATTCAAGCTCGTGCTCAAATCGGCTCGTTTATCTCACACATGAAAAAGTGATGCATATTAAACCTATAAAGTAAAACAAATTACATAGAGATAGCATCTCAAGAAATGTGAAAATGCAGATTTTGAGAAGGTGAACAGATTGGCATGCCTCGATAGAACTCCAGTGCGGAAAACTAATGGAAACAAATCGCAAGAAAGGCTTATAGATAAACCAAAGGGCAAAGGGCAGATGTCCCTTAAAAGCCTATGTTACCTGTTGTCCCTAAACCATCCAAGGCTGGTTAACCATATCTTCAAGAGTAAGTCCCACATTAAGCTAATGTGAGATGTTAACTTACCCTACACTAAATTAGAGAAGTAACAATCTCACGATGTGAGAGGTCTCAGTGTATGACAGTAGACGTATTGTGAGGCCGTCTCATTAGAAAATTTGGGTATCTTGAAAGAGGTTCCCGAATGACCCGAGATGAAATATATACGAGTTTCGTCCATTGAGGAAGCTTTTCCTCAAATAAAGAACAGCAATAAAGAAATGAACAAGAGAAATCCAAGAAAACGCAATCTTTCATCCTCATACGGGAAGAGCTCTACCCTCCCTCCCTCCGCCCCCAATATCTATCTATGCATAAAAGTAGCAAGTTGTCAGTATTGACGCTCCATTACTAGTCTACGCAATAAGAACCCTAGAAATCGGAGACAGTAGTATTACAAAATTGAATTGCAGAAACCCTGAAGAGTCGTCAGTCTTCAGCTAAATCGATTACAAAATGTTAAATAGAGGAGAAAAAGGTACCTGTGGCGATGGCAGGGAAGACAATCGGCGAGGGAGAAATAGAGTTGTATCTGATTGAATTGAAGAACTGCAGAGAGAAAAAGTATGGAGAATTGAGGGCGTAATTTGGTGGATGTTCAAGTGTGTTTCTTCAGTTCTTCTCCTTCTTCACCTCCAACGGACAACGGAGTAGTGGTAGATCAACAAGTGTGACTGTGATAGAGCCACAAGTTGGGAATAAAAATACACTACCTGCCAAATCTCCCGATCCCTCTTTGTTTTTGGTTAAACTGAGCGCAGTTAGTCGCATTATAATATAGGGGGATTCAAATCTGAAACCTACTGTTCCAGAGTATTTAGTCCTAACCACTAGACTAAGCCCTCTTTGTGACAAAGGTAGACTCCCCTTTGTCATTGGTCTTTCCATGCATATCCAGGAACAACGGACTAATTGGGATCGATTTCTTACCCCTATCACCATTTTTTTCATTTTTACCCGTCAAAACAATATCCCCTCAAACATTTTATACCTACCCTTATCACATCTCTTACATTCATCAAGCGTGACATCATCCTTCCAAAATAACATGCATCTTTCCATGCATATCCAGGAACAACGGACTAATTGGGATCGATTTCTTACCCCTATCACCATTTTTTCCATTTTTACCCGTCAAAACAATATCCCCTCAAACATTTTATACCTACCCTTATCACATCTCTTACATTCATCAAGCGTGACATCATCCTTCCAAAATAACATGCATCCATCGGGACAATCATCAATCTTTTGATGCGGAAGTTGAAGACCTTTTGCAACTTTTTTGGTTGTGGAGAATGTTCGGGTCATAATATTTTCTTTTGGGATGACTCTCTTAAGCAAGGCAACAAAACCATCTATACAAGCAAAGGCGATGGTTGATGCCCGTTTCGAGATATTGGGGGCTGCCAGGGTTCGAACTCGTGACCTCTGGCTCTGATACCATGTTAACGAACCAACTCAACCAAAACCTTAAGGCGATGGTTGATACCATGTTTCTATAACAAAGTCACATCGCACCCTCCATATAACAGTTTTTCTGAAGCATTTTAACATGTCGAAAAACGCTTTTGCTCGTGGGTTAGGCTCTTGGGTTAGACACTTGTGGATTAGGTGAGTCGTCATTCATATATATGTTATCGTTGCTAAACTAGTTGCACTCCACAACATCAAGTATCATTCCTCTCAACCCCCTCATTTTGTTGGATCTCGGGTTCCTCGGCTTGAGAGGGCTCACGATGACGAATCCAACGATAATAATTGGACGAGAAACCATTACAGATGACATGTTCCTTAACCACAATGATCTCAAAAAATTTTAGGTTCTTGCATTTAATACATGAACACCTTACTTCCTCATTCGATGCATAGTCAAGTGACCGTTTAGCAACCCCTAAAAATGATTCAACGCATTTTAAAAATTCAACGGTGGGACATCTTTTCTTATCAAGACTTTCCTCATACATCCATTTCCATTCAATTCTCTTCATTTTCTATGTAAAAAAATATATATAACAACAAATTAAAGTTGAATTTCCCTAACTTAATTTATTACTAATCAAAACAAATAATTACTAAGAATAAACAACTAACCTAAACTTAATATTATTAATTTAGAATTCACCTTAACATATTTATATTAACAATTTAGTCATACTAAATCCAATTTATTCACATCCTCACCCAAATTATCATAATATCAATAACACAAACCCTACGATCATACCAACAATCTACCTAATCAAAATTGGGCAAAACTAAGGAGCAAACAACAATGCAACTCAACTGAGATCTTAACAACATTAAATATCAAATTGACAATAATAATTGAAAAAATTGAAATAAATCAAAAATAACAAATATTAAATTAAATAAGTAGTAATTATGGTAAAAAAAAACATACCTTAGAAGTAGGAAAAAAAAGGAAGAAAATGGAGGAGAGAAATGGCGTGGTCGAGTTAAAAAGAAGGTAGAGAGTGGTTTTTTTTAATAACAAAGGCGAAAGGGGTGGGCGATTATTCGTGGCGAATTCAGTGGAGCGGGCGTCCGATAGTGGACGCCCGTTTTTCTCCAATTGACGTCCGCTTATGGATGCCCGTTTCGCCATATGGCGTCCGCTAGTGGACGCCCACTGTCGCACGCCAGGTGGCATGCGTAGTGGACGCCCGCTTTTTAATATTATTCCCCAAGTTCCTTTTCAGAAATTCGTTGGACGTCATATTTAATACGCGATAGTGGACGCCCGTTATTTGGAATAGACGCCATATGGGCGTCCGTATGCCCAGGACACCCATAAGATGCACGCCCGGGCCTATAATGCTTGTAGTGTATGACACCGTGGAGAAGAGAGCGATAAAGATCGAAGATATCTCATTTTTTTAAATTTACGATAAGAGAATATCGTATTATCATAACATAGACAAATGGTGACGAAAAATTGAAGGGGAATGAGAACGGGAATAGTTCAAAGACAATTCTCATGACATCACCTTTGAAGATATCAAATATCGAATGTTCCGGTACGGAAACAATTAACCCGACTTCGGATTCGGGTTGTATGTTCAATACGTTGCTTGGTAATTGCTCGTCCGATTTTCTTTAGCCTCTCTTTTCTCCCACTCCGGTGGTCAGACCTTCCCGGCGGATTGAGCCTGCTCCCTGCACAGTGAACGCACAGGGCCTCGGAGGTTGTCCGAGGGAACCCTCTCCGATGCCTAAGTCAGTTTGTGAATGCCTTGATGAACCTAGTTCGTGAGGAGCTAGGTGGCGTTTTTTAGAGTGAGAGTCTAGAGAGAGAAAATCCAACCCCCTTTAAGTGGGAAATGGGTGAGTATTTATACCTTCCCACAAGAGAGAGAAAGAGGAGTGGAGAGAGGAAGAATGGGTGGATGCGAGGTTGACACGTGGCTTCACCTCGTCCACCCATTTTCCCTTACCTGAGGCGGAATGACGGATGGGCCCTCGGCTTCCCCTGCTCGTACTGGGGGTCGGGACACCCTGAGAACCAGCAAGCAGGGGAGCTGGGTTGCCCTGCTCGGCTGACAGCAAGGCCCTGCCGAGCAGGCACAAGTCTTGGAGTATTTTCAGTGGTCTTTTACAGGGTGGGCCTGCCGGGCAACCCCTCCCTTGCCCTGGGGGCGAATTATTCCGGGGTGACATGGGCGGGCGACCCGTGGTACTTTGTCAACTCCCATCAATTGGCCCACGCCGGCCAGGGGGAAGCAGGGTTTCCCTCTTGGCAGGCGTCTTACAGAATGTGATGTAGTTGACTTTTGAACTCCTTTGCATTTAATGCGTTGCTTGTTCCCGAGGTAGGAGGCCCAAGCACATTGGTCATGACAAGGAAGGTTAGAATGTTCCTTTGGTAATGATTGTTTCTTCTTACAAAGTGGATTCTTGGGCAATGTGCGAATTTATGATTGGCTGTCCCTCTTACAGGGGTGGTTGGAGCGCCATTAATACCTTGCCTTGGTTCTTTGTATAAATTTCGTTCCCTTCGCCATTCCTCATAACCCATCTTTAACTTTCCTTTACCTCCAAGAAAATATGTCATGGATTACGAAAATATTCTTTTGCCGCGGGGTTCGTGTGGTTACCCGTCGTCTGAAGGGGTGCTGGAGATTAAGGTACCATAGGGCGTCTTTCCTCGCCCTTCGTCGTAGCCGGCAACTCCGCACTCGATTTCGTAAGAAACTCAGGAGGAGGGCACATGTCAGGGCGGGCAAGCGTCCCAAGAGGGCTTCCCCAGCTGTTCCTAAGTACAAGCGCTTCCCCCAGGCGGGGGCTGTTTCGACAGGGGGTGTCATGAATGTTTCCCCTGGTTACACCCTGAGCAGTTCGATCCTAACTACTCTGAGCTGACTTCATCTCCTGAGTCAGGCCCTTCCTCTCCCTTAAGGAGGAGGGTCGGCTGTGGCTCCTGTGACAATGCTGAAACAGTTCCTTATGGCAGGGACTGGGATGTTAGCAGTCGTGACTCCGGAGACAGTGATGGCCAGGGTTACTCCTCTGGTCGAAATGAGGATGATGAATCTGCGGACCCCTTCAGAGATTCCGAAGACTGGGATTGGGGATCTGATGTAGGGGGGTATAATAGCCCTGAGGATTATTCCCCGGGTTTTGATGATGACTAGACATGCCCCTGATGGGCAGGCTGGTTGAGCCAGGCTCCTTGGCTCCTTTTGTAATTTGGCCTTGCTTTGTAACTTGCCCATTTTTGGGTTCTTTAATGAAAAACAGGCGGCTTATTATTTATCGTTTTTTTTTGAAAGGGAATGCCGTCACTGGGGGAGTTAATCCTCTGACGCCTTTTGTCTCCTCGAGGTTTTTCTTGGGAAGAGGTGGGCAGTTGGTTGTTAAAAGTGTCACACGTGGAGGCAATTTATGGGGAGGACTTTGCTAGAGAGGCGACCCTTCAGTTGCCTGGGCCTATATAAGCCTTTCTCCTCCCCCTATTTCCCTCTTTCACATTTTTTAAAGCTCAAACCTTTCTTCACACCCCTCCACTCCCCTTATCGCCGAGAATTTTCGTAAGATTGAGGGGCTCTTCTTTTCAGATTTCCAAGCGGCGGTCATCGTTCTAGGTTAGAATCTTTACTCTAAATCCTCATCTTTTCATTTCTTCATACTTTTTCTTCGCAAATCAGCATGTCTCGTGCCCGTGTTCTCATATTTGGCCCGTCGTCTGAGAGGACGGAGGGTAGGGGGAGGGTAGGGTTGACTTAGCCTCCTCTTCCGGGGTTAGGCCCGATGGGGAGGACCGCTTTGAGGGGGGAGAGGATGCCAACTCCCCTGAACCCGCTCCCATGGATGTTATCGACTCCGATGTCGAGGCCCTGGAGATAGACCCTTCCAGGATAGCTGGTCCTCTTATTCCCCGGGAAAAGGGGAGGACGTACTATTTGGACAAGAACAAATATCAGATTCCTTTGAAAACTTACCCAGAATCTAAAAATCGGGATTTAATTTTAGAGAAGAACGCTGCTGGGGATATTGAGAGGTTCTATAACTTTGGGGAGGGGTATACAATTATAGTCCCAGGGGAGAAAGATACAGTATGCTCCCCTCCCGACGGCTGTGTAGTTGTCTATCACAAAAGCCTAGAATTCGGCCTACGATTCCCTCTGAACCCCTTTCTAGAGGAGACCTTTAGGAGGGTGAATGTGGCCATGGCCCAATTGACCGCTTCGGCAATTAGGTCATTAGTAGCTTTTACCTGGACCTGCATCTTTCATGGCGACGAGCCCTCCATCGACGCCCTGCGCTTCATGGTTGGGCTCCAGATGGTGTCTTCGTCGGGGGGGGGGGGGGGGGGGGATGGTTCCCCAGGATATTGGTCCCTTCTAAGGCAAAAGAAGTATGCTCCAGTTTGGCCGCCCTTGAGCAGCCTGAAGGACTGGAAGAACAATTTTTTGTACGTACACAGCGCTTCAGGGTGGCGGATTCCTAGGCACTTTAGGAATCACGTTCACACCCGCGTGGAAACCCGCGAGGAGTACCATCCAAGCGTTGGGGGGAAAGCCTTGGAGGTAAAACTGAGCAAGAAGGAGGAAAAACTAGTCGAGAAGTTTGAGGTCATTGTTGACAAGCCTGGCGCTGGTGGCCCTGCCTTATGGCTCCCTCACGCGGAGCTCATAGCCACGGATGAATACCTGGCCCCAATGGGCCTGATTCCTGGCCTTGGAGAAGGTAGTTTGGGGATTTCCACCGACACGATTTTTCTGAGACTTCTATCTCTCTCCTCTGACTGGTTATTCTTTCACCCTGCAGGTTCCGTTTCTCGCCTTTGGACAAAAAGGCAGATAAGGTGGCTTGGTTTGAACGAAGAGTTTGTTATTGTTTCAGAGCGTCCCTCTCTTCCTTCAAATTTCAAGAAAGGGGAGAAGAGCCTGATGAAGTTCGTGAAGGGTCTTACTGCTAGTCGAAGACTCCCCCCTCCCCCGCGGCTGCGGCCAGCAAAACCGGCGGCCTCTCCCTCTGGTGTCCAGGGTGGGGAGGCGGAGGTTACCTCAGAGGCCACCCCCTCCCCTGCCTGTAAGCAGGGTAATTCTTCTGCTGGGACCCACATCTCCCCGAGCTCACGCCCTGCGGATTCCGAAGAGACTGGGGAGAGTGTTCCCTTGGAGTGCAGGAGGAAAAGAAACAGAGAACCTTCAGGGGATGCGCAGGTGGTTGATCTGGAGGCTGACGTTGAGACCCCTGAGGCCAAGCGCCCTGCTCGTGACATTCCAGACACCCTTTTCTCGGAAGAGAATACGGAATTTCATTATACTGCAGGTGATAGCGTTGACGTGTCGGGCTTGCTTTCAGACTCCGGTGCCGTTCTGGCCGATCATCTCACCAAGTCTGTAACCACTACTTCCAACCAGGTGATCCAATACATCCAGCGCACCTCCAAGGTGCTGCAGGCCTCTGCTGAGCTGGCGGCTCTTAGCCGCCTGAGCGATGAAGAGCTGGCTGTCACTCCTGGGGCTCCCCCTCCTTACCGTCTGGCTATGATTGAAAGGGACGTCATCCTGATCACCAATTTGAAGGATAAACTGGTGAAGCAGGAGAGCGAGCTGGAGGAGGCGAAAAGCCAGGCCAGCCAGTGGAAGCTTCAAGGGGAGAGGGCTGTGAGGGAAGCGTCCAAGTTGGAGGCCGAGCTGAAGGAGAGTCGCCTGGCGATGGAGCGTGCTACAATATCTTTGGCCGAGATGGAGCACTTTAAGAGAAAAGCAGCTGATTTGGAGGAGAGTCTGTCTAAAGCTGACTCAGACTTCAAGAAGGCTCAGGGTGAGTGGCAAAAAGAGAAGGATGTCATCCTGGAGGAGACTGAAACTGCGGTGGGCATGAGCTTTGAGAATGGATCTAACTCCTCCCTGGAGCTTGTTATGGAGGTAATCGGGGAGATGTTCCCTGCTTTTGATGAGGATGCTTTTCGGAACCTCTATTCTGCCAAAAACGAAGCTCGGGCAGCCAGACCACCTGAGGAGGCTGCTGGTCCCAGCCAGGGTGCTCCTAATGCTTAGGCTTTTATGATAACTTTTAACTTTTGTGCTAAGCCCTGATGTGGTCAGCTTATCTGTAATATTTTGGCCTCTTTGGATTTTCTGGTACCTTTGTTAAACAATTTTTACTTTTTCATGGATTTGTTTATGAATATCCTTTCCTTGCTTCCGTTTGTTCTGCTTCCCTTAGGATATGGCCTGCCCCCTGTCTATTTAGAGGCAGAAGGGGGGGTCTGTGTTTTTATACAAGGTTGGGGGAATTGTCTCCAGTTCTTGCTCATTTCTGGTATGCAAAGTTTGGCCTGGCCCTGGATTTTGATCAAAGTCCAGGGGGCCTGCCCCCTGCCTGCCCAGAGGCAGGGAGGGAGGCTTTTGCGTTTTTTATACAAGGTTGGGAGGCCTGCCCCCAGTCCTTGTTGATTTTTGGCGTGCGAAGCCCGGCCTGACCCTGACTTTTGACCAAAGTTCAGGGGGCCTGCCCCCTGCCTGCCCAGAGGCAGGGAGGGAGGCTTTTGCGTTTTTTATACAAGGTTGGGGAGTCTGTCCCCAGTCCTTGTTTATTCGACCCGTGGGGCCCGGCCTGACCCTGGCTTTTGATCAAAGTCCAGAGGGCCTGCCCCATGCCTACCCAGAGGTAGGCAGAGGGATTTAAAATTTTTTGTTGGGGGGTCCATTTTCCTTGGTTCTGGCAACAGGGGGGCCTCCCCCTATTGCCCCCTGCTCGTTTGTGTGTGAAAATGCCAGTTTTGAACAGACAACGAGTATGGATTCGAAGTTCCTTTCATTTCTTTGTAAAAAAGCTTATCATAAGTGTGGTCGGAGTCGTCGACATTCTTGACCGTTCTCCGCCAGTTTTTCTGAAAACGAAATTTACTTAAGATTTTGCTAGACATAGTACTTTTTCAAGGTGTCGGCATTCCAGTGCGCACTCAACTCTTGGCCTTCGAGGTTGGCGATTCTGTATGTGCCTGGCCCTAAAATTCGAGTCACCTGGTATGGACCTTCCCAGCTGGCACTCAGCTTGCCGTGCTCTCTTGACCTTCCTACCGCTTGTGTTTTTCTGAGAATCAGGTCGCCTATCTGGAAGCTTCTCTCATGTACCTTCTTGTTGTACGCCTTCCTCATCCGTTGCTGGTAGGCGGCGATGTTAGCACTGGCCTCCTCCCTTACTTCGCTGACCAGGTCTAGGGCCTCGGTCATTGCCACTTCATTCTCTGCCTGGTCATATTGCAGGGATCGCAGAGTGGGAATTCTGGCTTCGATGGGTAGCAGGGCCTCTGCCCCGTATACCAGGCCAAATGGGGTCTGACCCGTGGACTCTTTTCGAGTGGTCCTGATTGACCAGAGTATACTTGGTAGTTCGTCGGCCCATCTGCCTTTAAGGTCGTCTACCATCTTTTTGAGACCGTTCAGGATCTGTTTGTTGCCTGCTTCTGTCTGTCCGTTGGTTTGAGGGTGGCAGACGGCAGAGTAGGCAACTGCAACGCAATGGCCTTCCAACCAGATTCTCAGAGGGTCGTTATCGAATTGCCTTCCATGATCAAATACTAACATCTTTGGTAGGCCGAATCTGGTGATGATATTCCTCCATATCACCTTCCTGACTGCAGGTTCAGTGATGTTTGGCACTGCCTCAGCCTCTACCCACTTGGTGAAGTAGTCGATTGCCACAATCAAGAACTTTCTACCCCCGGTTGCCACTGCAAAAGGACCTAGTATGTCCATCCCCCACTGAGCGAAGGGGATGGGGGATAGGATTGGTCTGAGTTCTTGGGCCGGGGCATGGATAGATGGGGCAAAGAGTTGACATTTCCTGCATTTTTGAGTCAAGTCTTTTGCGTCGGCCAGTAGGGTCGGCCAGTAGTATCCCGCCCTTAAGGCCTTGTGCGCCAACGACTTTCCTCCTATGCGATGACCACATATTCCTGAATGGATGTCATCTAATACCTCCGCCGCCTGCTCTGCCCCCAGACATTTGAGCAGGGGGGACGAGAATAATTTTTTGTACAAATCTTCTCCGATTAGTATAAACCATGCAGCTCTTGCCGGCATCTTTCTCTTTTGCACAGGGTCAGGTGGTAAAACTCCGTATTTTTTGAACCAGATGATGGGGGTCATCCAATCCTCAGGCCCTGTCTCTTCTACAGCGTCGACTGTTTGGCAGGGGGTGGTGGATTTTTCTTGGATGACGTCTACCCAAACTGACCTCCGTATATCTTGAAGGCTGGAACTAGCCAGTTTTGACAGGGCATCTGCCCGTTGTTTTGGGACCAGGGGATCTGCCTGACTTCATACGACTTTAGGCCTGACAACTCTTTCTTCACCTTGTCCAGGTATGCGGCCATTGTCTGATCCCTGGCTTCATATTCTCCATTAATTTGGTTGGCGATGAGTTGGGAGTCTGTCGCCAGGACAATCCTTTCTGCACCTGCAGCTTTGGCTAGATTAACGCCTGCGAGTACTGCTTCGTACTCGGCTTCGTTGTTTGATGCTGGGAAAACAAATCTGAGTGCGTGCTCAAAATCAGCCCCCTCTGGGCTGGTTAGCACGACTCCGGCCCCTGCACCGTTAGCCGTGGAAGACCCGTCGGTGTACACTACCCACTCGCCGGCAGGCGGGCTGTCCTCCTCAGAATGGGAGCACTCTGCTAAGAAGTCGGCCAGAGCCTACGCTTTGACAGCTGTTATGGATTGGTATGTTATCCCTAGTCCGCTCAGCTCGATGGCCCATTTTAGCAGCCTGCCTGATTTCTCGAACTTTTCTAGTACTTTCTCTAGAGGTTGGTCTGTCAGTACCACGACAGGGTGTGCGTCAAAGTATGGCCTTAATTTCCTGGCTGCTATGACAACTGCGTAGGCTGCTTTTTCGACCATAGGATAATTCTTTTCTGCTGCCCCTAGGGCATGACTTATAAAGTATATAGGTTGCTGTGCGCCTGTTTCTTCTCTTAAGATGACTGCGCTTACTGTCACATTGGTTACAACAATGTAAAGGAAGAGTTTCTCCCCTGCTACTGGTCTCGCCAGGGTGGGGAGTTTCTTCAGATGTTCCTTCAACTGTCCAAAGGCTTCTCTTTGCTCATCCTCCCATTTAAACTGCTTGTTGCCCTTCAATACTTTGAAAAATGGAGTCGACTTGTCTGCTGACGTGGCAATGAAGCGTGCCAGGGCGGCCATCCGGCCTGTCAGACGTTGGATGTCCCTTATGGTTCTGGGTTCAGGAAGGTCCAGAACAGCCTGAACCTTCTCAGGGTTAGCGTCTATCCCTCGAGAGCTGACCAAAAAACCTAAGAACTTGCCAGAGCAAACTCCGAACGTGCATTTCTTTGGATTGAGTTTCATCTTGTAGGCGCGCAGGGAGGAGAAGGTCTTCTGCAGGTCTGCCAAGTGTTCATCGTCTCCTTTGCTTTTCACAATAGTGTCGTCGACATAAGCTTCTAGGTTTCTGCCTTTTTGACTCTCGAAAACCTTGTCGACCAGGCGCTGGTATGTGGCCCCTGCGTTTTTAAGCCCAAACGGCATCATTTTGTACATTTAGGTGCCTGAGCTGGTGATGAAGGCACACTTCACCCTGTCCGGCTGCCATAAGTACACCTGATGATATCCTGAGAAGGCGTCCAGGAAGCTCAGTATAGAATATCCACTGGTAGCGTCTACTAGTTGGTCAATCCTGGGGAGTGGGTAGCAGTCCTTTGGGCAGGCCTTGTTAAGGTTTGTAAAGTCCACACACATCCTCCATGCGCCTGAGGATTTCTTAACCATAACCACATTTGCTAACCATTCCGGGTAGTCGCAAACCTCAATAAAGTCTGCCTTCAGAAGTTTTTCAATTTCTTCTTTAATCGCTACGTCCTTCTCTGCGGACATATTTCGCTTTTTCTGCTTTACAGGGCGGGCATCCGCGTTTATGTTCAGCCTGTGAACGATACATGCTGGATCAACCCCTGGCATCTCGTCTGCCGAGTAAGCGAATACATCCTTGTTATCCTTTAGTAACTTGATCAGTTCAGCCTGGTAGGACTCTTCCAGGTCAGTGATGGGTAGGATTTGTCGTGGATCCCAACCGTCAAATTAAAACCAACTAACCTAACTAGGGTAGCTAGGGTAAGTCGGGTCGAATCCACAGGGATGGGAGGTCGGACTAAGGTATGCTACGGTTCTAGACTAGGTTCGAGACGAGCTATTCTAAGGAGGGGGAGACTAGTTCTAAGCTAGGTCTAAAGCAAGAAAACAATCAAAGGAAACGGGCTAGGATTAGGTCGGGGTCAAAGGGGTAACGAAATGGTCGAGGGAGAACTAGAGTGAAGGAGGTAGTAGGGTAATCTAGGTTTGGTTCGGGCTCTCGCAACTTAGACCCACCTAGAGGTTTCACCTAAAACCCATCTCGGGGCGACACAAACGACAAACGGGGTTACTAGCACGCTATAGGCCTAGGTCGAATCCGGGCTCTCGCTACTTAGACCGACCTAGGGGTCGTCCTCACCGGGCTCTCGCAACTTAGTGAGGGAACCGAACCCACAAAAAAACTATCACCCACAAGAGAAAGGCAAGAAAAACAAGCATTCACAACTACTTAGTCAATCAAGCATTTCAACAAATATGTGATGTGCACCAAACCAAGAGGAAACCCAAATCTTCCACCAACATCTCCAACAATCTCTTAATCATCCAATTAACACCCTAATCACCCTACTAACCCTAGCAAGAACACTACTCTAACATAATCATACTACAACTAACAAGAATGAGAGGAATCAACACAAGAATCCAAACATACATAATGAAACTAACAAATATGAAGAACAAAACAATAAACAAGAACTAAAGATTCAAACTTGAATGATAAAAACAAGATTAAGAAGAAGGAAAAGGGATTATACCATACTAGAAGATGAAAAGAAGAAGGAAACTTGCATAAATGGAAGAACCCAAAACAAACATCCAAGTTTGTCAAGCATGAATGGAGATTTTGAAGAATTCCCAAATTACAAGCATTAATCTATGATTAACGATAAACTAAGGACTAATCTACACTAATATATGCTAATCTATGCTAAAACTATCTAGGGTTTAGTCTAATATGAAGTACCTCAGCTTAACAAAACAAGGGAAGGGTATATATAGGGTTACAAGTGGAAATGAGAAGAAAGAAAACAAGGCGGAGCTGCAGCAGGCCCGTCCCGGCCGAGACGGACCCATCCCGGCCGGGAAGGCTTGGTCCCGACCGAGACAAGGTTGGTCTCGGCCGAGACGGCTCAAGACAGCAACCTCTCGCTTTGTACACCCCTTCCCGATCGGGAAGGCCACTATCCCGCCCGGGAAGGGTCTTGTAGGCCTCCAATAAGAGCTCTAGGGTCCCTCCTTGTATCTCATGGGCTTCTCATCGATTCTCGGGACTCAGGATTGGGTCTCGGAGGCTCGGGATTGGGTCCCAAGGTCTCGGGGTCGAATCCAAGGCATCGAGTGATCGTTCCTTCACCTCGTTGGCTCCAAAAAGTGTATGTATAGAGTCAGAATCGCTCCAACTCTTCACAAATGGTCTCGGGAACCTGAAACGAACTAAAGGAAGCATAAGTAGCCCATAAACCGCTCCCAAGGAGCGATTCCACAAGGAAAATGGGACCAAAACACAACAATTAGGCACTACAAACTGGACTTATCAGTCAGCCCCTATGAGGACCTGTCTCCCTGGTTCTAGGTCCACCAGCATGCTCTCCCCCCCAGGTTCCAGGTGGTCGGATGCCTGATGACTGGCTGGGATCTCGCCTTCCTTGCTGGGGGAACTGTCAGCTTTTCTCTTTCCTTTTCTTTCACTTTCATGAGTCTGCAGGGCCACGGAGTAGCACTGCCTGGCCGACTCCTAGTCTCCGTGCACTTTACCTTCAAGACCAAAGTCCGTAACATAGGCTACGGTGAGAGCCCTGATTGATATGGCTACTTCAATCTCGTCCAGGGTGGCCCTGCCAATTAGGGCATTGTAAGCAGACCTTGCATCTACTACAACGAACAACGCCCTGATATTTCTGGCAGTGGTCCCCTCCCCGAATGTCACAGGTAGGTCTATAATTCCCATGGGCAGTATGCCTGCCCCGCTGAACCCGTACAATGATCCAGGGGCAGGTCGCAGGTGCCTTTTTTCCAGGCCCATTTTATCGAAGGCATCCTTGTATAGCAGGTTCGTGTACGTGCCGGTATCCACCATGCATCTCCGTACAATGTGGTTGCTGATTTCCAGAGATAGCACCAAGGGATCGCTATGGGGATACACCACTCGTCCTGCATCCTCAGGGGTGATGCTAAGCGTCATGCCCCTCGGGCTCCCTGCCCTTTCAGCATAACAGATTTGGTTCTTTAGTTCACGAATCTGCCTCTTCTGACTCCTTCTGCTAGTCTGGCCCTCTGCATCCCCTGATATCACATGGATTACCAGGCGGTTCTGCGCCGAGCCTTCAGGTTTTTCTGGTGCTTCCTTCTGAGATTTATTCCTTGCTGCGTAGTTGGCCAGCTAGCCATTCCTGATCAGCTTCTCGATTTCGTCCTTCAGGTGGCGGCACTCCTCGGTGGTATGGCCTACGCAATCATGGAAGGTACAGAACTTCTTGGGGTCCCCCTTTGGGCTGCGTGGTTTGCTCGGACGGTTCCATTTGGCAGTCTCCTTTTCTAGTTCGAAGATCTCTGCCCTGGACTTGTTGAGGGCGGTATAGCTGTCGAATCTAGGTTGGTAGACTGTGCGCTCCTTTTTAGGGGTATCTCCTTCTTCGGCTCTCTGCTTTCCGGATTCATTTCTGCCGCGTCCACCCTACGGTCCCCCCTGCTGCCTGGTAGGGCCTGCGGGGTATCCGGCAGGCTGTGGAACTCTTCTTGCAGCATAAACCCCTCTGCGATTTTCCTGGCCTTGGCCAGAGTCTCCGGCTGGGCCCTGATCAGCTGGTTCTTCATCTCTCCAGGGACCAGGGAGTTAGTCAGCGCGTACGTCCCCGTCGCATCGTCTATCTCTTTGACTTGTTGGAAGGACAAGTCAAACCTCTTCAGGTACTCCCTGACAGACTCACCCTTCTTCTGCCTGAGGGTCATCAGGTCGAACCGAGTAAGACGTCGCCTCTTGTTTCCCGCATACTGGTCAAGGAAGGCCTCAACCAACTCGATGAAGAAACAGATTGATTCTTGCGGCAAATCTCTAAACCAACCCTGGGCTAGACCTACCAGGGTAGTTGGAAAAATTTTGCACCAAACCGCGACGTCGGCGTCATACATGCCCATATGATTCTCGTACGCCGCCAAGTGATCCTCTGGGTCAGTCGTGCCGTCAAACTTAACAGAGGGCATCTTAATTTTTGGGATGGGATATCCCTGCACCTCAGGGTGGAGCGGGGTCTTGGTTGGCCTGCCCACCATTCTCGACCTGCTAATGCTAGAGTAGCGACCGTGGTCGTCCCTTCTGTCAGGGGTCGGTCTCCTACTCTCAGGGGAGCGGTACCTAGGCGGGCGCCTGCTTATCGCTTCGTCGTCCCTGGGAGGGGAATGATACCTTGAGCGCTTCTTTTGAGCGGGCTCGATGTTATCATCCTGACAGTGCCTTGACTTTAGAGGCTGACCATTGTTAAGTCTGGACTGCAGGCTCTGGGACAGTCCTGGTGCAGGTTGTGATTCTTCAACTGGTGTCAGCCTGGAGAACACATCTCCCTGTTTCTCCCTCAGGCGTTTGGACACTGGCTCCTTATGCCTCATGCGATTCCTTAGGTCTTGGGATAAGCCCCTTCTTTCGCGAGCAGCCGTGGACTCTTTAGTGTGAATGGAGAATGCCTCTTCAGGACCAGCAGCCTCTTACTGCGCAGGCGGCTCTTGACGGACTCCCATGACCCGCCTTTGCACCTGTGTATACGCCTGAGCTGTCTTCCTGGCCTTTCTCTGAACGTTTCTAGCGGCGGTCCGCTTTGAGCCCCCGGTTCCCTCTCCACTTTCAAAGTGGAGCAACCTGGGGGTCGTGGCGACCCTGCCTACCAGATCATCTGGAGTAAACTCCTGATTCAACATTGCTGAGAAAAATGCTGCAATCTGCATCATCTGGGCAGGGGTGAGATTTAGAGTTTGTCTCGGGTGTGCCCCCTGCCCTGCCATGGCGGCTACCCCTTGACCCGGTGTTCCCTGGAGGCTGGCCCGCCTCACGCCTGGAATCGTGGCGGCGGGTGTTACCTCTGGCGGCATGCCATACAGGGGAGCATTGGGTGGATTTGCCGCAGAGCTGGCATCGAAAATTTCAGGCATGTTTGATTGTTGTAGACACCCGCATTTTGACTGCCAGGTGTCTATGGTAGTTTCCAAAAAAAACACCCGATGATGATCGGACGCTAACGTGCTCGGATACGGGCTCAAAATTAATAATGTCCGGCATGGGCTTTTAACGGGATACAAATCACCCAAAACCAACCTCAAATCCAGGCTCAGTGGGTCGTTCCGAGCAAAATAAGACTAATTTGGGTCAAAACCGACACCAAAAATAATTCCCGTCTTTTAGCGACCGGGTCAAAACCCGGTCAAGACGAACTCGACACACAAAAACGACCTGGTACATCCCCAAAAGTGGCGCCCAAATTCAAAAAAACCAAAATCAATCAAGATCAAATCAAGGCCAATCATTCCTAAAATTTTGCATCCTAATTGATCCACTCGGTCGAGTGGATTGACCCACTCGATCGAGTGGAGCCTCAAAAAACCGGACCAGGTTCATTTGCCAGGGCACTCGACCGAGTGCACTAGGGCCACTCGGTCGAGTGACCCTATGTCGTGGGTTTTTCTATATAAACCCCATCAACCCTCAACATTTACACAACCTTTTACCACCTAACAACTTCTACCTTTTTTTCAAGCATTGAAACAACTTTTCAATCACATAATTTCAGCCAACTTTACACTACAACACCCTACATTTTGCAACACCATCCTCAACATCACGATGCACACAAACCGAGCCATACATACACACCATCAACTCCTCCTACGTATCTCGACGTTCCCGTGCCATTGCCGCCATTTGACGAACCGTATCCCGAGAAGCAAGAGCATGTAGGTTGAGGGTGTGACAATTCAACACCGACTTCTCCTTCTTCTTCTTCCTTTTTTTAGTTTCTTTTTATGTACATTTATGTTTATGTTTATAGTATTATATTAGTCGATAGTAACGACATGATTACTAACACTAACATTTTACTTTTTGCATTCAATTATCGTTATTTACATTTTATCATAATATCGTATACCGCGTATGTATATATGTATCTCTATATAATAATTTCAAAACTCGGATCCAAACACGTTTGACTACGATGGTCATTTTTTTTAGGGTCCGTTTAATAACGCGATCACGATCATTCGTAGTTGAACGCGTATAGATCCATTTTTAAGATTAGCACGGAACCCGTTGACACGAAAACCGACATCACATAATCCGTAAGGATTAATTTCGATGTCGTGACGTAGAGGGACACAATTTCGTCACTAATCAAAATTTTCAATCTAACGACAACATTTTTATAAAATTCCGATAACGGTATTGTAGACATATAAGACATGACTATAGTACCGAAAAACCGAGTTAAATTTAAATCATACAATATTTTCATTTAATTCGGCCAACCATCGATTTAAAACGAGTAAAACTAAACGAGTTATACCTCGTACAGGTGCTACTCGACCGAGTACATAGGCTACTCGATCGAGTAGCACCCCAAATCATGGGCAGTAGCCTCTTCGAAGGACGCACTCGACCGAGTCGGACCGTGACTCGATCGAGTGGGGCCTGTAGCCCAGAAAACCGAGTGCTTTTCTTATCATCCGAGCCTCGTCTTTTAAAAAAAAGCGACTTAGTCGACACGTGTAAAGTCAATCACGTGATCTCCTTTTCAAAATACATGCATATCAGCGCACTTAAACAATTTTGATCGACGGTCTCACTATTAATTTTGCGTTGACGACTCCGTAGTCGTATCCGACGCATAATTAATTTAGACTCCAATTTATCGACATGATAAATTGAGACAAGGCATCGGGATTTGGGATCAGGCTAGCACCACGCCTAGGTCCTATATCCCCGTCCTTCGATTAATACATAAAATAATATGTATTTAATTGAAGTTAGTCCATTTACACGGTTCACGGTCTAGTTTATACATGGGTCCGTTTGTAACTATTGCTTATCATTTTGATTATGTATTTCGATTATTCCATATTATTGTTCCTTGTATTGTGAATTCCGGGTTGTATTCCGCCCGTGTAACTTGTAACCGATTTATTATTGCTTTTGCTTTATTTATTTACGTTTTACCGTTTATAAATGAACCCTCGCATGCTAAATCACTTCGACAATAAATTAGATGCATTAAATTGACGTAGCTCACATTTAATTCGCATGTTTAGCTAAAACGCTGTTTGCATATCATTTCACTGAATCACTAACGCGCATATTAGAAAGTCAAACGATGTCTTAGTAGAGGCCGCTATGTGCGGGCGGGGTAGGGTGTCCTTAGTGGGCTTCCCAACACGTACCCTCACCTCTTACTCAGAACCTCGGTTTCCGGATGCCCGAAACCGTTGGCGCACGAGAGTCATTCTTTACACGATTACCGGTATAGATGGTATCGGTATCGCAATGCAAAGGGACGAGCCCAATAAACTCTAAAACCGAAATGGGCCATACTTTGTGTATGGTCCATAGCGATATAGAGTGAGCTCGAACGGTTCCGAATAACCATAAAATTCGGTGGCGACTCCATTTCGACTTAAATTTCAATTCGATCCATTCTCATATGGAGGTTCATTTGCCTACCCAAACCCGCGCGTGGCCGCGTCGGGGTGGGCCTACGTCATGTCAACAATTGTAATTGGTTAATTTTGTATTTGAGAATGGTTGATTTTGTGGGTAATTTTGTGGGTACAACCGTATTCTTCCCCACAGACGGCGCCAAATTGTTCCGGTACGGAAACAATTAACCCGACTTCGGATTTGGGTTGTATGTTCAATACGTTGCTTGGTAATTGCTCGTCCGATTTCCTTTAGCCTCTCCTTTCTCCCACTCCGGTGGTCAGACCTTCCCGGCGGATTGAGCCTGGTCCCTGCACAGTGAACGCACAGGGCCTCGGAGGTTGTCCGAGGGAACCCTCTCCGATGCCTAAGTCAGTCTGTGAATGCCTTGATGAACCTAGTTCGTGAGGAGCTAGGTGGCGTTTTTTAGAGTGAGAGTCTAGAGAGAGAAAATCCAACCCCCTTTAAGTGGGAAATGGGTGAGTATTTATACCTTCCCACAAGAGAGAGAAAGAGGAGTGGAGAGAGGAAGAATGGGTGGATGCGAGGTTAACACGTGGCTTCACCTCGTCCACCCATTTTCTCTTACCTGAGGCGGAATGACGGATGGGCCCTCGGCTTCCCCTGCTCGTACTGGGGGTCGGGACACCATGAGAACCAGCAAGCAGGGGATCTGGGTTGCCCTGCTCGGCTGACAGCAAGGCCCTGCCGAGCAGGCACAAGTCTTGGAGTATTTTCAGCGGTCTTTTACAGGGTGGGCCTGCCGGGCAACCCCTCCCTTGCCCTGGGGGCGAATTATTCCGGGGCGACCCGTGGCACTTTGCCAACTCCCATCATCGAAGATATTGGATTTTTGTAGGGGGATAATAGAGACGGTAGTCGGGTAGGTTTAGGATTGAAACACAATAGGACAATATTGTATAGGTTTAGGAAACACAATAAGACAATGTTGTTCTAGGTTTAGGAAACACAATATTGTGTGCGTGTGTGAAGGTTTAGGAAACCTAATAGGAAAAATATGGCTCGTGCTTTTTTCCTAACGAGCTTTTACTCAATCCTAACGACTTTTTACCGTTTTATCCTTGTCATTTCCTCCTACCAAAATTTATTTGTATGTTTTTCTCTCTAGAAATTCTCAAACTCCAACCCGATACTTCGATAGGCACACCCATGAACCAACATAAGCATCAAAATCGTCGGGATCGGTGGGGGAGTGATGGCTAGGGTTGGTGAGGGCTGGGTGGTTAAGGCGGTGAGTGGGTGCGGTTCGAGGCGGGGCCGATTTGGTCAGGGTCGGATTGGTGGGATGACTGGGACGATCTGGGCGGTGGGGGTCGGATGGGTAGTGGTGAGTGGGTGACGGTGGTTGGGGTGGTGGTGGGTGGTGATTGGGTGAGGGTAGTTAGGTTGACTGGTGGGGCTCGGGGAGGGATACTGTAAGTTTGATTTTTTCTAATTTGCTTTTTTTTTTTAGGTTTTTTTCTAAGTAAATTTTGTTTTTTTGTTTTATATTATGAAGTATTTTTTGTATATATAAACTTTAAATATTTAAGAATAAATAATTAATCAAATAATAATAATACAATAATAAAAATCAAAATTAATTAAGTATTCCTTAATAAATAGTTTATATAACGTGATTGTGATTGAATTAGAATTCATAATCGAATTCGGAACCGTTAATTGACTATGTAAATTGCTAAAGGATGAGAAACTTGATTGAATGTTAGTGTAAAACCTAAAAGTTTTACAGGGGTAGAATAGGAAAATCTTAGAAAAATTCGTTAGGATTGAGTAGAGGCTCGTTAGAAAAAAGTAATTTCGATTGTGGGAATATCTTTGATTTCTTAATTTGAGTTAGATATGGTATCCTTATGATACTATAAATATGAGTTTGTTTGTATTCATAACAAAAAGAGAAAAATAACTTAAAATAATACAAATCTCTTTATATTTTATCAGAAACTTGAGTTAAATATAATTTATAATCATATAGGTGGGAAAAGACAACTATGTGCTATCCCCAAAGCGTTTTGTTTTCTTTTGTCTTTATCTATTCTATTTGACGGATATGACCGTCACAAACAAGAATTTGTGATAATAATAGCATGATGGAGATGAGATCAAACACGTAACCATTCACGGTACCTTCGTCTTATAATTACTAAATTAAGATATCTACAATGGTACGGAGTATTATATATACGAATTTAATAAATGGATTAGAGGGACACAGTTTTAGCTTCATGAATTTCTGTAGATCAGACTCGTGTCTATCCCCATTTCCCCTCTGTGTCATGCCGCGCCACGCCATGCTATGAGTTGGGTCGTGCCTCCGCCGTGGGCCGGCCCAACTTGCCAGCTTTAGGCGTGCGTGGGAAAAAGGTGGTCTACTCTCATTATTAATTTTTCCGGGGAAATACTATGACCATCACATCGACAATTATTCCGACCATTTATGAAAAAAACATTACCATTGACACGTCACATTTAACCTTTATATATAGTGAGTAATAAGTTAAAAATTTAGTGATTACTAATATATATTTTGAAAAGGGTATTTTCAAATTAAACTTCAATTAGTTCTAAGCTAAAATGTAGTTTGAGGTAAAGTGGAAAACATGAATTATTCATGTGAATTAACCTTATTTTGAATAAATGTCACCTCAATTTTATAATTAATATTAGATTAGATTTCTTATTGTCTTGACAAGCCGTAAGTTAATGGGACAATCCCAAGTTATCAAGGAAGGATAAAGTTTTGATGCATTACCAGGGCGCATGTATGTGTAAGTTTTCCTTGTAACGGATATATCCGTCACAAATCGGTGACGAATCAAATAAAGCCCATGGTGAGATAAAAACAAACCTAGGAAGCGACAACTTCTTTGTTTTTTTATCTTATGTGGATATATTTGATCCGTCACAAGATTATATATGACGGATATTCTAATACTAGTCATAAATAAGAATTTGCCAAGAAATATAGGCAATAGATGTATAGAGCGTGACAGTTGTTTTTTTATTTATCTACGATTGAATATGAGAGGAATAAACTGATGGAACTGGGTTGTTAGGTGACACCACCACCTCCCGTCTATGATTTTGTTAGTTACAGTCGTGTTACCATATCTTCTCCATAACAACTACATATATCCATTTTATGTTATGGAGTACTTTTGGTTAAAACCGACGTACTTTAATGTTCCCTCTAGGGTTTCTTGGGAGGGTATGCTCCTAGGGTTTGGCTGGGTGCGCCCCTGATCTTGTCAGGGTGTTTTCTTCTCTTTCTTTGCACTTTTTCTTTCTCTTTCCAATCATCACTGCTCTTCTTTCTTCAACTGCGTCTGTACGAGGTTCTTTTTTTTGGGTAGCGACGTGTTTTTGTTTTTCTCCCCCTCGCTTGCGCCGTTTTTTTTTTCCTAGCCATGGCACTCAATACTATTGATCTCAATAGGCTGGGGTCTGGCGAGGGGGGATCCGGGGGTATTGAGGAGGAGGTGCCGGTGGTAGACTGGGCGGCAGATGGTGAGGATGATTTGGAGGGGTCGAGTTTATGTGTGGTAGGTCGCCTCTGGACGGAACGTAACATCAACCTGCGAGCACTGATTGACACCATGATTAGGGCTTGGAAGACGAAGGCTGGGGTGGAGGGTGAAGTTGTTGATCGAACCAGTAAAATCATCACTTTTAAGTTCCAAAGCGCAGCGGACAAGGCTAGAGTCCTTGCCGAGCAGCCTTGGCATTTTGAGAGGCATGTTCTGGTTATGGCGGATCTTCGTAATGATGTGACACCATCAGAGGTACCACTTTTTTTCTCTCCATGTTGGGTACGTATTTATGATCTTCCTATCCAGGGGCGTTTGAAAATTGAGAATGCTCGTAACATAGGCAATACGATAGGCACGTTTGTAAGCGTGGATAATTCGGTGAACCCGGAAATCAATAGGTCTATGCGTATGAAGGTGGTTCTTGATGTTAGGAAGCCTTTACTTGAGGCTATCTCGCTAAGATCGCACATGGGGAAGGTGTGGAGAGTGAGGGTTTGCTATGAAAGTCTACCCTTGTTTTGCTATGTTTGTGGTCGGTTGGGTCATGGAGAGAAGGACTGTGGGGAGAGGAAGGGACCGATTGGGGAAGGGCGGAAATTTGGTGACTGGCTTAAGGCCTCACCTTGGCGTGTTGCTGCTCGAGATGAATCGGTTAGGGGGGAGAACGCTAGCAAGTGTGCTAAACAATTATTTAGGGAGGGGGGTGAGAAGGAACGTGAGTTAGAAGAGCTGACACGGATGGTGGAAAGCTTGAGAAGCATTTCTATTAGGGACGACACGTTGGAACGGGGTGCCCAAATGGTGCTGAAAGAGACCGTGGCGGACAGCGAGACTGTATCCCAGCTGAACCCAGGGGGGGAGGGGGCGCGGCAATCGGGTGTGAGGAAGGAAGGGAAGGCTGGTCACACACTTGGGGGGGAGAAAGCCCAAACCCGTAAATTTATTAAAATTAATAAGAAGCGGCAGGGGGGTGGGAGACCGAATGGGGGTGAGGAGAAGACTTCATTGGAGGTTGGCGCGAAACGTAAGGAGACTGAGGACGTTATTTCTCTAGAGGAGTTACATGGAGAAGCAGTAGCAGAAAAGCGATGTCGGCGTGAGGGTGATGATATGGATTTGGTTCTTCAAGTAGCGGATGCTGGCGATGACCAGCACCGCGAACAACAATGAAACTCTTAAGCTGGAACTGTCAGGGGTTGGGCAACCCCCTGACGGTTGGCTCCCTCACCGATATTTGCTGGAGGGAGTGCCCAAACATCGTCTTCGTAATGGAGACGATGATGAGTGAGAGTGATCTCACTAGGTTACGGGGTCGATGTGGCTATAGGGACGGTATATGTGTGAGTAGTAGAGGCAGGGCAGGAGGGATCGGCTTATGGTGGAAGGATATCGATGCGGAGCTTGTGTCTTATGATAGCAACCATGTTGTCGTGGTCATTAAAAACGAGGCTGGTGAGGCAATTTGGCGGGCGGCGGGGGTATACGGTTGGCCGGAGCAAGAAAATAAACATCGTACATGGGACCTGTTACGTCGTATACGTCAGGCGTCTCCGCTCCCGGTGGTGATGTTTGGCGATTTTAACGAGATTCTCAGCCCTGATGAGAAGGAGGGGGGACGGCCCAGACGGGAGAGATGTATGGATGCTTTTAGAGAGGCCCTGGACGTGTGCGCGGTCCAAGACCTTGGTTTTTCAGGATGTAAGTTTACTTGGCAGCGGGGGAGGTCGGCGAGTAACTTTATCCGAGAACGGTTGGACCGATTTGTTGCCACAGCGGATTGGCGGACAATCCACCCGCTTATGGAGGTCATCCATTTTCCGATCTTTGCTTCGGATCACGCTCCTATCATGCTTCGGAAGGTGGTTAGACCAGAGACTATGAGGCGTGAGCGACTTTTCCGTTTCGAGCCGATGTGGGTCGCGGACGAGCAGTGCAGTGGGGTTGTTCGGGAAGGGTGGGAAGGACGAGGAGGGCGGAGCGTTCTGGAGAAAATTAAGAGCTGCTCCCTTCACCTGAAATCATGGGCTAGGGAGCGTTTTGGTGACGTTAACAGAAGGTTGAGGCAAGCGGAGAAGGAGTTGGGGACATGGCAACGAAAACCAGCGTCGGCTGACATGTTGGCAAATTGTCAACGGTTAGTTAAGGATGTGGCGGAGCTGCAGTGTCAGGTCGAGACTTTCTGGCGTACTCGAGCGAAAGCCCATGAGATCCGTGATGGGGATAAGAATACAGCGTATTTTCACCATAAGGCCAAGCAGCGTCGACGTAGGAATGCCATTGACGGGCTGGAAAATGAGGAAGGGGCTTGGCAGACGGGCGAGGATTCTATTCATGAGGTGGTGAGGAAGTATTTCGCTAATTTATTTGCTGCTAGTAATCTCTCTCAGGTGGACGGAGTTTTGGACTGTGTGCCTACGACTGTTACACCAGGCATGAATGCCGAGCTGGATCGCGAGGTAGCTGATGATGAGGTACGCGAAGCGCTCTTCCAAATGCATCCTAATAAGGCCCCGGGCCCGGATGGTATGAGTGCTCTTTTTTTCCAAAAGCATTGGGAGATTGTGGGGAGTGATGTTTGTTTGTTTGTTCGGGAATGGTGGTCGGGAAATGTCAGCCTTACCGATATTAACTCGACCGCCGTTGTTATGATCCCGAAGTGTAGCTCACCACGGAGGATGTCGGATTTTCGGCCAATAAGTCTTTGTAATGTCATTTATAAAATTATTTCGAAACTTTTGGCTAACCGACTTAAAGTGTATCTAGACGGCTTCATTACGGAGAACCAGAGTGCTTTTACCCCGGGTAGACTTATAACGGACAATGCCCTTATAGCTTTTGAGACCTTCCACTCTATGAAGAGAGGTGGGGAAGGAAGGGATGGCACGGTGGCCCTTAAGCTTGACCTGAGCAAAGCTTACGATCGAGTTGAGTGGAGTTTCCTTTCGATGGTTATGGGTCGTATGGGTTTCTCCTCGGCGTGGCAGCGGCGTATCATGGAGTGTGTAACGACGGTCACACATTCCTTCCGGGTTAATGGTAAGGAGCTTCCTCCAGTGAAACCGTCTCGGGGCCTTCGTCAAGGTGACCCTATTTCTCCGTATTTATTCTTACTTTGTGTGGATGTCTTTTCCCATCTACTTCGGCATGCGGTGGTGAACAAGCTGGTTCATGGGACACGGGTATGTCGGGGTGCGCCCCGTATCTCTCATTTATTCTTTGCGGACGACTGTATCTTATTCGCTCGAGCAAATGAAAAGGAATGTTCCACCTTAGCTAACATTATTAGCCAGTTTGAAGGAGCATCGGGACAGAAAATTAATTACTCTAAATCGGAAATTGTTTTCAGCAAAAAGGTGTCAGTCCAACGTCGGGAGAGAATTATGGGTTTCTTCGAGGTGCGCGAAGTTGAGAAATACGAGAAATATTTGGGCCTACCGACTATAATTGGAAAGTCAAAAAAGGCTATATTTGCAGGGCTTAAAGATCGGATCTGGAAAAAGCTGCAAGGATGGAAGGAAAAATTGCTTTCTAGACCGGGAAAGGAGGTAGTGATAAAGGCGTTGGCTCAGGCCATCCCGACCTATATGATGAGTTTGTTTGCTATCCCGGAGGGGCTTATTAACGAGATTCACAGTATTTTTGCCAAGTTTTGGTGGGGATCGACGGAGTCGAGACGGAAGCTCCACTGGTGGTCTTGGGAGAAAATGTGTAAGTCTAAGCGGGAGGGAGGTATGGGATTCCGTCATATGGGCATATTTAACCAGGCCTTACTAGCCAAACAAGTGTGGCGCTTCTTGACAAGACCGGATTCTTTGGTTAGTGCTGTTTTTAAGGCTCGTTATTTCAAGCACACCTCGATCCTTGAGGCTAGAAGGGGATATGACCTGAGCTTTGTATGGCGAAGTATTTGGAACGCCAAACCAATATTGATGGATGGGCTTCGTTGGCGGGTTGGTAACGGTCATAGCATAGGGGTTTGGGAAAGTAGTTGGGTCCCAGGAGTGGAGGGTACAATTTATTTGCACCCAAATATTGAGGCGAACCCGTCGATGAGGGTATCGGAGCTGCTGAATGTTGATACAGGGGGCTGGAAGACTGATTTGGTACATGCTCTGTTCCGTCCCGATGAAGCGACAACTATTTTGCGAATCCCGATCAGCAATAGGTTCCCCGAGGATGAATTGTACTGGTGGCCGGCAAAGAGTGGGGACTACTCGGTCAAGTCCGGGTATTGGATTGGCCTAAGAGCTGCCCCACAAGTACATATGAATGTTGAAAGTCCGGAGGTTGAAGGAGTTTGGAGGTTTATCTGGGGGTTGAAAACGGTCCCGAAGATTGCTCACTTTCTTTGGCGTATCTGCTCAGGTACACTCGGGGTCAAATCAAATCTACTGAAACGCCACTGTGTCCCGGACGCTATGTGTGGCCTGTGTGATGCAGGGGTTGAAACTGAGGAACACGCTCTGTTTGATTGTGTCTGGGCTCGTGATATTTGGTCGGCGAGTGAGTTTAATGATGTCATTACTGCAGCTCCGCTGTCCTCATGCATCCGGAAGCTAACGTGGATCCTTTCCCGAGTGACAGGTGAACCCCGAAACCGTTTCCTTGCCATGCTTTGGGCGATGTGGTACTGTCGAAATCTCAGGATTTTTGAGGAGAACCCGCCTCTGCCTAGCACGGTGATGGCCGGTATGATTGCTTATGTGGAAGAATACACCAGGTATAGCTTGGAAATGCGGTTGAAGGGTCGGTATGATAATCAATCTATCCGGGGGAGGTGGGCAAATCCGGGAGCTGGCTTAGTCAAAATTAATACGGATGCGGCTATTTACGCCAATGGAGAGGTAGGAATGGGAGCTGTGGGCCGAGATGAGCACGGGAATGTGGTGTTTGTGGCTTGTCGGAGGGTCGAGGCGGGGTGGGATCCGGTAATTGCTGAGGCTAAAGCTATGGTCTTTGGGATGGAAGTGGCAGGGGAGAAGGGGCTACTCAAGGTGGTGATGGAGAGTGACTCTTTATTGGTTATCACAGCTGTGAAGAAAGGTACAGGCTCAAGGGAACCGCTTGGTCTTATTGTGGATGACTTACTAGCTCTTAGACGCCAATTTACTCAATGTTTCTGGTCTCATGTAAAGCGTGATGGTAATACGGTAGCTCATCATGTAGCTCGTTTATGCCCGAGGAGTGGGGAGAATTGTTTGTACTCTTCTTCGTTCCCTGATGCGATTATTGCGTTAGCGGAAATTGACTTAATATAAGTCCCACGTTTTCTCTTCTCAAAAAAAAAAAAAAAATGTTATGGAGTACTTTTTTATTTATGTTTTGCATATGTTGTAAACCTAATTTCCAATATATGTTAGCCTAGTCCACTAATTATGTTTTTACCCTTTGCTGTATGCCTGTATTTTGCTTAATTAGGTAGTAGGTACGAGATTCTTGTTGGTGATTTAAGTGTAAATACCGTTTCATTTTAGCGTACTCGGGTTTGGTTTACGAATGTGTGAATTCAATATAATATAATATAGGTTCGGGGGAAGTACGGAGTGTACGCTTATATATAATTAATTGCAAATTCACGGTACCAGGTTCATACGGTACACTATGGCGGGGGAGAATTTTGGCGCCAAAATCGAACAGATTTTGGTGGGAATTCATGAAGATTCACAACTCTTCAAACTCGTATCCCTTCTCCTTCAAACTCTATATCATAGAGGTTTGATCAAATCCACAAACCATAACAAAAATCTGCACAAAATACTATATAGTTATATCTCTGTTTTCTGTGAAAATTCAGAGGAACACCGTCTTATTTCAGTAGAAAATTCGGCAGAAGCCTGCACTGAAATAAGGGTCGAATTGTTCTATTAGGAAAGCACTAAGTCGATTCGGTGTTGGTTTTTTTTCGTTACTTTCCTTATTCGCACATAACAATTCTCAAGTAGTTATGGATCGATAATCTATTAGACTTTACTTTAGCTGAATGTATGACATAAATAAGGTGTTTATTAAGGGTTTCTTTGGATATCCAAATAGCTAGAAGGATAGAATTCAGAGTATTCGCCTGTGTGAATCAAAACCGGTGGACGCGTGGCTCCGACGCGTGGCTGTGGGAGTATGACAAACTAGGGAGTTACACAGTTCGATCCGCTTATCACCTCATCCACGAGGGGGCTAAAGGCGATGGGTGCTCAAAATCTGAGAACGACGAATGGATTTGGAAGACGATATGGGGATGCCTATCTTGCCTCGAGTCAAACTGTTCGTTTGGCAGCTTTGCCATAACGCGCTTCCTACTAATCTCAACATTGCGTAGCGTGTCATGGACGTTCCTGGTGTGTGCCCGGTCTGTTCTAGCCCGATGGAGTGCTGTTTTCACGTGGTATGTAGCTGTGGGGGAGCTTTGGAGGTGTGGGAAGAGTTGGGGTTGGAGGGGGTGGTCGATAAGGGGAGGATGGAGGTTAAGGGGTGGGTGGAACAGGTGCTGCGTGAGCTCCGGGTTGAGGAGCGTAGGGTGTTCTTGCTGGGCTGCTAGGCCTTATGGGAAAGACGAAATTTGTTGGCGTTTGAGGGGAAGAGAAGGGGGACTAAGGAGGTTGTGAAGAGGGTGGCTGATTTAAGGTGGGAAATGGAGATGGCAGAGGGGCATGCTGAAAAGGTGAAGACGGCGACGATGTTAGCTGGGCAGGTGAATCCAGAGGGGGGAGGTCGTGGTGCTGTTATGAGAGCGACAAAGGCCAGTGATTGCAGAGAATGGAGAAAGTCGGAGGATGGGATGCATAAAATTAATGTGGATGGTGGGACGGTGGAGGGGGTGGGGCATGGCGTTGGGGCGATTTGCAGGGATGACACGGGGAGTGTGGTTTGGGCGGTCTCGGTGCAGAGAAAGGAGGGTCGGGCGAGTGTGATGGTGGAGGCGGAAGCGGTTTCGGCAGGCTTAAAGAAGCCCAAAGGAGAAATATGCAGAGGGTGGAGGTTGAAAGTGACAATTGGAGTATTGTACAAGATCTCCATTGTCGGGCTACGGGAGCTGCGGATCTCCATCTCGTATACGCGGATATTTTCTCTTTGTGTGCCTGGTTTGAGTTTGTCGCCTTTAGTTTCTGTCGTCGGGAAGCTAACTCGGTGGCTCACCTGCTAGCTCATTTTGACATGGGAAGGGATGGGGAAAGGAGGTGGGGTTGCAGCCTTCCTGAGTATATTGGTCTTGCGTGTCGTGATGATTTAACAAGTAGTTGTTGAGCCCGCTTGAGGTCTCATTTCAAAAAAAAAAAAAAAAGCTAGAAGGAAGAAGGTACGTAACAGCCACAAAGAGTAATAGGTTTGATTGTTTGGATACCATTGCCCTTATAAAATACGTAACGATTTTGATTTGCTTGGGGAGGAAAAATACGTCCCTCTAACCCTTCTATCTAGTGCTCGAGATAATGCAGAGTAGCCTTGTGGTCGCAAAGTAGCACCACAGTTGGACGGTCTTCCTATTGAGATAGTGTAACTGTGTAGGGGAGCTTAATACACCATCTTTTCAAATGTTTTATTCTAACCATCGATCTCTCCCAAAATACAGCCAGATATACTTTTTTAAGGAAATTAATTTGTGAATTAAATAAACTATTGTCAAATTAAAAATACATCTTAGAACGAGAGAAGAAATTCACAATTAAAGATATCTTAATTTAATGATTAAAAGAAATATATGATTGAAAATGAGACACAAATTTGAATCTTTACTAGTCTATTATAAAATGTAATGCAACAAATGTAAACCTCTTCAACAAAAAAATAAATAAAAAATGATGGACATAAAGATGGGGGAAAACATTCGGCGTAGAAAACGGTGGTAGTTATAATGTGGAGATGATCACCA